>CM052129.1:3210979-3225152 GCA_028454255.1 Halictus ligatus
GGGCGACGTTATCGATGTCGCTGATCGACGTAATAGACGAGACGTGCGTGGAAGATCGTCAGACACGGGATACGGGCGAGAAACGCCGCTGTCAGCTAATGAGTCGGCCGCTTTGAAACGGTGTGTTTCTCTCTTTTCACGGGTTCCCCGGCGTTCTCTGCTACTCCATGCTCGTCACGCTCCTAGAAACGTACGTGGGACGCGCGCCGGGACACGCGAGGTTATAGTAATAATTAATTTCGAAGTCGCTTTGAAGTCAGCTGCGACGAACGGGCCACGGCTTTCAGAGAGAGGCGTAAACGTCAGACGAATATCCTCCCTCCATCACTCTCTCTCTCCCTCTCTCTCTCTCTCTCTCGCGCTCGCTCGCTCTCTGGCGCGCGAGCGTCTCTCCTCTCCTCGATGGATTCACCTGAATACCCCGAATTTAGCGTACGCGCGCCACCGGCACAATAGGCGACATGTTGATACAAAGGGCTTCGATTTGACGCCGTTCGGAGACAATTAACGGCTGCCGGAATTTATGCAAATCCGAGGAACGTGATCGTATTAGTCGTATCGTCTGCCACGCCGCCACGCTGTTTCGCACACAGCCGATTCCGAAAGAGAAATCGGCCTTTCGCGCCGGGCTCTGCCGAGGGCCCCGGCTCTGATAACATCTAATCACAGTCAGTCCCTGGTCAGAACCTGTCCGGGATCGCGGGCTCGCGAACGTTTCATGGAATCGATGCGACGGTGGTGCGCGTCGATCGTTATCGTCGACCGATTTTTCCGCGATTAGAGCATCGATTAGACCAGCATAATCGCCGGCGAAACGAATGCTCGTAGAGGCGATCGGTCGGGTGACAGTTCACCCGGCCGATGCTCGAGCATTTTTGGGAAATTTTGGTGCTCGGAAATGATCGAGATTCTTCGACGAACGATTTATTTTAGTGGGCTTTCATGCGAGTAACGGGAGAGAGGAGAGAGATAGATTAAAGTCTATCACCCATAAAATTGCGAATGCCAATTATAGAAATTTTTTTAAAATCCGGGAACGTAAAATTCGACTCGATTTGGTACGATTTTTATGCACAGTGAATTCTCGATACATGTCAACAACGCGTGTTATGTTTACGCTCCCCGGCGTCCGAGGCCTCTCAGCGGGATACACCGTAGTGGGGACAATTCCGCGACGTTTATCATCCAGTGCTTGGCGACATACATAGAGAAATCACAGTACTTCTGGTGACGTTCGTGTGCGGTGCTGTTAAGTGAACGGTAGCCGGTGGTACCTTTAATCCGGTACCATGTGTAGTAGGTCTAATTAAAAAAAACATTGGAAGAATTGAAAAATAGTGTTATATTATTTTCAAGCTATTAAACATACTGACACTAGAACGACCGGCAATAAATGTGACTGACGTATATCGCTTTGTGACAGTGACAAGACTGTGACCATTGAGACTTCATACAACTTTTATTGTAATATGTGCTGCAATTCAAATTGTTTCCACCCTTAAATATCAGACTTTATGAACTTAATATTCAGGCATGTTATTTTCTTTTCAATTTTTTTAAGCAATGTAATTTAAAGATATAAAGTTATATAATTATATACCTAATGTGTTCTACGGTTCCTACATTATTAATGCTTAACAGTAAGTTGTACATATATTACTAATGTATAGCTTTATAACCCCCTATGGGGAGTTTCAATTAAGCTTTCAATAAAAAAAAAATGTGCTGCAATGAAGAGGTCCATTAAAAAATTTCCGATGAAAACATTTTTACAATTTCAGTAATTGTAAATGAAAAAAATTAGGAACCAGTCATTTTGACTGCTCCGGTCGTTCTAGTGTTAAGAAAGAAGATGAATTACTACTTCACTCCAGATTGTTGCAATTCAGGTAGACAATTTTAATTTTCCGTGGAGATCGAATTATGAGTCTTCACATATGTCTATGTTCGAGGGGTTAAAGTTGCAAAATATTCACAGGCGTTCAAGTTTGACGGCTAAAAATTGCGTGAACACGGTCTGGTATCATTATAATCGCTGCAACCGTAGTGCACGAGGTCAAGGCTCTCTTCTAGCTGTGCGACAAATATTTTCACAAAGCAGTCGTTCATTTGTTATCAGAGGTGACTGTTTCACCGGGAACGCCATCGAGGTGGCCGATCCGTAAAGTCCGGCGGGAAAGTTTCTCTGTAAATCGCGACACCGCGGAAATTAGAATTCATTATTTCGGCGGGCGTTACGGCGGAGGCTTGACGTGTATAATGATCGAGCGTGTGAGCCGTTAATCGGGCGTAGAGGATCACGGGCGACAAGTGGCGGGTTTTGACTGTGCCGTCGGAGCCTAGAAGTCCATTTTCATCCGGCTCATCGATAAAATCAGCCCGACACGGCCCGGTGTGACATTTAATCCATACTGGAGGGCGTCAGAGGGTTAAAGCTGAAGTTTCTTGCACGCAAGAAACGGCGTGCGGAGCTTAGAGTTTCATTGCAAACTAAATTATCGGGGGCTTTCGGGAGAGAGTACCCGGGCTCTCTCTCCACCTCTCTCTCTCGCTCTCGCTCTCTCCCTTACTCGCCGAGGCGTTCTTGCCGCGCGGAGATCGAAAAACGGTGTTGGCCCCGGGGCTGCCGGGGGTTTAAATATTTCAGGACGGGACTTTAACGGCTAATCTCTCATTCCCATCTCTCCTGGCACGAACATATTTGCAAACTTAATTATCGCCGAGCGGCCGCGGAGATTATACGCCGCCTCTGAGCGAGGATCAGCGTCGCCGAATGTTTCGAAGCTCTCCCGGAACAAGAACACCCTGGCTCGATAATGGTTATCGATGCGGACTCGCTTCCTATTTTATATCATAATCTTGGATAGAATGTTCTCGGATAAATATTGGCACGGTAGAGACCGTGGCCGGATAATCTATTAACCAGACCGGGCTTGCGATTATTTTATTTGGATCGCGTGACAAGTAATTCTATTTCCTCTGAAATTTGAATACACTGTTTTCGGATAATTTCACGCGTGAACACACTGCTGATTTTTATGCAAAATAAACATTCCGAGCCTGAACTCCGGGATCGATAATAATGAATTTGTAAACTTTCATTGTTTAAAACATTTCACCCCGTCTGCATTAGATTTGATTAATATTCTCCATTGAAATCCGCAGTCGACTAGCAATAAATAATTTGCCGCCACAGCGTTAGTTGTTACGACTCGCTGTAAACGTACTCAGAAAAGATGACACTCGCTGTCAGAAATTGCTGTTTAATAAATAAACAGAGAATGCGAGCATACCCGGATTCATGTTACGGCTCTTAAAATAGGAAGAACGAAAAAGTAAAATATTACATTCAACGCGAGAGGCTTTTAAAATAGTATTGAGAATGATATTGAGAATATTGGAAATGTTATTTTATAAACTAAACTACGCGGATTTTATTTTAAAATGTTCCCAGCCAGTTTCATTGAAATGAAAAATATTATGTTTCAACTGTCGGGTAGCCAGAGTAAAAATGATCGTACTTCTGCGACCGAGTAAAATACAGAAAAACCAATGACTATTTCTAATAACAATTTAAAATGTTATTCTACGAATTTCATCTACATCTACGTAGTTTAGCGGTGCCGGGGTCACTGGTGTAAAGTGGGAATCATATAAATCGAAAGACACCCGAAGGACAGGTGAAGGTCCGCGGCAATCCATTAACAAGATCGACCAGAAAAGAAAACAAAAAAAAAAGGTGGAAAAACACAACGAGGAAGCAATCATTATCGCGTAAACGAAGTGACGGAACAGAGCGAGCGGCGGCAAGTGCAAAATACCTCTAGGGCCGGCTCGTTCCTTTTTTCCGGGATTGGTTGCGCGGCTCGAGCGTATTCGTTAAAGGGTATCCAATTTTTCAGCGAACTAATTACTCATCCGGGCCACAACTGGGACGCGAAAATTGCGCGAAAAACTATCCCGCCTCCCGGTTTCCCGTCGATGTAAAATATACGTGTGCGTGTGGGTGTGTGGATGTGTGTCGCGGGGGGTACAGGAAGCACGGTCCGCAGCACAATTTGCCCGGCTCGAATTTGAGGGAAGGTTATTCCCCGTCTTAACGAGACGACTTCGGTGCCCGGCAGCGATACTTTATCGCGGGTACGCGGCCCGAGCCCGAGCCCGAGCCGGTGCCCGGCGCTCGGCCTCCATTTTCTAAATATGACAATGATATTACCGGCGTGGCTGCACACGCCGCCCGAGACCGTGTAATTTCCTGGAGATTACGCTACGTTTGAGCATGCCGGCCCGATGACGATACGATACGATGCCCGGCTCGATATCTTCGCTAATGTCCCGACTAATGCACTGCTACCGGAGCCGGCGGCGTATCACCGCGAACGCTTGCCGTATTTGCGAAAAATCCCGCACGATCGGCGCACGTTCATTAACGCACCAGTGTCTCGTTACATGTCACAGAGACGCGGTACGATTTCCGTGAAAACACCGTACCAACGCACCGCAGGATTTAGCTCTCGAGAGCCCGGAAACTCGAGCGCCGAGGAGTGTAATATCGTCTCAATGACATAACCTTTGAGATCTTAATTATTTTTTTTTTTTATGAAGCATGTACCAATATATTGAGGGCATTTTTCTGATTAAAATGAGCCCCAACACGACACCATTCGAAGCACACTCGTTCGTTCTATCGACGATTTTGTAGCACCTCGATTATCCGAACCGGTGATGCTTGAATTGTTTCAGTATGTACCACCGGGTTTATTATACGAATCAGTGTAATCTAACAATTTAGTTGGGTGACTGTTCTACTGATCTTAACTGTGTTGTTTAGCTGCTTAAAATTGCTAAATGACTAACTTTATCATTTGAAAAAAAAAGAATTATTATATAACTTGTATTATATAACTTGTTGTGAATAACTTGGGAAATAATTTCTTTCATCAACAGTTTATGATCGAATTTTTTGGATAGCCCATTACCGTGCACGAGCTTGTCCAATATGGCGGCGCTGCGGCCCCATTCAAAATGGACGGTAACAGTAGAATGTTATATAAAGATGATGGTATCTTCGGAAATTGGAAACAGTGGGATTAATCGTGTTTTCGGGCAAGTATGGCAGGTATTTAGGGGTATTAACAGCATACAGGATTAAACAGTTCGTCGTTTGAAACGGCGAAACGTGGTCAATTGGGAATTGCACGACATAATTGGTAATTATGTGTAATTACCAATACGCCGGGCAAATGTAACAAATTTTACCGCTTTCATCAAATACGCCGGTAATCTACGGAACAATTCAACTTTCCTAACTGGAATAATAAATTTCGATGATTATTACCTGCCGTCCAATAATATCAAGAAAAATCGAGAACATTTATGTTATCGAAGCTGATTGGTAATTATTCACAATTCACGTCGAATATCTGTGATGAAGGAATTAGTCGATTCGTCGGGAAATATCCATGCAAAATTTAATAAGTGCCGGTTGCACGAGTTAATAGAATATTCGATTATTAATGGCGGGTATTGCGTCGACACCATTTATATTCGAACACGTTAATATCTCGGCACATCCTAAGCCCTTTGGCTGCCCTAAATCTCATCTCATCTAAATCGTCTAAATCGATCTCAAATTATCTATGCATCCAACAACTATTTCAAAGACAATATTTTATTGGATCCAACAATATTTTGATAGGTCCTAAAATTTTTTGTCAAGACTCCATAACAGTTTGGGGAGCCCCACAATTCTTTTGGAAACCTCTGAAATATTATCGGGAGCTCTATAAATATTTTGCATGTCTTTTTCAATATTTTCAAAGGCTCTACAAATTTTTCTTAGAGCTCATAATATTTTGGTACAGATTATAGTGTCCTGGTGGGGCACACAGGGTCCCACAATTTTTCACTACGGTCTAAAATGTGTTGGCAAGTTTCACATAAATTTTGTAAGCGTTCTGAACCGTTCCACACGTTTCGCAAAATGATTCGTACATGGGTCCCAAACAATTTCATTACAACCTGTAATTGTTCGAATAGCCCCGAGTATCAGCTATAATCTCGATAAATTTAAAATGGCGCCAAAAATATTTGTTCCGTCCAGTGTCTGTATCTTAAACGTCTCGTCGCCGAAGCAGCCTCGTTCCCTCGAATCCCGATCAATCGGAATGCCGGTTACAACCGGCGCAAGCCGCGTATTCATTAAAACAATATTCGTTTTCGCGTCGCGGCGGCCACGGTTTCCCGCTTAGCCCATTATTTCCAGTGCGGCCGTTGTCAAACGCATTAGAGCACGAAGTTCGTTTGGGGGGAAAGGATCGTTTGATGTCCGCAGGAACGAGCCGGGAAAACGGGTCCCGCAATTTCGGCGAGTATCGCGACACCGTATGTAGCCGCGGCAGACGAGAGAGCGTGCGTATGTACGATGGAAGGAGTAGCACGAGCAGGAGACAGGGGGTGGGGGGGTGGGGACAGAGCGAAAACACGGACGAGAGCGCGACACTAAATAAAAACGATTTCGCGCTCGTCCCGAACCCCCCCTCCCTCCCTCCCGGTTCCCCCGCACCCCTCGCGAATGGTGCTCGTCTAAAACACACTTAACGCCAGAAGCTATTTATTTCACGAGGGTTATTCCCTCGGCGCAGTGTGTACGCCTAACATTTTTGTAATTAGTTTGCTCGCGAGCCCGTGGAAGAAGGGAACAAAGGAGGGTTGAAACGCGACCGAGACGGCGAGCACACCGACACGGCTCCACACTTCTACCTTCTTCACGCATACTTCTCCCTGTACAATCGTTCCTACATCTACACCTTCCACGTGTTTCGCGCCGCCGCCACCACCACCACCAGTGCGCGCAACTGCAAAAGGTAGTTTGCCAAAGAACAGTTAGCGAGCGAAAGGAGAAAAGTCGAGAGGGATGGAAAGCCGGCTTCCGCGCAGACGACTTTCGAGAGACGGCGAGAAAGAGAAAGTGGCGTGTTCTCGACGAACGAGAGAAAAAGAAACGGCCGGCTGGGGGGTGGGGGGCGGCTTGCAGAGGGTGGGAAAGAAGGGACAAGAAGAAACGGGAGGGTTAGTTTCGGGGTTCTAGGAGTGAGGAGAGCGGGAGTTACGACGGAACGCGATACGACCGCCTAATTGCTGGCACCGCGTTACGGGTGATTATTTTTTAATTGCTGCGATTAAAAGAACAAGATCACCACGCATCGGTGCGTGCATTGCGACCGTTTGATGTCCGAAAACGCGCAACGCCTTCCGACGGAAAAGTCTTCGGATGGGGTTCGAAAGGAGGGTGGCGAATACGCGAAATTCGTGTGTGCTCGTGCGGATTCGGTTCGGCGTACACGGCACCGAACGGAATCACGGAGGGATTCGAGTGGACTCGAGGAAGCGAGTACTTTGTTTGCCACTCTCTTACGCTGCTTCTCTCTCCTCCCTCCCTCCCCCACCCTACCCGCCCCTCTATCGCTCACACTCCCTCCTTCTTTCTCCGTCCCGTTGTTTTTGTCCCTCTCCGTTCGTCATCGATTTTACGCTCGACGTTATTTGCATACTTTACGCCGATACGTTAACGCCGCCCACGGGCTCGCCACCTAGCCGTTGACAAATTTATTTGCCGATCCGGCCAGGTGGATTTTATCGACGGATAAGCAGCTTCGTTAAATCGATCGGCCGGATCGATGCCGCTTGTTTACGGCCGGGCCGTTTTAACGAACCCGAGGAGGCACCGGCGCTATTTTACAAGGTCCTGTCGCGTGGCGGGAGCGACACCCGGCGACATTATGCAGAGTGTTTGCCGATCATCGACAAACGTTTGTTTCCGTGGGCTGGCACCCCGGTGGTGACACCCTGCGCGCTCGCTTCTTCGGCTTCCCGCGGCCGCAGCGATTAAATTCGGGACCCGTTGCGTCCTTCGTGGTGACGTTCCTGGATTTTCGGGATCGTCCCGGTTGCTGTTCAATTTTTTCAGCCGTCAAACTTGATCGCCTGTGACTATTTTGCAACCTTAACCCTTCGAACATAGACAATTGTGAACCTCATAATTGAATCTTCACGGAAAAGATTTACCTTCTTTCTTGGTATGTTTAATACCTTGAAAGTAATATAAAAATATTTTTTTAAATTAGTCCTACTACGCATAAGAAATTGTTCGATGATGGTACTGGATTAAAAGCTGCCGCTCATTTGACAGCGCCGCACTAGAACGTCACCGGACCGAAGTACAGTGATTTCTCTATATATGTCGCCAAGGCCTGGATGATAAACCTCGCGGACTCGTCCCCACTACCGCGGGGAATACCCCGTGAGGGGTCACGAAGCTTGCGAGGAGTGTAAACACAACACGGCTTGGGCATGTCTCCTGGACGATACACGACGCTGACAAGACCCGTGTTGTTGACATATATCGAGAATTGTGTTCATTCCCATTTCAGCTACATATGTAAACACCGTTGGTCCGGTGTCGTTCGTGTGAGATGCTGTTACAGCCTTCATTCTGAAATGAACAGATTTTTGTGGGATTATTATTTAACACCAGATTTACGGAACCCGTCAAAATGACGGATTCTAATATTTTTAAATTGCGAATATGGACATGGTAAAAATGCATCCATGAGCAATTGTTTAACAAATTGATTTCTTTGGGTATATATTATTTAAAAAATGGCTACAAACTTCGATCGATACATTCATGTTATTTTTATAAAGTAATGTAAAATAGTCACTTATAGTGCTCCGTAAACCTAGTGTTAATATAACATTTTCCAGCTTCTTCAAGTATATCGTAGCCGCAGAAAGCCTACCAACAGGCTCCCGTTTCTAAAACGTTAAATGTATTTCCGAAAGAACGAGCACAAGAAAGGGTTTCATTGAGCTGGCCAGCGCGAATAACCTGCGTCCCGAACACCTGTCCTCGAACCACACGTTTAATAGCTCTAAATTCCAGCGAATGGTTCCACAGAAGCTTCAATTGCTACCGGTCCGATCGGGATCAAAGTAAGTGGAGCAAAACCTCCAGCTGGCGGTCCCCTCCCGCCTAAGTATACCTTGCCGAGGCATGACTTAGCCCGCAGAGATCTTTTAATCCTGATTTACGAGGGCCGATGCGGCGGAAACGTTGATCGCGAGACGATCCCTCCTCGCGATTCCGTATATCCGCAGATCGAACGAAATGGGAAGAAACGGTTTCCTTTTGGACACGAGGCACCGTCGACGTGCATACGAGAGGACGCGGACGCGTTCGAAACGACGTCGTTAACCGCGGCGTACCGCGAAGACAGCCGCTTCTTAACGGGTCCACGTTTCACTCCGAACCCCTTCGCGGCAATAACGCTCCGCCCGGCTTCCTGGATCATATTCGACCGGAAAATAAGGACTCGCGCGAGGATATATTGCGCCCGGAGTCCCGACCGCAAATTGTTCGTCGACTTTCGAAAGGGAAACTCGATTGCGCGACCGACGGCAGTCCGTTTTACAATCCCTTCTGCGAAATACGCTCTGCCGGAGAGAGGACCCTTCGCGGATTATTATCCGCGTTTCCAACTATCGCTTTGTCCGCGAATGGCGTCGGAAAGCATGCGATTCAGCGGTGGCCATTATGCGGGTTTTTAGGGAATTTTTTATTCCCGAGATTGGCGCCGCGAGATTCACATATTTTTTGAGATTCCGTGCATTTTGGGGGATGAAAAGCCCCTAATTAGTGGCGGCCTTTCAACCTGATCCTCGAATCTTACTCTATCCAAGATCTCTTAACCTTCTGCTGTAAAAAGCGCTCTTTCCTACATTAATGCCCACATTAACTTGCCCACAACAATTCAGAAATACCAGAATTGTTATCCCACGTAATCGCGTCATTACAAATTAGTAAAGTAAAAAAGATTGGTGCAGCATCGACTCGTCGAACGTGGTATAACACAACGCAAACACTGACGTTACGAAAACGTTCAAACAAAATAACAATCGTCAACTGCAACAATAACACGGAATGTTAATTACGAAGCATCCTGCGCCGTCTTGAATTCAAAAAACGAGAACGGAAATTACTTTCCGTTCGACCGGGCGTACAAGTTTCAAATTAAAAAGTCCACATGCGCGACGAACTTCGCCGCTGGCAACGTCCTGAAATTTCAATCACGACCTCGCATTTTCCTTTTTTCGCTCTCGAACAAACTACTCGCGCAAGAAGATGGTTCTGGCACCGGTTTGCCCTGATTTTCGCGTCAACTATCCACAAGACTCCGCCGTCCCGATGATCCAGTTAAACTGTTCCAAAAAGTGCCGGTGCGCTCGAAACTTTTCGGGTACGGACCTGAGTCTGCCATTTCGCGCGGCGTCGCGCTAAGCAAGATGGCCGCTCGCTCGCCGAGCAACTCGGTCATTAATCGCGCTTTTGTTGGTGTATTCAATGAGAGCCGTCCGCCGGCTGTCGAGGAACAACGATCTCGCCGGGGCTCCTTTGAGACGGTTATTAAGTAATGAAATACTCCTGAGGAGCCTGTAAAGATGCGCGACGGACAGCTAATGTCCGCGGAGCCTTTATCCCGGCGCCCGCGCCTCTTCGAGGACTGGCCAGGTCTCGAACGGAGAACCTGTTCGCCGGTTGTCACCGAACGGTGAACGGAGTCACGGTTGTTTGTTTCTGCAAAACGATCCGGCCGGTGCTCGCGTGAATTACGATCGTCTGGCCCTCGATCCCCGCCGACGCGACAGCCTGTGCGGTCTAGATCCTCGATGCACGAGCTCGCACGCCTAACCTGACCATTACTCGCGGCGAGGACAGTCCTCGTTTCCCTTTGACCACCTACTTCCGCAACTGCAGCACCCTCTTTCCGGGCCGACACTTCAGCGTTGTTGCACCCTGATGACGTCACCGTCGACGAGTTCTGATCTCCGCAGGATCAACCTGTCGCTTCAACGAGTAACAGCTATGTAATCTTAATTTTTTTTTTTTTTTTTGGTAGATATGGGACAAAAAGTAGTTAACAATTATTGTGATTAGGTAGGCTGATATTAGTATTGTTTGGTAGTCCTTGCAACAAGCGTCTCGGAGCAGGGAAAGCTGATGTGCTTAAATCGTTCCTCACCGACGATGTATTTGCTAACACATTCCCTCGAATAGTGTGGTTATTGCTGGTTTCTTACAATTTTCTTACAAATTTTGCGCGTGATTTATACTAAGAATATAATAATATAATATTATACTGTCAAGTGCAGGAGTGCAAGCTTAAGTCTTGGGGTTCATCGGTTACTTGTAAGATGTAATAAAGATGTAATATATATATTTGCCTAATATTATTTAACTCTTTGGGTCACGGTAGGATTAAAAGTGACCCACCTTTCTGATGTATTTTACGGAATGGCGGGACATTTCTAGACCCACCTCGAAATCTTGCAACAGCTGCGTGTGCATAGGTTTATATTTCGTCTCTATTTTGTTATGTTTTCACATGATGTTATAGCTTAATAAAAATATACCAATTCTGTT
Organism: Halictus ligatus; assembly: GCA_028454255.1. Taxonomy (NCBI): domain Eukaryota; kingdom Metazoa; phylum Arthropoda; class Insecta; order Hymenoptera; family Halictidae; genus Halictus; species Halictus ligatus. The sequence continues at coordinate 3,222,462 of CM052129.1, forward strand.
TCATTTAAAACCCGATAAAATTCCCGTGCAACGTGGGTCTATTTTTCATCTGAAATCCTGTTTGCCGCAAAGAGTTAACTTGTACATGTTATTACGTGCGATTAATTTATGCTCTTTCTGTGTTCCAGGTAAGTTGACGTCACCTTCTACCATTGACAAAAGACGCCCGCAGGTGGTAAGTCGTATCTGTCGTAATTCGATTGCAATTCGCCGCGAACAAAAACGTTCATCTACTATACTTCAATCTCGCGGAACGCTTTGAAAGTAGACCGGAGGAATCGTTCACGAAACAGTTGATTCACGCGGACAGCAGGGACAATGGAGGCGAATGAAATGTACACATAATTTGCTCTGCGGTTGCGGTCACGTCCGCGATAATGCCGCCCGGAAAGATCGATTATGCGAAGAGCCGCCGCCTAAGCAGCGCAGATTAAAACAATCATTTTTGAACGGGCGAGCCTCGCCGCATGTTGTTTCGTCATATTTCATGGCTGGTTAGCCGCATAATGCGGCGAGGCAGCTTCAAGAAGCGCCTCGGCCCTTAATCATCCTTTCGCTACCGTTGTCGTCGGCTTGTACCGACGCGGCGCGCCCCGGCGCTGTATCGATGATCTTTCCTTTTCGCCTCCGCCTTCAGCTCGCCGGTGCTGTGCTTACGCTTGTTGCGACTCGGCCCTCGTTAAAACGAAATGCAAACGCGCGCCGCGAGACTATCGGGTTACTCTCCGCAGGCTCCGATTCGTCTCGTTTCCCTTCCGATTGTCTTCTACGCCTGCGCGATACATCATCATCCCGCGCTCTCTCTCCGGGCGATGGGAACACGCTCGCTTGCGATCGCCACTGGACAATCGAATCCTCGAACGATTTCGATGATTTTAAATGTAATCTCGAGTGAGTTCCAATAATTGCATTCTACTCGGACTTTTTCAGATTTTTTGACGTGAAAATTATAAAAATATCGCAAGGACGAATTGGAAGGCTTTCGAGGGAATCCTCCCGTCGACTGATCGAGCATCGACCCCAGGATTCGAGTAAACTTTCGGCCTGTAGGGGCGTGTTAACCACGGTCGAACGTCGTCCTCAGGGTTCTAGCCCCGGAGACACGGGTCTCGCGAAGTCGAAGAGAGGCCCGGGCACTTCCTGTACGCAATCCCGCCTGTCCCTCTCGCTCTTTATCCCTCTTCTCTGTATCTGTCCGACCACTCAGACAGGGCAAGAGTGCTTTGGGATCCCTCGTTTTCCTTCCCCGGGTTTGTCCCTCCGTGGTCGATTCGTACAGTGTATCCCCGCGTGCTTCAATTACGAGGAGGAATGCTCATTTGGCGGCCGACGGGGGGCCCGTAATGGTCACCGAGCACTCGAAACTATTATCGAGAGAGCTGCGAGGCACGCCGGTATGGGCGCACTGGGCCAAACTGCGATTTCAGCTGGGAGAATATTAAAAATTCCATCGTCTTCATGGGGGACGCTCTCTCTCTCTCTCTCTCTCGGTGAATAAATCAAAAATTGCATCTTGCGTAATTGGGGAGCTCACGGTTTTACGGGAATTACAGGCGGTCCAAAAACTGTCAGTACATGGTCCAACAACGGTCAGAAAAATTCGAAGCACTTGTTTGGCTCGGACTTCATTTTCCTTCTCGGTGACAAAATCAAAAATTGCATCTTGCTCAATTGGAGAGCTCACGGTTTTACGGGAATTGTAGGCGGTCCAAAAACTGTCAGTCTGTGGTGCAACAACGGTCAGAAAAATTCGAAGCATTTGTTTTGCTCGAACTTCATTGTCTTTCTCGGTGACAAAATCAAAAATTGCATCTTGCGTAATTGGGAAGCTCACGGTTTTACGGGAATTGCAGGCGGTCCAAAAACTGTCAGTCTATGGTCCAACAACGGTCAAAAAAATTCGAAGCCTTTGTTTCGCTCGGACTTCGTTTTCTTTCTCGGTGACAAAATCAAAAATTGCATCTTGCGCAATTAGGAAGCTCACGGTTTTACGGGAATTGCAGGCGGTCCAAAAACTGTCAGCCCATGGTCCAACAACGGTCAGAAAAATTTAAAGCATTTGTTTGGCTCGAACTGCATTTTCTTTCTCGGTGAAAAAATCAAAAATTGCATCTTGCGTAATTGAAGAGCTCATGGTTTTACGGGAATTGCAGGCTGTCCGAAAACTGTCACTCTATGGTGCAACAACGGTCATCAAAATTCGAATCATTTATTTCGCTCAGACTTCATGTTCTTTCTCGGTGAAAAAATCAAAAATTGCATCTTGCTCAATTGGAGAGCTCACGGTTTTACGGGAATTGCAGGCGGTCCAAAAACTGTCACTCTATGGTGCAACAACGGTCATCAAAATTCGAATCATTTATTTCGCTCAGACTTCATGTTCTTTCTCGGTGAAAAAATCAAAAATTGCATCTTACGCAATTGGGAAGCTCACGGTTTTACGGGAATTGCAGGCGGTCCAAAAACTGTCAGTCTATAGTGCAACAACGGTCAGAAAAATTCGAATCATTTATTTCGCTCAGACTTCATGTTCTTTCTCGGTGACAAAATCAAAAATTGCATCTTGCTCAATTGGAGAGCTCACTGTTTTACGGGAATTGCAGGCGGTCCAAAAACTGTCAGTCTATGGTGCAACAACGGTCAGAAAAAATCTGACTCGGATCTGAAGCTCGGATTTCATTTTCAGTTCTG
>CM052129.1:3225252-3411098 GCA_028454255.1 Halictus ligatus
CTACATATGACCTTGGCGGAACACTGAGAAAACAACCAAGTGACAACAAGGGCAAGGGGGTCAATCCGATGCGAGAGAAAACAATACACACTTTGTAGATACAAAATACCTTAAAACGACCTTGGAGCAACACTGAGAAAACAACTAAGTGACAACAAGAGCAAAGCACTGGAAAAATAGATGTTTCCCGGACAGAAAATATCAAACACCTTAAAAAATAACCCGACAAAAATAATCTGTTCTTCGGGGCATCGAAGCCACTCAAACTGCGGTCTCCTGCAGCCGAGACGCGACTCAGAACGAGGATCCCACGAAATCGTGACCGAATTAGTTTCAGGTTGGAAGGTTCGCCTTAAAAGCGGGATAAAAGTGGGAACCGGAAGCCGTCCCTAACGGGTACGAGTTTTTTTATTAGCTGGAGCCGGTGTTTGGCCGGCCGAAATTTTTAATCCGCCCCGGGTAGCCCGGCTGGCAATCTCCGGGAAAGCACTTTTCCGTTCTCGGCCAACGGCGGCGGGCGTCTTGTTCGTCGCCCCGTAGACGACCACTAGCTTGCATTTCTTATCACGGTGATGGGGTGCACGCCACTGGAGTGGAAACACCAATCGAGCGATGGAGATTGCGACGCTAACCTCCGGGAAAAGGCTTTTCTGCTGGAAGACCTCCCTCTGCGCCACTGCGCTCGCCTGCCACCCCCCACCCCGGCGCACAGTACTCGTTACTACCGGTCTCTGTCTCTCCGTCTTCATATTCGACGCAGAGATCTCCAATCTTGCATATTCGATGCGTCGCTTCTGAGAGATTAGATTCCGTCTATCCTTTCTGCGCGGCCTCGACGACGACGAACGCTTTTAGTCGGCTCTCTCTCTCTCTCTCTCTTTCACACACACTCTCTGCGGGGCGTGTAACGAGCTATCGAGCCCTCGAGCTTGCCTCTGATAGTTGCGGTCAACGCGGCGAGCCCGGAAAGTGATTAACGGAGACGCGGCCGAAGGGATTGCGACCTTGCAAACAATCCTGATGTCCGGATCCTCTGCGGCCTGGACACCCTTGGACCCTTCACTTCCACCGCGCGGTCTTCTTTCAACCCCCGTCGAAGGGGCGCGGATTCAGAAAAGTGTGTTGCCGGACTTCTGACAGCCCGCGCACAATGCTGAAATTTTCCTAAGAATTTCCCACCGCTGGGAAAGTTCTCGACTTTTAATCCTGGCCGAGGATGCGAGACGTCGACGAAGAAAACTACGAACGCAGCGGAACTCTTTTTATTCGACGAAAGGGACATTTTATCTCGCGAATAAAAAAGCTGGAAACAATTCAGCGGTATATTTAAATTCGGTAGATTTTACTGTTTTCCGATTCGATCGATTTATCGTCGCTACGAATGCATAAAATTCGCCGAGGCATCGCAGCCAACAAAATATCGCACATTTCAATCATTTTGGCCCTTCTGAATACCCCGTCTTGTTTTTTCCTGTAAAAATAAATTAATCCAAAAATTTAATGTATTTCGATCACGTTTCCGCCTCGGCTCCGCGAATTTCACGAATTTCGACGTATTTCTTTTTGTGGACACGGTTACCCTGTTTGTTCGAAATATTCGAGCCACGGCTCCCCGCGCTCGGGCAATTGTATAATTATTTATACAATTCCCCGCGACCCGGAACTGCTCTCGCAACTTTCCGCGACCGACAATTAATTTCGAGGCGGGGTTCTCGGGGATGAATCGCGTAGAATGCGCATAACCGTGGCAGAACTAATAGTTGAGCGAAGCTCCGGTTTGATTCTCGGGCGACGCGTCCCCGTGCCCGGGGACACATGCAGTGCATCGCGGGTTTCGTCTGAGAAGGTTCGCGGCTGCGCGGACAAATATTAGCACGCCTATTATTTCTTGTAATTATTCCGCAGAAACAAAAGTCCTCCGACGATAATTTCCCCTTATGCGGCCGGGGGGTGGCGACGACGACGGCGGCAGCGGCGGCGGCGGCAGCGGCGGCGGCGGCGGCTGCCCTTAATCGTTATCGTATACGAGCTCGTTCGCGAAACCAACCCCTTTCCAGCAGACACCGGGGTTACGCGTGTACCGTTGGTGCGTGTAACGAGAAGCTGGCAAACAGTTTTCTCGTGTTCCTCCGAAGTTGCTGTTTGAGGAGCGAACCCCCGTCCGCGGATTCTATTAGCCCCGGGTCTCTATGGTCTCCCGGCGCCGTTCCGCGACAGAATGTTCATCGTTGCGAGAGAAAAACGGTGTCCGCAACGAACGAACCTGCACGGGGCCGCTCTAATCCCCAGGGGAAACTAGAAAGCCTAGATTCCAAAATTACTGGCACGCCTAAGTGCCCGTTAGCCGTCGAATGGCAGACGGTTCGCGAACAAAATAGCGATCCCGTAAAACTCCGGATTATTCGTTGTCCCAGCGACGTCCTTAAGGGGTCCTTCAGGCATTTGGCCTTGACTGTCGCGCTGTGTTACGCTGTGACTTATTTTCTAGATATTTCACGTCTTAAATAAGTAAGTAATCAATTAAAAATGCATACCACCGTGTTTGTACACATCTTTGCTACGTCTCTGTAGAGCCGTTCTTTCGATACGAATACTAAATCTTTCGAAATTAGGAGAATCTCTCAGCGGCAGCCATCTTGTGACGTCATACTTGCTTCAGAATTCGAATTTTCTGCCGAATACTACAAATTACTCCACGATGAGGTAGAAATTCGCAAGTTGGGCTCTATACAGACTCTATATATCTATACTTTTTGAAAACACAATTGACCACTTCTAAACTGCTCTTCTGAATGCAAGGAATTTTAAAGATCTGCGATTGTTTTTACAGAGTTTGAAGACAATTGTGCACAATGCAGGAGATTGGACGAACTTTCGTCCCGAGGCAAACAGTTGAACAGGATTTTTGTCTTCTTCAAATTATTTTAAAATTTTTGTTGACAAGAATTTTTCGATGTTGTTTCCATTGTTTACAAGCTGGCTTATAAAAATTTGTATTCGAGGAATACTTTATTTGACGCGGAGAGAAGATTCATCGGAAAATATTGATCTCCGAGAACATGGGTGTTGTGTTACACGTCTTTATCAGCACTTGCAGACTGAATACGCTATGACTCGTGAATAAAGACTAAAGTGCCGGGTCACCACCAGGTCAGGCTTATCTAGGTGCACCAGACAAAGTGCAATGATTTATGTAGACGGTCGCTACTAATTTTTCGTTGTTACTTTCTTTAACCTCGACGAGTTCATGTTGGTTCACCTTTTAATTCCCAGATTCGTAGATTCTGTAGATTACCTAGATCTCTAGACCTCTAAACTCCCTAGATCCCTGGATCCCCCAGATCCCTAGACTCCCTAGACTCTCTAGATCCCTATATTCCTTGGATTCTCTAGTCCTCTAGATCTCAAGGTTCCCTAGAGCCCTAGGTTCCATAGATCTCTAGATTCCATAGATTTCCTAGACTCGTCAGAAGCCCAGATTCTCTAGATCTCTAGATCCCCCAGATCCCTAAATCCCTAGACTCCCTAGATCCCTATATTCCTTAGATTCTCTGGTCCTCTAGATCTCAAGGTTCCTAGAGCCCTAGGTTCCATAGATCTCTAGATTCCATAGATTTCCTAGACTCGTCAGATGCCCAGCTTCCCTAGATCTCTAGATCCCCCAGATCCCTACATTCCATAGATCACTAGACCCCCCAGGCCCCTAGATTCCCTAGATTTCTGTGTTCTCTAGATTCTTAGATTCCCTAGACTCTCCAAATCCCCAGATTCCCCGGATTCCTAGATTCCCTAGACTCTAGACCCCTAAACTCCCGAGATCCCTGGATCTCCCAGATCTCTAGATCCCTAGACTCCCTGGATCCCTAAATTATCAAAAAGAAATGTTTGCCTTCCGAATGAAATTGCCCAGCGGTGCCCGAATTGTCAGAAAGGTCCAAGTGTCCGTAACACAAACATCTTTGCGATTTATAGCTGGCGCCGTTACGTCGTCTCGCAGCGATCATTACCACGAAACCGCGACATCCTAACATGGTTTATACGCTCCGATATATAGACGGTAACAGCCAAGGGGTTAGTATGTGACCCAGAGAGGAGGCTGTGCTCGCCGAAGAAAAATCGCAAGAAGGATCCTCCAGCCCCGGTATCCTCGACTTGGTGTTCACTCCCTGGAGCCCTTTGTTTCACTTGCTGGCTCTTTCACGCAACAAGAGTACACGCTCGTAAAGTACACTCGTTGCGATAATGCGAATTTCGAATGGCACTCCTGAGAGAGTGGAGATTTCCAGCTCGCAGCGATCCCTCGATATTCCCCGAACGTTTCCTTACACGCTCTCTCTTTCTCTCTTCCTCTCTCTCACTCTCTCTCCTTCTCTCTCTCACTCTCTCTCCTTCTCTCTCACTCGCTTCTTGCTCCCCGTTCGCTTCCCTCGGCTCGTCGGTTCCTCGAGACAATTTAGATCCTTTTTAAACGGTCTGCAGCCTGAATGTACAGCACACATAACACGCAGGAGTGAGAGAGGGAGAGAGAGAGGGAGAGAGAGAGATGCTCGCGTCCACTTTTAAACGGACAAAGAGAGGTACGTGACGCGGCTGGATACGCACAATCAGCCCGCAGTGATTGAGGCATTCAACGCGTGGGCACGCACTCTTACGCGCTCTTACGCACGCTTGCAAGCGGACCGCTGCCCTGTCGAATTCTCACGCTCTCCTCGGATCTATTTCTGACACGTCCAACGCGGATCTTAGACCGACGCTGATTCCTCGAGTGCCCACAGGAATAGGGACTCATTTTGATCTGAGTGCGGAGGATGTCGCCCCCTGCGACCGGGTCGAAATTGGCCCAACAGCAGATTTTCTCCTCACGCCTTCCTGCACCGAAAGAAACAGTCAAATGTACTGTACAGAACCTTCGTCCATGGCATTCCGGTAGTATTTTTTAAAGGAACGACTAAAATAGGTAATCTAATAAAATTGTTATATTATTCATCTTCCTTTTCTGAATATTCTTATTTTTATACGTAATGTAATCTTGTTTTCTTATTTTCGTTGACTCCAAACACGACGAATCTTCAATTTAATTTTTAAAGTACAGGGGATCAGAGTTTAATGATCAGACGCGTAAATCCACTGCATCGACTTTCTTTAGGTTGACTTTTGATTTTCTTCTCGGAACTCGGCTATGCGCTCCCTATTCGTCTCATTGCGACGAATTGACACGTAATTTGCCATTCAATGTATCGGTTCCGTCACGCTGCAGTAGAGCATGGACGTCGGAGCGAGTATGGTCCTCCAATCGACGTGTGAACTCTAAACTTTCCACCGATATTTCCGACGGATAGCGTCGTGGTAGTCGTTGCCACTTTGCGGAGCCGAGAATAATTAAACTGAACTGATCTATTTGCAAGTAGTCGCGAGGAAGAATTATTTCTCGGATTGTCCCCGGCGTTGAGATTTTTCGTCCAAGCTTCAACAAAACAATCTTCGGCCGTTAGCTGAACGACTTTTCATTAGTTCGCAAGTTCGATAGCTGAATATTTAGCAATTGAAAAGTGATAATTGATATGCTCGGGAGGAAAGGAGGCTTCATTTGAATATCCGTAGATCTCCGCTCGGGACACTTTCTTGGAATAACTTGCTAGAAACAATTCCCCTAAATTCAATATCTTAACGTCAGCGTAAGAAAACCCGTTAAACTCAATTTTCATGGATACAAAAATCAATTAAAAAAATGAAGAGTGCCCACAGGTCCGAGCAGAATCGAAAGAAGCAGCATCTTCAAACGTTGAAGAGCGAAGGAGGCTTCTTCATCTGTATGCCAGACCGCGGATCTTTATTCAAAATAAAGTTTCCTTGGAATAATTTACAACAGGATTTATCCGTTCTCCCAACGAAATAAATGCGCTATCGCTGGTCCGCGGATCTTTATTCAGGACGAAGTTCCCCGGCAATAATTTACAACAGGAAAAGAATATCGTTAAACTTAATCTCCACGTTTAATTTCGTTCCTCGCGTTCGTATTCAAGACAAACGCACAATCGCGAAAAAATGCACTATCGCGAAGCATTCCAAACCGAAGGGCAGTCCAACTTATGTGGAATCTCTAAGCCTCTGCTCTCTAAAAGACGGCCTGAGCTTCTACCTTTTGTAAGACAGTGAACTCTCGATGTATGTCAACGACACGGTTGTAGCCGTGTTATGCTTACTGACCTTGACGTTCGTGGCCTCTCGAGCTTGGAGGACCTTCGCAAGCTATTCCCTGCGGTAGCGGGGATAATTCCGCGACGTTTATCATGCAGGGCTTGGTGACATACATAGAGAAATCACTCAATCAATACCTCGCTGTGTCAATAGTCTGGCAGATTTACGACACAAATGGATGGGCGTAATTTTAAACGATGGCCGGGAGAATTTAACAGTGACTCTCAACTTAATAAAATTTTCATTTAACGTAGCTCGAGATAACTTCGGTGGAAAAAAATCGCAGCCGCACACCACGTCGAATCCCAGTGCCGCGCCGCTTCGCAGCTGGCTCGTTGGAAAGATATTTTCAGGAAAAAGATTCGCCGGCCGTTCGGCGGGGGGAAGACCACCTATCCGCTTCGCGGAAGTATTTCTCCAGGCAGACACGCGTCGTTAAAGTTGAATCCGAAGAAGGCATCCGAGGATTCCTCTCGGTCGCGCGGTCCTCGCAGCGGGGGGACCCGTCGGCGGAAGGGTTCGACGGTGCACCTGTCCGATGCAGGGTTGATCAGCAATCCGGAGAGGACAAAATTTCAATCTTGTTGGCCGGTTTCCCCTCCCCCTCCACCCTCGGTTACATCCGGGACCGGAGGCGGCGTAATTTCCCGGCGCGTCTGGCCGCGTTCCGTCTCCTTATCTCCAACTTTAATTACTTCGTTTTATTCGGAAAAGGAGGTGGGGGGGGGGGGGGGGGGGGTTCTCGCTCCCATAATGAGAAGTCTGGTCGTTCGGCCCTCTGTCATCGGCGTTCATCGTTCCGCGGGGGTGGTTGGTTAGTGGAGGTGGCTGCTTCCCGTGCTCAAAGTCCGACGTCGATTCCCTTCTTCCTGTCGAGGCCCGGGTTCCCCCCGCCCCTCCCCCTCTGACAAAGGCCATCGGCCAGTTTTAATTAGCCTGAAACGCGGCTACCATGGGATCCACTTATTGAAAAAGCCGAAAGGCCTGTCCGTCCACGAAGGACCCGACCAGAGGAGGGAGGGCACCGGTCATTTGTGGAGCGTCTTTCTTCGCTTTTATTAACCCTCCTCCCTCCCTACCTCTCTCTCACTCTCTCTTGCTCTCTCTTGCTCTCTCTCTTCGTGGACCACACTAGCCCCGGTTCCGCTCCTCCAATATCACGTTATTGCACTCCGCCGCCTGCAGTGTCGCTATAACCGACACGGCGGTGTAGGTGGTTGCTCATCTAGCTGCTCCCCCGTTCGATTTATTTCCCTTTTCTCGGTGGCCGTTCTACTCTGCCGGCTCCTCTACTTCTTCTTCTTCTTCTTCTTCTTCTTCTCCCTCTTCGTCTTCTTTCTTCTTCCACTTACCTCGACGACGCGACGCGACGGCCAGCCGCGACGATCTTGCTGCTTTATTTCCACCTGCTCCCGGTGTGTCCACAATACGCGGCAATAACCGGGGAATCGACGGTTAGCTCGATACCACCGGTGCGTGTCCGCCCACAGGAGACCCTGACAAAGACGGCCACATCCACGGCTGCTTTGTCCGGGTCACCGTGCCTTTTTCCCGACTTCCAACGGCCAACAGCTACCGATCCTATCGCCGCGTTCGAATCGAAGTGTTCGTTACGCGACGGAGACTCTGCTCGACTTTCTTCTTCTTTTCTTTCTTTTTTTTTTTCAAAGATCGGAACCGCTGATCCATCACCGGTGATCGCACCATCAAGATCTTCGGAGCTCCCGGCTTCTCCCAGCTCCGGACGATCTGGACTTTTAGCTCCTGTTCCCTCAAGGTCACCCTTTGCAGTCCCGAGGAGACGCTTCGAGATTTTTATATTGCCGGTGAACGGAATTTTTGGATTACAGTACGGTCTTGAGGTAGTAAGTCGAACGGAGTTGCATGATCTCAATGAGCATATCCCATCCACTGGGGGGTACACTCCGCGAGGGACGGAGAAGCTAGAGCTGCGAGTATTCATTGTTTGTTTACATGCGCTGTCCTTTTCTACGTTCGACGCGATCACAAGAAAATAGTAGTCCTGCACGTATCCGTATATTGCCACAATTTTTGAATTACAGTACGGTCTTGATCTAAGCCGAACGGAGATACACGATCTTAGTGAGCCTATCCCCTCCACTGGTTTCACACTTCGCAAGGGCCCGAGTAGATCGAGCTGCGAGTATGCATTATTTGTTTACACGCGCTTTCTACGTTCGACGCGATCGCAAGAAAATAGTAGTCCTGTACGTATCCGTATATTGCCACAATTTTTGGATTACAGTAAGGTTTTGATCCAAGTCTAACGGAGCTACACGATCTTAGTGAGCCTATCCCCTCCACTGGGGGGGGGGGGCACACTTCGCAAGGACCCGAGTAGATCGAGCTGCGAGTATGCATTGTTTGTTTACACTCGCTGTCCTTCTCTACGTTCTCTTCGTTCGGTCGACGCGGTCACAGGAAATTCGTAGCCCTACGCGATCTATGTCACAGCACGGACTCCAGGACTGAGCTTAGATCAGGACTTCACTGTATCCTGTTGTTATTAAGGCGATCGACCGGTGATCGAGATTGCCAGGCTTAGTCTTTCACGTTCCGCTGCTTTAATCGAGCCCGCATCCCGCTCTCGGACTCCTCTCTCTCTCTCTCCCTCTCTCTCCCGCTCTCTCTCTGTCTCTCTCTCTCTCTCTGGGTTTCGGTATGTCAAATATTTAATCCAGCCGCTTTCTCTTAAAATCCACTTAATCCACGATTTCGCCTCGCGGCTGCGATACCACCGGCACACATTTCGATGCTGCTCTCCCGTGCTCTTTGAAATTACATTCTTCACAATGCTACGGCGAAGTTATTGCTTCCGGTTTCGCTGCGGCAGAAGCACCGCAGGAAAACGGGGATAAATATATAACTGTGTACACACACAGGCACGCACGCATGGGCGGTTTGCGTTTGTTAAAACGGTGGGCTTCGAACGGCCCACCATAACTTAAACTGCTGAGGACGCACACTCCGCCTTATTCATTCAATTTCACGTTTCTTTGACTGTTTTCGTATAATAGCCCGAGCCGTCGAATAAATTCCGAACACTCGCGGGGCCGTTAAGTACCGCTTGACTAATATGTCTGTTTATTACTGGACGGTTCCACTTGTCATACGTGGTTTTCGAACTCTCGTTCGTGCGCGCCTCGGCGAAAAATAATACTTTAACCATTTTTATTCGGAATGTGAGATATCGCTCTCATTAAGAAAAAAATCCCCCCGGTCGTTAAAAAGTTATGTGCTTACGCGATCTTCACGGAGGATTCGATGATCAGAAACTTCGTAGTGACGCAAGCCGTGTTAAAAATACTTTTATTAAAATATTCTATAATGTATTATTCCTTGTCAGGAAAAAAGGTGATATATAGTGTTATGACATTTGCCCGCATCATTCAACAAGAACATGTAATTACAATATTTTCACGTGCGTTAATTCATCGATTGTATGATTATATCTCACCCCGCGCCAATCGATAAAAACATTTCATTATAATACCTCGCGTGTTTTATTCGGTGAAAACGTTTCACTTGGACATTTTGTTGCAACATCTGTGGATATCGTCCGGTAAAAACATTTCGTTATAAATTGTCCGACGGTGGCGAACGTTCATTCGTTTTTACCGCAAGTTGCGTTCACCGATGGAAGAACTGATTCTATCAGGGTGCGGGAGGGTTAATTGTGTTCCAGAAACGCTGTTATTGATTGGATAATCTGACGAATAGGGGACGATGATTGGGAAAGGTATCGGGTTCCCGAAGGAAACTGTCCACCGCGCGTCATACTCGCTGTCGATACGAATTTTTCTTCCCGAGGAAAACCACGGGATCGACGAACCCCCGACGAAGAAAAATCGGCCGTTGCGGCAGCTTGAATACAACGCTCACGGACAATGTGTCATGTAATCTTATACTTGCCCCCGCGGCCGACGCCCGGATGTCTTTTGACAAATACGGCGGATCGTCCCACAGTCTGCTTCATCTATAATGTAATTCGAGATCGTAACTACTCGCGGGAAGATTATATTATGAGAGTTAGCCCGGGGAAAAGGGCCGGGCCCCGACGACACCAGAGAATTTCTGACCGAAGGTCCAACGTCGCCATTACTCACGCGCTCGTGATTCATTAGGGGGTTCCAGGAGAAATTAAGCGACCCGTTACACGCCGTGATTTTTGATGTATCGAAATTATCAGTCGTCCGGACAGCCACGGGGATTCGGTCTTTGATCGTCTCGGCGAGTTTTCGATCTAACCGCCACGTTTCGATGGTGCTCGATCGCGAGGCACGGAATTTATAATTTTGGAATTTCCCGCCGCGGCACTGTATTTTATTCGAGGCCCGAAAAACCAACGATACTATGCGGCATTTGAAATTCCAGAACGTTCTACCTAATCCACTAGGAAATTTCAAACGGCACAGAGAACTACGTCTACTCTAATCGCGACGATAAAATTATGCACGCTATGCCACGAATTTCGTTCTACGCTCCGGGATTGGCCCATTAGTATTTCCAATTTTCTTCATAGTTCCGATTACAATTCTAATTATAGATGCCATTATGATTATGCATAGCGCAGCGGAACCTCGATTAACCGGGTCATGATTATCGACGATCTCAGTCATGCCTGATCTTGGAATGCACGTAGTATTTGTATAATGTCTGTAGAATGCGCCACGTGAATGGGTTCACACGAATATTCCGAACGAGGAACAACAAACCGCACGAACAATTTTAAACGGGCACGCGAATCACTTGTCGAGCGGTTACTCAAAATACGAGGCGTCCCGTGTCAACAAACAAATAACATTCTACTTGGAGTTTTCATTAATTCTCGTTTATTTTAAGTTCCTGCCCGACGAGAGAGAGAAAAGTAAATTCACCTGACCCGTTCTACGCATACGAGGTGTCTCATTTCAACCGTGCAAAACCGATCGGGTAATAAATAAATCCAACGAAAACCGTCTCGGACGCAAATTGCAAGGCAGCAAGCTGAAACGTTTCGCGAATTCAGTTTCTCTGCCAGTAACTCTCGGAATCCTCAGTCTGGTGCCACCTATCGGCTGTCATCGAGTGATTCCGATCTCGCAATCGTCATCGAGCGTGTACCAAAAACTCATGGCCCGTAAAGAATCGGTCGCGGCTCGATTACGCCATATACTCGAGGCCGTTGCCGTTCCGTCCCGCGACCTGTTGTGTTAGAATAATTCAACCGTTGGGATCCACGCAGGGGCTACCGGATCGCGAGGACGGTAACGGAAAGATGGCGGCGTAAATTTCCCGGGAGCGCGGTTGTAACCGTATCGCGGCTCCGGGGACAAGGGACGGGCGGCATAAAAGCAACGGGGAAAAGATTTTCGATAACGAGACGGCCCTGCGGTGCAATAAAGCAGGGAACGGGGCCAACGTAATCCCGAGTGTCCATAAAGACCCGGCGAAGGAGCACGGGAAAATATCCTGGAACCGTGGGGCGCGGCCCGGGCGTTAATAATCATGCGGAGCGTCGAGTGTTGCAACCCGCCGCGGTCGCAACCCGCGACTGCATCGGTCCCCTGCACTTGTACCCGCGCCGCGTTTATGTAAAACGAACAATCGAATTACCGGCCGTTCATATGGAAATGGAGCGGCGGCCGCGTGGGTGGGGGAAGACGGGGAAAAATTTTGATAACGCGCGACCGACCGCTGTCGAACACCGTCGAACGCTGCCGAAGTTTCGTAGAAATCCTGGCCGAAAGTAATATTTCTCAATTGTGCAATAAATCGCGTAACCAGCCTGTAACACAAAAATGAAACAAATCACCTATTATACGAGACTAAACGATCTTAGAAACCACCTAAATGAAATTTTTAGGAAACAGATTTTTGACAAAAATGAAAGGAATTACATAGAACAATACCAGGTGGCTCGAGTTGTGGAGTTGTGGAATTGTGGGATTGTGTGAGATCGTTGAGGTTGTTAAGCAACGTTGTTTGGGACTCGTCGAAAGATGGGTGACCGCTTAGAGTAAGCAGAAAATCAGACCAATGAAAATCGGCCGTGCTGTGTAAAAATTGATCGTTTTCTGCTAATTTGATCATCCATACAACAATACCATAAGGAAGGAGCGGATTTTGAATGGCATAAATTTCCAAGTTCAGTAAATCGTCCAATTCAAACTTCAATTTCTAGAATCAGAATTGGGCACTCAGAAATAACCCATTCATTTCTGTTAAATAAGAAAGAATATGTAAAGTACCAGTTAACATAAACCGTCTAATAATAGAATGCAAAAAGTATGAGAATGAAAGGAAAAATGCTAAGCTGCCTAGATCGTTGCCCATTCTGTTAAGTTCTGAGGAGTATATCGACGGTCTTGCCAAGTATATCAAGGATACAAATATGTATAATGTACTGTAAGAAAATGTACCGTGTTGCTAATGACCTTTGATGTTGAAGCAACATTAAACAAATAATAAATCGCATGTTTATGTTCGTCTCTCTTCCACCGTGGGTCGGTCAAGCAATCGGTAGAATTTGTATAAATAAGCAAATGCTTGTACATATTTAGTTTGCGTAACAGCAAATAGCAGATCTCCTATTCCGAAAGCTTCTAATTGTGTTGCATAGAAACATTTTGATAACGCGCACCCGACCGCTGTCGAACACCGTCGAACGATGCCGAAGTTCCGCCGGAATCCTGGCCGAAAGTAATATTTCTCAATTGTGCAATAAATCGCGTAACCAATCGCATGTCTCTGATCGTCTCTCTTCCACCGTGGGTCGGTCAAGCGATCGGTAGAATTTGTATAAATAAGCAAATGATTGTACATATTTAGTTTGCGCAACAGCAAATAGCAGATCTCCTATTCCGGAAGCTTCTATTTGTGTTGCATAGTCGATTTCAGTAAATATTGTTCCGCCCTCCGGGCGTAGCTAACCGGGGGTTTACTCGAAAAATTCGAACATGCAATCTGCTAATTTTTATTGCAAGATGCGAAAGAACGAAAGGTACGAAATAACTGAAAGTATGCGATTAAATTGATTTTATGAAGCTCGGACGTTCTTGGTGTCCGACCAAATTTAATTGACCCCAATTTGCGCTCCATATAAAATTTAATCTACACTAAAATTGCCGGATGGGTCCACTAAACTTGCCGCACTAATTGTTAAAGCGAGCCCGCACGATTTCTGCGGGATCCCGAAATTCCGGGTCGGGTCGGGCTGGACATTTTTCGGGCCGGGTCCCGAAAGTCTGTTCGACGCATAAATATCTCCGAACACTCGAGGATTTTGGGCACCGAGACTCGATTTTTGAATGAAATGATTTTTGAAAAAATTACGGGATTGTTTATATTTCACGCAGTTGCTATTGCAGTACGTGCTCGAGCCGATAAACGCGTACAACAATTTCCAACGGAATCGCCTAAATAACAGTAACCTGAGAAACGTGAGACGGGTGATTCGAGCGTCGGCATTAGGTCCGCCGTTAGGTCCGCCGTTGAACGCCGTTACGCGGGGATTCATGGTTGTTTAACGGCTGCCGGGAAGGATTAAATCGATCAATTACCCGGTTAATGGGTTAATAGAGTTGGTATCGCGTAAAAGGCGGAGGCGAGAACAAAAAAGCGTTAAACAATGGCGAGTTGCGTGCCAGAGGGAGCGTCGCGTCGCGTCGCGTCGCCTCGGCGCGGGGCTCGGGCTTCGTCCCAGCGATTTTGCACGGTGTAACGAAGCTCGCGATGAAGATTGCGCGTGTCCGATCCCGCGGAACGGTGTCAAGCTTTTTCCGAGGTTGGAAAGTCGAGGATTTTCACCCCTCTTCGAACGGGCGACGGTGACTCGGGAGTTGCGAAGACCCGTTCGCTCGTTTTCTTGCGCCGCGGAAATTGTTGTCTTCTGGTTCAGCTGGTTTTGCAAGCTCCGCTGACTGGGCAAAAACAGGAAGCACTTTATAGTTGGTCTTCTCTCCCTCTTCCCTCTTCCTCTCGCTCCGTTCCCTCCTCCTCTCTCTCTCTCTCCGGCGGAGAAGCTGGCTCGCAGAAAATTTTAACTGGGAAAGATGATTAATGGGGATTACGAGGATTCCGTGTAGGGTTGCAACCGGCAAATGTTTCGTTCCAGAGGAATTCGAACTGAAATTAGGGACAGGTGTGGGCTGCTGCCTCTCGAAAGTCGAGATCTAATTGTGGACCATGCTGCCCGGTTTTTGCCCTTCCGCTCGCGGCGACAGTTTCATTAACACTTTGAACGCCAAAAATTCCATAAAATCAAAGTAAGTTATTTAATGAAATAAAAATTGCAAAAGATTAAATGTATAATACCGAGTAGTCCTCCGACTTTCCCGCATGCTACGGATCCTAATCAAGTTTAGTACAATGAATATATCAACGTAAGAATTCATTCTAAAACCTGCACAAATAATTCCGGGTGACGTGACGTTCAAAGTGTTAAACGGTCAGCCATTTTCGTAATCGTTTAAACTCGTTTTTTGAGGCTATCGTGATGGTTCTATCGGGGGAAATTTTTCTCAAAACTTTAGCGTGATTCAATAACGACCGCCAATCTGCAGTTACTTTGACAAGTAATTAATATGGCGGTTGAACGATTCGAATTCAGAATTGGACGAATAGTGAGAGCTGGGAATTGATTTGTAAACTCACCGGAGATTTTTTCCCTGTATCGGTGATAAATGGCGGCGTCCCCTCCATTTCCCAAGTGTTCGATCCGGAGTCTTTAGGTCTATCGACTAGGCCCCGGTAATTGCTTTTGAATCCACTCGGGCCGGCCCGTCACGAGGGTCCGAGTTAAGGCAATAACGAATCTTTGGACAGCGTTAACCCGAAATTAATTGACCCCAATCGAGCGGGCGGGGAACCGGTCGCCGGTTCGCAACGCGATTTGCTCCGGCACATCTGCCGAACCACCGTGACCCGAGAAAAGAAGGACAGAAGACGAGGAACAGATGCGGCTCTCCGCAGATCGCGAGGACGCGTCTCTCTTCGCTCGTTTTTCTAATAAGTCCACTCGAATCCGGAAGTCTCTTGAGCTGCTGAAGTAACTTCGGCACCCGCCGCTTCCGGTTCTGCACGATGGACTCTCCGAGACTTCAGCACCGACGAGAAATTAATTCCTGGTCCCCGACTTTGACGAAATTCCTAGTACATATTTTTAAAAATTTCAAGCAGGAATTTATTCGGCCCTGGTCCTCCACTAGCTTTGACAAACTTCTTCGAAAAATTATTGCTAGTCATATAATATCTGCAACAGTGAAATATTTTAATGTTTCGTCAATCGGGAGAAGAATGCACGAGAAACAGTGACAGGAAAATATTTTCCTGTATAAATTGAACACAGACGAGGAGCCACAAGTACATATTAAAAATTAATTAGCTTCGCCAAATTAACACAAGAAGAAGCTGAATGGAACAATCGAGTCGTATCGCAGAGAACGCGCAAACATTTTCTTTGATTAAAGAGAATTTACGTGTAACAAGTAATGCGCAAACAATTACGCGGTTGCTGCGAACAGGAGTCGAATCGGTCGTTTATTGGAGTCGAATTGCGGACGACAGGAAGCACGTTTTTCCCATCGGAATCCCGCAAAATTAGCTCCGTTTGTCGCCGAACATCACCGGGACGATCGCGTCGCTTTGTTAATAACTGCTCTCACTTTTGTTAATGTTTATAAGCAACGACAATTACAGTATTATTCGCTTTCGCGATAATTCCGCGCGAACTCGAAATACGAGGCAGATCATTAAACTGATGGAAAACAGAGAGCCCCACCGTCGTCAGCATTTATTACATGCAGATACAGCCGGCGAATATAACCGCCGCGCAATATCCACCGATGCTCTCGACGCAACGCCAAAATCAATTCCCACGGAAATGAAGTCCCGAGAAAATTGAATATTACAAACCCTACTGTTTTTTTTGCACTTGATATCGGCTCTCGCCGCTGCCATGACAGCGATACACGTTGTAAACAACCGGTTCTGTCTCTTACGGACGCGCCGGCACGCGAGAGTATCTCCCATAAAATCAGGAATTTAACACTAGAATCGACAGACGCGAAATCAAAGATTCGCTCGTTCCAGATTTTTCAATTTATTTTATCGTTGCCGCAATCCGTGATAAAACGAAGCACAGGTTTGACATTACCACAATCACGAAAACAAACTTTGTAGTATGTTCAAGTTTTTATTTCTCAATTTATTATATAATCTCCATCATTGTTTAGTTTGCCATCTTTCCTGCAAATTTTCAATCGCTCTCTTACAGAAATCCAGGGTTCCTTACATCTTCTATAGAAGTGAATGTTTTATTTCTTAAATAATGCTCCAGAGATCTGAAAATATGATAGAAAATAAAACTTCCCATTGCAATTCTTCGACTTTTTTCTGAACCGACGTTGACAATTGTTGACCTTCAATACATCTCCATAAACATCGCAAATTTTCTTTGTTGTTACCGTTGCATTAAATCCCGCGTGAAAACGAAAAAGTATGCAATGACAAATATGATCCTCGGAAGGTACGGACGCCGCCATTTTATTATTGTAAAAGAAATTATAATTTTTAGAATATTTGGAACACAGGCTGCTTTATCGAAAACTGTAAAAGAATACGTTTTTCCTCCTCGACGAACGGTACAGAACTAAAGGCAAAACAGAAATTCTTTGCAAAGAATTGATTGTTTATGGGTACCCCTAATATTAACCCTTTGCACTCGAAGCTATTTTAACTCCAAAACGAAACATTTCTTCCGACCTAGAATATTGTCCTTCTATATATTTCTGATCATTTTATACATACGAAAATGGTGCAACTTACTCGTACAGTACCGAAATGTTTAGTAATTTATTAAATACAAACAAATTTAATAATGTAAAAAATATTTTGAATAATGAATAATGAAGAGCAATCACGACAAACGTACACTGTGTGCGCCGCAGAAGAAGTCTCGCGAAAGGAATGCGGAGCTGATTGGTCAGAGTGGAAGGGACACGCCTCTAGCTGCTTTATTGGCTAAAGCGGTTGCACATACTGTGCAGCGTGTGACGTGGAAGCCTAAGCATTGCATGCTGGAGCGTCGACGGTGGGAATAGGCGGAACGAAGCGAAACTTTTTGTGAGGCACGGACAGTACGTAAATGTACTGTTACGATGATTATGGGATATTTAACACGGGCTGTGTTGACCAATAAAATCTGGATTCGCCACGGCGTACATTAAATTAATGCGGACCTTCAATCTCGAAGACGTTTTATCTGTCCGGCAAGTATGAAAACGCAACGATGCTCGAACGTGTCGATCGGCCGTCGCCGCGTCGGTTTGCGTCTTCGGCGCTAATTACGCGCGAAGCTGTGCCTCGCGCTTGCGTCGCGCGTGCAGTTCATGTTTATTCAGACGGTTTCAGTTGTCAGGCGGAATTCCGTCCCGGAAGCGGGATTATAAAGTCAAACCTCGCGGGGGAAGGGGTGGAAGTCAGAGGGTGGGGTGGCTGTTTCGGGATCTGGGGAGAGGGGAGGGGGCAGCTCGGCGTCGCGACAGGCTCTCTTCGTGGAAGCGTCGAATTTCAGACGCGGGGGTGGCGAGCTCACAACGGCGGGCGACGAGTTTTGGAATTCGTGGCGCGTAAGAGGCAGCCGGTAATTAATAGCCACGCCGGCGAGAGTTTGATTACCTTTTCGACCTTATCTGCGAGCCGTTCCCCGGCATCCCCGGCCCGGCCGACGTTCTTCTAGCGTCGCACGCGCGCGCGCGCGCAATTCCGCCCATTTCCGGTGCACGCGCCAAGAAATTAGCTAAGAAACTCCGCGCGCGATCGAAGCGGGGAGCCTCGAGCCGAGACAATGGACCTCTGAGGTTTTGTTAATCCTGGGCCCTGGAAACTCGCGGAATCCAGTTACCTACCCGTCTAGCCGACGCCGACGCCGACGCCGACGCCGACGCCGACGACGACGACGCCGCCACCTTCTAACACAGCTTCCCCTTCGCTCACCTTCGCCGCCGGTTTGCTATCCGCTCGCTCCGCTGGACTTCTTCTGCCCGGGTCAACGGATATTGTACTCCGTCTAGAGGGTGCCGCCGACGACCTTGGCTCGCCGGCAATTAAACACGAGCCTGTAATATTAATGAATCGCCGGCTAACTCGGCCGAGCCTCTCAGATAGCGCTTTATTACCGGGAAGACGCGCGTGCACCGCCGCGAACGGGTTCCTCGTCTTTTTGTACATTCTTCGGGGCTGATACGATGTCGGAAGGGTCGGTGATTCATTAACTCGTTAACTGAGCAAGAGTGAACTCATTATAGACTTTCAGGAATTTTTCCTGTTAGTTTCGCCAATCGGTCTTTCGCTTTGTCGTGTTCGCGTTACCCTCTCTATGCCAGTTGTCGCGTGACATTGTGACACACCCGCGACAGAGACGAAACGCGTCACGTGACCGGCCCGTGACGTGTGGGGAAATAGCGTCGTAGGAGGGGAAGTTAGAGTGGGGACGCGAGTCTTGATCTGGCGACGCAGTGTGCCACCGAACTGTACAGGACCGGTGACGCCAGAGGAGGGGAGGGGGCACGAATTGAGGGGAAATAGTTACCCTCTCTCTGCCAGTACCGGACCAGTCACGTGACCGGGAGGTAGAGTGGGGAGATAAGTCTTGGTTTCGTGTCTATGCTCATTCTGAGGAAATTTGTCTTTCACCTGTTTTATCCGCCTGCTGTTACGTCATCACAAGTGTTCAGTATTGAAAAATGATTAAGATGACCGGGGTTATGGAATTACTTAACACCAGATTTACGGGACCCGTCAAAATTCTAATATTTTTAAATTGCGAATATCGAGATTGTAAAAATGCATCTATAAGCTATTTTTCCATATCTATACTTCTCATCCATATCTATTTAACAAATTGATTTCTTTGGATATATATTATTTAAAAAATGGCTACAAACTTTAACCGATACATTCGTGTTATTTTTATAAAGTAATTTAAAACAGTCATTTCTAGTGCTCCGTAGACCTAGTGTTAAAAACGATTATCCTAATAAAATTGCAACTTTGAAGTACAAATTCGATCACTGTAAATTTATCGATGAATTGCTTGAAACGATTGTTTTTAATAGTGTAATAATAATATAACAAGGTGTAACTGTTTGATAAAGTATCGATAAGCGCGTGAACGATCTCTATCACGTTCCAGACGAAGACATTTATAAATCCGATTTTTCTAACGCCTCTGCGCATAAATATGCATAAGGCGTCATTATCAGGGCAATCATATCGTTGCAAAATATCCAGTTGGCAATTCCGCGGACGTTCCCACAGGTTCACACCGTTAGGCTCTAATTTATAGAGGCGAGAGAACCGCGTAGAATTCGATTTCACGGAAATTTACATACATTTCCGATTTCTCTAGGCAATTTTTAAAGAATACGAATGGTTCGGTAAGCAGTCTATAGCAAGACACGTACCGGAGGTTAGGCGCGGCGTAATCGCGAACATGCACCACAGTTTAGCAACCGTCTCGCGCGTACACGATCGAATTCCCGCGCAGTAAAATGCGTATGTACATATATATATTCTTCCCCGCCATTGATTTTATTACCCGGACAACAGAAGTATGAATAATATTAACACCGTCGAATGCGGGGAAACTGTGATTACGCTACCGAGTAGGTCAACCATGGAGAGAGACCCAGCCAGCGTAATCTCAGTCGCGTGACTGCGTTGCTATCGCGCTCGGATATGCTCGGCGTTTATGCGAAGACAACGCGAAAGGCGCCCGCATGCGAATCACCAAATTCGAGGGTTTTAAACGATGACGGATCGCTGGAGAAACCTCGTTGGAAATAACATTCGACAATAAGTAGTGGCACGGTAAAGTCTCGATATATGTCAATAACACGGGTCTCGACGGCGACATATATCGTCCAGGTGATGCTATTTTTCTTTGATCCGCGCCGAACGTCGTATTTGCATCGAGAAAGTAGAATAGTAGAGGTTCTACTGTATTGCGAGTTAAACCAGCAAGTATGATGCATAGTTTGTTGTGTGGGGTATCAAATTAAATAAAGAAAAAAAATTTTACGAATATGTAACAGTTTCAGACAAGAATTCATGGGAACGATAAAGTTATGTAATCTGCCCTTTCATAGGGAAGAGTTTACTCTTGACGGTGGGACTTGGAAAAATTCTCGGTCAACGGAGTTGTACACACTTCCATTCTTTGTTAATAACTCGATAAATAATAATCGTAGCGAGATCGGTGTTATTAGATATATTGTTAGTAATCATCGATATTACAGGGATATAATGTTTAAAATCGTCCAGGACCGATATGGAAAAAGTTTACTCTTGACGGTGGGACTTGGAAAAATTCTCGGTCAACGGAGTTGTACACACTTCCATTATTTGTTAATAACTCGATAAATCATAATCGTAGCGAGTTAGGTGTTATTAGATATATTGTTAGTAATCATCGATATTACAGGCACATAATGTTTAAAATCGTCCAGGACCGATCGGGAAAAAGTTTACTCTTGACGGTGGGACTGGGAAAAATTCTCGTCAACGGCCATCGGACTTAGAGGACCATTCGCAGCGGTGTCTCGATATCGTAACGTCTCGATACTCGTAACAATATCTACGGGGTGCAATTGTGTTCAGCTGAGCCATCCTGTGTAGCGCGCGATCCCGATTTTCCGGGAGCAGCCGAAACACTGTCCCCGATCAATGGGGTCCGAGGACCGAACTTCCGGCTGTTATCAATTATCCGCGAGCGGGGAATCGACGTTCGGGTTTACCGGGTTGTCGGCAGCGGAGCGTGGCCATCGGGGATAATCACTTTGCCGAAGAAAACGGACGATCCGCCGTTAAACGCAGCCGGGGGATCCGGAGTTGCCGCGAACTTCCCCGAGAGGGCTCATTGGTTTCCGGTTAATCGCGCGAGCCAACCGGACCGTTCTAACGAGGCCCGGATACCGCGAAACTCGAAAAATCCGTTGACTGAAAGGAACCAGGACTTGCCCGGTGCCAACGGCGAGAGAGAAGTCTCCGGAGTACCTGCCGCGATCCGGAACGAGTTCGGGACGAGTTTCAGGAGAGGAGGACCAGCGTGGAACAGAGTGGAACAGAGTGGAACAGAGTGGAACAGAGTGGAACAGAGTCGGACGTCCATTGAGGCACCTCATTGTGCTGGGAATCAAGACCCCTGGAGGACAGGGAGATGACTGGGCGACTGTTCAACAAGACCAGAGGAGAAAGAGAAAGAAAGAGGAGAGTGAGAGAGAGGGCTCCGATGCGTGCTGGCCTGGGTTATAAGCCGAAAACAATGGCGACGGGGTTTCTTGCACCCTCCGTGCGTCAAGCTGTACATCCTGTAAGGCGCTTACCGCAGCACTCGACGATTGTTACACACGGCTGGGGCGGGACGGTTGACTTGATCCCGATTTCCCGGCGCCGCGACGCTACGCGGTACTCCATGTATATGAACCGCGATCAGGCTTTAGGGGAGAACCGCGTTAAACACCGTGTCTATCTTTGAATTTATCGCGCCGGATAACCGGCCCGGCCCCCGTCGTTATTGATTCCCCGCTGAGACGCATGAAAGATCAGGATTAACGCGCCAAAAATCGTCGAAAGCCCTGTCAACGTGCCCCAGCTATTTTTCCCGGGTTGTTAACACGGCTGACCACGATTTAACCCTTTTAGCGCCGGAGGCCGATAGATCGGGCCTTGCTGCACTGGCGAAGAGTGCCAGAGAACTATTCGCATTGCGAGAGAAATCTATATCAAAATCAATTTATAACACGTTATACATGGTCCAATTTCATTAGGAGGGAATTCAAATAAATAGTTTTTGCGGTTTAACTTTCCCTTATATTCTGTACGTTATATTACCTGTAACAATTACTCGTTTCGGATGAGATAATCCGTCCGGCGCCTACCGTGTACCTTGGAGTTATTCTTTGTGTTGGTTGTGCAGTATTATTTATTTTGTTACAAAATATATTGGAAATGCAAAGTATATACCTTGTAATAAACGGTCTATATAAAGTTATGACGGAAAGATGACTTTTCGTATGTGCAATTATGTTTTGAAAGAGGGAACTCAATTTTTCTTTTCTTTATAATCGCTTACACCTTTGTTATTTATATAATTTTCAATGAATATAGAAAAATTCACTGTTTTATTCTCTATTTCGTCCTTAATACACAGCTTTTTATGAGCCTTTTACCCTAAAATAACACGGCTCGGGTATGTCTCCTGAACGATACATGACGCCTGCGAGACCCGTGTTGTTGACATATATCGAGAATTCACTGTTCCACTGTATTAAAATTCTCTGAATGTCCTCAGCCTCTGTAGGCTACCGTCGAAGTAATAATTCAATAACAACCGGAGGCAAGCGACAATGTTTACCGAAATTTTGAATCCTGCAAGTCATTTCGCGATGCAAATATTGTCGCAGATCGTCGCACTGTCAGAACGTGCGTCTTGTGTCTTATAAAACACAAACGTCGATCAAGTGCCGTGTCCACTTCCTGCACTGGTAACAGTTAGATCCAGTAATGGCTATCGTTATCTGTCCCTATGACATAATAGGGCTGGGCGATGAGAGGTGTAATGAGGCCATCCCATTATCTAAACACGGTCCTGCTTATTGCCGGTGTTGTGGGTCAGTTTCGATGACGTTCGGTGGTTGCTCGGGAAAGTAGAGACAACAAGAGAACGCGTCGAAGAAGATTACTATTGTACTTTATTTGCCAGTGGTCGCGGATCTTCAGCGTAAATGTCTATGTTGCATAGAAACTCAATAAAACTGTTCCGTCGTAAAAACCCTCTGCGAAGGGACATGTATACAACCGTGAAGGTCAACTAGCCACTCGCGGCATAATGACCATGACCGCCATAAAGAACCTAGCATAATGTAACGTGGTGGAAAATCCGAGTAAACACATGCTGAACTGTAAACCATTATAGCACCTAGATTTATAGTCTTATCAACCCACTCTTCCTAATTTTCCACCATTTTCAACACCTTCCAAAAACACATCGACCAATCATAGACAACTTCCTAAAACCACATCCGAGCTTTCCTAATTCCTGTACGATTCTAATCAGTTCAGAACTGCTTCAAAAATCGAACTGTTAAAAACATTGAGATTCTAACAGCAAGCCAAGAGATTGACAATAGAATCATTCGCCGTTAAAGCTTTACCTAGTCGCGATACGATTTCTCCCAATTCCGGGATCGACCGCAAAAATAGAGAGCAAAAAAAGAATAAATATTACTTTCACCGATAATAGTTTCATTCGCAGGAGCGACCGACTCTCGGCAGCGGAACGCGGCGTCGTCGCCGTGAAATGCATCGTCGCCAAGGTCCTCGAAACTTGCGGAGCACGTTTCCGCGAATTGACAGGAAGTTCGACGTCCCACGCGATCGAGAAGGAGCCCGTGACACGCGTGGGGGGTGTTCCCGGGCTCGACAAGAACCTCTTCATCGTCGAATAATCCAAAAGGACGAGACAGTCGTCGATTCACGGATCGAACGAGATCGCTCGCTCCCATCCGCTCACGGGCTTTCACGCGATTCTTCGACGGTCGATTACCGTTCGCGAGGGCGCACGTACCCGTCGAATAAACTCGTCTTAATTCCGTGCCGATATTTCCTTTTTCTTTTTTTCCCCTGCTGCCCCTCTCCTCGGCGAAGAGAAATAAACGAAAAAACAGAACGTGGGCCCGGGCGTGGAAGAAGAAGAAGAAGAAGAAGAAGAAGAAGAAGAAGGAGGAGGAGAAGAGGGACGGGGATTTAAGTCCATCTCTCATATAACGTGTACGTGCGCCGTGTCCGTGTGTATGGGGCGTTGCACGTATATAGGAAAAAGGTACGAGGGTCCAGAAAGCCGTACGCAAGTACACGAACACCGTAATCCGATACTTCCGGCCGACTAAAGGCTTTAAAGGATAAAAAGCGACCAGCAAAAGTTACCCCGAAGCGTTTTCGACGCGCTACCTTCTGGACGTGAGACCACGATAATGCGCTCCGCGTTGCCATTTAACGGCACAGGACCCGTGGACCGATCGTTAAGACTTCTCTTTCTCGCCCCGCGACCCGGTTCCTTTCTTCTCTGCAACCCCTTGTCACTTTTCTTTCCGTCCGGCCCCCTCGCTACCCCCGCAACTCCCACCACCACCGCCACCCCCCACCGCCCTCCGGTTACGACCGTCTTGACTCGCTCCGTCTGCTACGTGATCCCGAATTGTTTGACTTCGTCGTTCTCTTCGTGTTGTATCAGAGATCGCTCTGTTTTCGCACGAGCCGACCCACCCCCCTTCATTAATTCGTCTTTGTAATTTTAGGTCCCGGGGTCGGCCCCACCCCTACCGATTAATTGCGAGCCGAAGATCCGCCGGCACCCTCCCGGGAGCTGCTCGATCCGCTTTTAATCGCCACCAGCGAGCTCTGAACTCTGCACAATCCCTTTAAATATCTGGACAAGTAAAATATATTTCAAATTGAATCCACTGTGTGCGAACACTATGCTCGTTTGAACAGAATTTTTAACATGTGTACAGTTTATGATGCGTTGTAACGTACAGTCCGTGCCTCGCAAGAACGCGGGACGGCACAAGGGCAAAGGGGAGGGGGCACTCGCTCGCTCCGCCTATTCGCTTTGACGTCACACGGTGTATAGTATGTGCCACCGCTTCAGCCAATGGAGCAGCTAGAGGCGTGCCCCTTCCACTCTGACCAATCGGCCCAGCATTCCTTTCGCGAGACTTCTTACGTGGCGCACACAGTACTTGCAACGCTCCTTTCTACGAATAAATTATTAATAACATGTACAAAGTTCCGTTTAACACTCGAACTACCGAGTAATAAATACAACTGATGTATATTGACAAGACTGCATCTATTCAAACCTAATTTCTATTCTAACATGTGCTTCGATGGGAAAGTTCTGACGAAGACATTTTTATAATTTCAGTAATTGGGAACCAGTCATTTTGATTGGTTCGGTAGTTCTAGCGTTAGCAGAAGAAAAACGCAGAGAAAACCGAAGAGACGATATTCGGCGAGGTCCGAATCCGAGGAAAAATGGCTACCAGTATAAACAGAGTCAGAAATATCGCGAAACGTATCGCGGCTCCGCGAAAGAAACACCGGTCCCGCCGGGTGTTATTAAACGAAACCGTTGACGATTAAAAATCACATCGGAATATCCCGTGTAAACGTTCCGAATCGAGACAAAGGTACCCCGTCCAAACACCGGGATTCTAATCACCGATCCCACGAATCCCGTTCACGGATTGAAATGCCGGTTTCGCCCGAATGAAGAATGAAATCTCAAGGCTGCTCAAACTCCGTGCAAATTGAGCGTCGATAGCCCCTGGCGGGATGAATAATTTACATCGGATCCGTGGGAACTCAACCAAATTCCTCGGTTAATTTCTGGCCGTGGGATTTGCTACAGTTTACACGGATCCCCGAAGAAAATGATAAATGAGCCAATTAACGCGAGGGGGAGGACCTTCGGAGTCATTCTTTTTGCGTCTGCTGGATGATTTACCTTCGTGCCACTCGAACCGGTGCGCTTCTATCCCGTGCGTTCTCCACTTTTTAACAATATTTACCAGTTTCTCGGCATTAATTCCTTCGACAATTAGTAGAACTATTTGCGATATTGCGATATTAAATCTTAATCAGAATTCGTGACTGTGGTTTTTTTTTTAATTCTTTATATCTTCCTCAATTTTGAGAGTAATCATTTCTGTCACAAATGCGTTGAAACAGTAATTTATTTATCGTGCAAACAATTGTGAAAGAAAGAAATTTCTAAGTGGCGCCTGCGTTTCGCCGGTTTTCATTTCGCGTGAACTAAATCGGTACAAATAAATTAATTATATGGAAAATCTGCGAACTTCCTAGTCTTCGTGGATCATCCGAATGCCTGCAGAAGCGACTAGGATTATTTCGAAGGAAGCGCGTGACGGAAGGCTGAAAAAATTCGCCGTGGAAGCAAGCTTCCGTAGGAACGTCTGCAAAGAGAACCGGGTCGGCCATGTTTTTCCCGGGCAGAGCAGACGATACAATTAACCGAGGGGAAGTCGCGGGGGCGGGGGGTGAATTATCGTCAGTAAACAGAGGCGCGCGCTCGCGGACGGCTACTTTGTCCAGGAACTGGGAGCATCCTGCTTCCTGTTTCCCCGGGCCGAGCGCGGCGCGGCTCCTTTGAAACTTTGCGCGTTTTCGCGAGAATCCGCGGCCGGCTCGCATAAAATAAAGCGGTACACGAGGCGAGGAGGCCGAGAGGATGTTGAGGTCGTCGCGACAAAGGGCGAGAGCTCGCGCCGCGCTTCCGGGCGTTCGGGCGAGCGAAAAAAAAAAGAAGAACTTTTCACTTAAAGTTACCCCCTTCCGGGGTAATTCGAAAAGGCGCCGCCTGTACTGCCGCGTTCGCCGCTTTGTCGCGGCCGCGAAACTTCGCCGGGGCCCTGCGGACGGAACGCAATTCCGAAAACCGTTTCCGCAAGCGGAGGAGTTCCGCGAGCGGTGGCCGACGGCGAAACTTCTTGCGAATCCTCGCGGTCCGAGCCAAACGGACGGACAAAGAAACTGAGACACCGAGACGCCGGAATTAGGCGAGGGAATGCTGCTAGACAGGACACCCGAATTAATCGACCGATAAGTTCCGAAGGTTGCGACCGCTTTAATGGCGGACGACACAGAGAGATAGTCAAGTTTAGAGGCCATTAATTTCACTGCATGGCACCCATTACAGTGGATTCTCGATACAGTCTCCTCTCGATATCTGTCATAAATATCTAGCCGATAAAAGTCCTAGAACTATCCCCCGAGTAGCCCCAAAGCTCGAGTGGCCTCGGTCGTCAAAGAATAGTATCTTCTAGCCGATATATGTCCCTGGGTGAACTCGTGTTGTGGACATGTATCGAGAAAACACTGTATACGCCCAGGACACATACCCTTATGTTACGTTTACACTCCTTCTAGAGTTTCCCGTGGTGGGGATAATTCCGTGAGGTTTATCATCCAGGCCTTGGCGACATATATGGAGAAATCCCTGTATCGCGCCATAAAAATGATTACTAATGGACACTTCGAACGATAAGCCTGCCCAAAATTAATATCACAATTGGAGTGGTCGCTAAAAATTGACACCGGAACTCGATCCATCATTGCTACACAAACCTCCCTCCAATGAGGATGAATACACTGGCTAATCGAGCGCGCATAAATTCCGCATAAATGACACGATCAATTAATCTCCTTCCAAGACGCGGATTCGATGGAAAGGGTTCTCATCAGGCGAGTCGCTCAGGGTCGAAACCCGTTGGTCTCGTGCTCGAAGAAGAAAAAGGGTGATCGGTGAAGATCAATCGGACGGGGACAAAAGGGGATTACGACAAGCCGGGCAGGAGCGACTCTTGGCCGGACGGAATCTCGCTCGCAGGAATACCGCACGGGGAATCGGACAAGATGGCGGACGCATCGACGGACTGGTTCCACGGGGATATCCGCGGCCGGGCGATAATTTCTCGGGAAAAAGCGGCGGGGCGGTACAGAAAGGTGAACGGAGTTCGAACAGTCGAGTCCATTTAGCGGATGGAGGGGGCGCAGCGCCGTAAATCCCGCCGCGTAAATGAGTTTCGCCTCGTAAAAGCGAAGGAATCCGAGGAACGGAAGGCGGCAGCCGCGCTGATACCTTGCGGAGGAGCAGACACCTCGTCGGGGTCCTTCGGCCTCGATAAGCCCTGATCGATGCGCCGTTAATCTCGGTTCCTTACCGAAACCGCTTGTCCCTGCGACGAATTTACCAGCTTCCCGCTTCTCCGCTCCTCGAAAAATGGTCCGCCGATCGCAGTTTACACGTGCCGCACCTGGAGATCGGTTGCGAGACCCCGGACACCTCCGAAAGTTTACTGCCCGACGGCTCCTCTTGCAGGGGATCCAGTCGATTTTGCACTTTCCCTCGACCTTCCTCGGACAGGGGACGGTCCAAGGATCGATTTTTAATTTTGGTACTATTATTCTTTCGTCTGTTGTACGTTAGAGCTGTTTTTTTATTTCTGGTTAGCTAGCCTCCTCATCTATTTGATATGTTGTAATCTTATTACACTGACACTAGGTTTACGGGACTATCGAAATGACAGGGGTTTTAACTTTTTCTTAATTTCGAATTATTGAGGAATTAGGAATGTGGAATCATTCAACAAATTTATTTCTTTGGGTATATGTTATTTAGGCAAATGGCTAAAAATCTGGGCAGCACGTTCTTGTTATTTTTAGCGAAGCTATTGCTAAACAGTCAGTTTCGGTAAAGCTAGCGCTAAATAGGAACTTTTGCTCCCTTCTTTTTGGGACGTATTGGGGGTATGGGTATTAAAGAAAACCACACTATTATAAAATACGAAATAAGATTTATATCACAATAGTAACTCTAGGAGCACGTTGCGAGACACGTCTTTAACCAGCGAAAGAAACGTTACGAATGAAACGCAAGAGATCGAAACAGAGGAGCAACAGTCCAATATTAACAATTGAAGATCGAGGGTCCCATGCCGGGGACAACATACAATGTATATTAACTGAAGATACAATGTATGCATATACAGAGCAATAGCCGGTTCAATCGATCCAACCTTTTAAAGAAATAATAGATTGATTTTGTTCTACATTTATGGAATAAATTCCAACAAGACGAAATAAAAATCAATTCTACTGTAATATTTACCGCTAGGTTCGCATTCTGATTATTTTTAATTTGCGGGTGTTTGAGATCTCGAGGCCGCAAAATTATTCAACGAATTAAATTTTTTGGATATATGTTATTTAGGCAAATGGCTAAAAATCTGGGCAGCACGTTCTTGTTATTTTTAGCGAAGCTATTGCTAAACAGTCAGTTTTGGTAAAGCTAGCGCTAAATAGGAACTTTTGCTCCTTTCTTTTTGGGACGAAATAAAAATCAATTCTATTGTAATATTTACCGCTAGGTTCGCATTCTGATTATTTTTAATTTGCGGGTGTTTGAGATCGCGAGGCCGCAAAATTATTCAACGAATTAAATTCTTTGGGTACATGTTATTTAAGCAAATAGCTAAAAATCTGAGCAGCACGTTCTTGTTATTTTTAGCGAAGCTATTGCTAAACAGTCAGTTTTGGTCAAGCCAGCGCTAAATAGGAACTTTTGCTCCCTTCTTTTTGGGACGAAATAAAAATCAATTATATTTTAATATTTACCGCTAGGTTTGCATTCTGATTATTTTTAATTTGCGGGTGTTTGAGATCTCGAGGCTGTAAAATTATTCAACGAATTAAATTCTTTGGGTACATGTTATTTAGGCAAATGGCTAAAAATCTGGGCAGCACGTTCTTGTTATTTTAGCGAAGCTATTGCTAAACAGTCAGTTTTGGTAAAGCCAGCGCTAAATAGGAACTTTTGCTCCTTTCTTTTTGGGACGAAATAAAAATCAATTCTATTGTAATATTTACCGCTAGTGTTTGAGATCGCGAGGCTGCAAAATTCTTCCGGGACTGTCCGAACCTCTTTCGGGGGATCTTGAAAGACAGGAGGAGGGTCCGATAGGATTACATTGGAAGAATGGTCGATTTTTCGGTGGATCGCGGCGGATGAAACGCTCGGGAACGGGGTGAACGACACAAAAGCGGCCCGGCCTGCTTCACGAGTCGCATCGTTACGCGTCCGCGGCCGTCATTACGGTAATTTCGTGCCCACGAAAACTCCCGGGCCGAATAATTACGGCTGCCGGTGGTCGAGCACACCGTGCCTCCGCTGACTATCATCGATAATAGGAAAGCACTTCGCGTAATTTCGATGCCCTTTCCACCGTTTACCCGCTAATAAGTCGAGGATACCGGGGGCCGGCCTGTTACGGATTCATGCGGCAAGTCCAATTTCGGGCCAGGCCGGATTCAATTACACGCGCGTTTAAGCAATTCCGAAAATGAGCCCATTGCTTCGACGCTCGCCTACCGGGCGAACGGGTTGCTTCCTCGTCCTCTCCGCTCCTTAAGAACGTCCCGCGACGTTTCTCCTCCCGCGTATATGGCCCGTGAAGAACGGCATTGTAGTTTCTTTCGCTGTGAGAAATTCGTACACCGTTTGCCCGCGTCGGGGCGTCGACCGTCGACTCGAATCAGCGAGCTGTGCACCAATTTTCCTATTAAACTCGAGGAAGTAGCAAAAAATTCACGAAATAAAAATACTACGTAATACAGTGGTTTCTCTATATATGTCGCCAAGGCCTGGACGACAAATGTCGCGGAACCAGCCCCACCAAGCTCGAGGGTAGTCCAAACATAACACGGCTCGGGCGTGTATCCTGGACGATACACGAGACCTGTGTTGTTGACATATATCGAGAAGTCACTGTATACTGACTCTTCAGGAACAAGACGCCTATTCCCAACTTCAATAATTTAAAACTTCTAAATAATTTAGAATCAAAATTTAGATTGTAGAATAATTTAGAGTCAGCACAGAAATAATCCCTAAAGGATCGACGGTCCTATCCGCAAATAGTGGAGCGCCACGGTCTAAGTCCGTCAGAAGTAAAATTTCAGGGATCCAAGATGAACACCGATCGAATTGCTTGTACCTTGTCTGAAGTACCGGGGGGGAGCCCATTGACCTTGAGCGAAGCTCGCAACCTCCCTCGAAGCGTCCACTTTCGTTCGGGAAAAATCGAGAGGGTCTTTGGGGGAGAGAAGGTAGCAGGTCTTTCGTGGTTTTAGGTTCATGGGAAAACACTCCGGAAGGTATTCCGGTAATCGTGCAGCGACCTTTCCAGCCGGTCTCGTGACGAACGAAAGTATAAATTTTCGTTTGAATGTTGCGTTACACGAGGATCGCGGGTCTAGCCGGCAAGACCGGTGGGCGGAACAAATGGGATCGCACGGGGAACAGCGTAGAGGAGGGTCCGCACGTCATAAGATTTCCGTTGGGAAACAAACAACCTCTATTACCAGCGCCCCGACACGAGAGGCAACCTTAAGCGGTCGCCTAATGATCCGCAGGGACATCGTGTAGATCTGCCCCCGGGTTCGTTTGTCTTCCAAGGACCCCGGCTTACTAGGCCGCGGTTTCGAATGCGAAACGGTAACAGCATTTTGATCGCCGATTATTATCAAACGGGACTACCGTCTGACGCGTCCCTGGCCCTAAGACGCTTAAGAACCCTGGGAACCTTGAGGTACTCGACGAGGTAGGACCTCGGTGATCAATACTGATCTTGCAGTCGGCGGAACGTCCTCCTGGACTTTCCACGAACATTCGCCGGGAAGTTTCGCGTTGAATCGCGTTACGTTCGACCGGATACTGATCGATTCTGATCGAACGCTTTCTCCACACTTCTGTAGTTGTGAAAAAATAACATCGGTTACCGTGGCATTGTTTTTTGCGATTAGGAAAGCGATTCTTTTTTATTATTTTGTTTACCTCCACAGACTCGAGAATAAGAACGAGAGGAAAGAATTGAGAGGCATCGTCGAAGAACGTCGGAAAAATTGGTGTTTATTTCTTTTTGAACTGTCACGCATCCCAGTTAAAAATATGAAAAAAAAATTGAGGATAATGTTGATAGCAACACCTTGCTATTAAATTAATTTCCAGGGTGCTCGCTCTTAAGCTCCAGCATGAGATCTGTACCTGGTCGAATTATTTTCTAGTTTTCGATTTTTCACAAGCAGAGTTTACAACTAAAAAATCGGAAAAAATTCTCGAATATGTGGTTCGTTATCTGAAATGGGTCAGATTTTTTTTTTAATTTTTAGATGCGACTAAATGGGGGAAATGGGGCAAAGACTGGATTTTGCTTTACTCCCCTTAACTACCCTTACAGGCGAGGTACAGGGCTGAAACTTGGTAGAAGGGGTTGTTTCTTGATATCCTGTCGAACGAGTAATTTAAAATCCCCTTTCAAAGTCCCTTTGAAGACAATTCGAAGCAGAATACGCACCGAAGGGGCGTTTGTTAAATCCTCCGCAATTAAATGACAGAATGATTTCCAATTTTCCGAGTCTTCGAGGAGCGTTTTTAACGCTGAAGACGGTGTCCTCGAGGAATAGTCGCCCCCCGGAGCATTTGAGCTCTTTCTCTCAGCCCTCGTGGACGCAGTGTAGCATTGTACGCCGCAGATTGGTTTGCATTGTCATGGAGCTCTGGCAAAGTGTCGCGTCAAAGGACGAAGTGTCTCGCACCGAAAAGTTTGAGGATCTTTGTAAAACGGTGGCAATTCCGGTCGGTTTCTTGCGAGCTCGCAAGAAAAGCTGCTGGCATTCTCTCAAGCCGCGGCGACGGCGACTTGCCGGAGAGGAGCCGGGAGGGAAACCAAGAGGCTAACTTCCCGGGTTGTTTGTATCCACTTCTTGGGCTCGTTCTGCCTACAACGATGAAATTAAACGCTACTTTAGACTCCCTGTCACTGGGCGGACCCGTCATTTTTCTCG
Organism: Halictus ligatus; assembly: GCA_028454255.1. Classification (NCBI taxonomy): domain Eukaryota; kingdom Metazoa; phylum Arthropoda; class Insecta; order Hymenoptera; family Halictidae; genus Halictus; species Halictus ligatus. The sequence continues at coordinate 3,257,938 of CM052129.1, forward strand.
TCCCTTTCCAATTAATCCGCATTTTTCATTAAACTTTTTCATTACCCTCGCCCCTCCCCCGGGATCGCGGGCCAAACAACGCCGGGACGTCCAGGGAATCCCCTGATAAAGAAATTCCAGCAAATTAATCTAATTCCGAAAGAAATTCTAAAAAATCATTTTTAACGCGCACCAGAGTTTCTAACCTTAACGCTAAACCTACCAAGCATGAACAGTATCCGGTAAATATTGTCTTACAAAAATTGCAACCCTTTTATTGAGATTGTTCGTAATTTTTAATATAATAGATGCTTGGACACGGATTCGACTATTTTCCATAAATGAATTTTTAGAATTTCAGTAATTGTAAAATATGAAACCGGTCATTCGACCGTGGGTGGTTCAGTGTTACAAATTTTAACGTGTGTGCTAAAAAATACGCACACACGCTGTCTTCATCTTTCAATCTGGTCTTCGGAAATACAGGATCGTTATTGTTTCGCGATAAAGATCGGGAACCGAGTTTGTAATGTCGATTTGAAAAGTGCAACTTCCCAGACGCTCGCGGCGCAAACGAGCAAACAAAAGCGGGCCGTGTAAATTGTTGCGGGCACCGCGAACAATGGAAAAATTGGCCGTTTCCTTTCGCAGATCGAAGGTTTTCCTGCCGCGCGGCAATTATTGCCGACGATCTAAATGCGAACGGTGAATAATCCGGAACGAGCGTTGTAATTAGAGTCGAGGACGGAGTCGGAAGAGGACAGTTCCGCTGCCCCGGACACGCAACGAACACACGCCGGCCATTTTCTCAAGGAATAATCGTTCGAAACAATTCGCTTGTTACCGCGCATCGCATCGTGTCTGCCCCGGCCCCGCTCTCTCTTTCTCTCTCTATCTCTCTCCTCTCTCGCTCCCGACGTAATGTACACGGGACAAGTTTCTGTTGTTCCGCTCACGAACGATTAAGTATGTTCTACACGACGTTTCCTCTGGATTGTCCTCTCGGTACGCTTTCATTTTTCGTCCCCACTCCGCTCCTATCGGTCCTTCTCTCATTCTCTCTCCCACTCTCTCTCTCTCTCGCTCTCTCTCTCCCTGTGTCTTTTTTTTTTCGTTACCCTTAACAGGGCTCGAAGTTGATTGCGGGACGAAATAAAAGCTCGACGAGGGCTTCTTTGAGAGCGTGCTCTCGGCCGCCGGGCGAACCGGAACAGGTTGCAGTCGAGGAGTCGACGGTTTTTCGAAAAAGAAATTATCGGTGCGGCTCCCCGATGGCCGAACTGCCTCGGCGAGTCCTCCTGATTTTCGAGATTCATCGGCGAAAAATTCTGCGAGAATCGTACTCGCTTTTTGCCCGGTGAGCGTCACTGGTGACCCAGCCATTGTCTGAAAGATTCACTAAATTTTGGATGAGACGGTAGACAGTAGTGAGTCAGTTAGACTTCGTGCTGAACAAAAATCTTCAAAATAATTCTCGGAAGTTGATTATCAGTCGACAGTATTTTTAGGTAGCACATTTTGCATTTAATCCAGCCATTTTTGTGATTATTACTATTTCTGATTATTGGGTTCGTTGAACTCTTAACGCTAGAACTAGAAAGCAGTAAATGAAACTGGCATACATTGCTTTATAATAACAATAAAATTGCATTTGTTTAGATTTCGTACCAGTTTTGTTTAAATACCTACTTCGATAGAGAAGTTTATTGAAGAATTTTCTGACGAGAACATATTTATGATTTCAATATCTCTAATACAAACAATTAGGAGCAAGTCATTTCGTTCTAGTGTTAGAAATCGTTGAGAATCGATGAATATTGTCCCAATTTCTAAAAATTGTCCGCTTCGTGTGTGCAAATTCAGTCGAGTCAAGTTTGCCTATCATAAAATAAAGTCTGTCAATAAAAATGGTAAATAATATATGAGATAAAAAATTGTTTCATATATACAGCCGTGAAATGTTGTTTCTCCGAATAAACCTGAAGCGTTCCGAATCAAAAATCGGAAAAGTTCGGAGGACCGAAAGAAAATCGCGGCAGCCGGCTGTGCCGAGCGAAATACAAATTCGCGAACGGTACAGCGTTCGGGGGGAAAAATCGAAACCCGTTGCAGCGGAAAAGTTTTCGGGCAAATATTCCCGCCGGTTCGGCGGGGTTGGAGCCGCATCGGCGTTCCGCGTAGCCCGTCGTCCATTCCTTGAAACTGGCCCGCCGTAATCCGGCCTTTTAACGGTTCGACTTCCCGTCGAACACACGGTATCCGATGACCGTGCGCATTCCCAAAGCGTTGCGCAATATCTTGAAATACGGCGCGCGATAAAGAAACTGGATCAAAATCCTCGGCTTTCACCCCCCGGTAAATTTTCCCGGCGACACAAAGCTTCGGGTACCATGGAGACCCGTGAAAGCCGGAAACCCGCGCGCGGCGGAATGGATACATTGGAAGAAAAGGGAGCCGAGGGATCGAGGGAGGTGGCTTTTCGAACCTACCACCACCTTTATTTTTCCTTCCTCTTTCGCCACACACACACATATTTGTAGAGGTGGTGCCCGCTTGTTATTTTACCTTTCGTCAGCCGTCACGCATCTGTTGCATCCCGGATATTAATTATAGGATAATCCTTTCGAGCCCTCCGTGCAGGTCCCGAACGAGATCCACCCTCTCATCCCCCGGGCCAGCCGTTTGTCGACAGGTGAAAAACACGGTATTCGAAATCTCTCTCTCTCTCCCTCTCTCTCTTTCTCTCTCTCTTTAGCCACGTCGGAAGTTCCCGGTTTTTATTCCGCTCCCGGGGATTAATTTAATGCGACTTACAGTTTTGCGGCTCAAGGCTCGCGGCCATTGTTCTTCCCGGCCCTAAACAACGGCAAATCCGGGAAGTTGTTCGTTCTTCTTCTATGAGGGATTCCCGACCATTCGGATAACTTAGTAACTCGAATGTATTTGTCCGTCGAGATTGTACAAGTTTCCACGGGGGAAACTGGGCTATCGGAGATTACATTTTTCTGCGCGCCGGTCCACGGATTAGCGTAGTCCATGCTGGGAGCCTCCGTCGGACGCTAAGCCGGGGAACTCGGAGTGGCTGCGCGAACTTTGGTTCGCTTTCTTTTACCGAGATTCCGACCTGTTGTGTCCTCGATACGTGGGTGTGCGCGTTACGTCGGCACAGTTTTCGATGCTTCGAGTACGCTCGTCATGAAGAAATGCCAATGTTTTCTGTTACGACGAGTATACTCGTCGAAACAGCTGCACGGTTCATTTTTACGACTCGATTTGGGTAGACATTTTTCAAAGAGGCCGCAACAGCTGACTGGTTAATAGATCGACGGACGAATGAAATTCCCATTTATTATGTCTTTTTATTTTGTTTCCTCGCCCTATTTTTATGTTTTTCTTTGCGTGTATTATTCCCATTTGTTTTACCATTTATTTATGTTACCATCTATTCTTTTGGAGATAAATTTTAACAAAGTGGCAGGAAATAGAATTCTATTTTCATTGGCAATGGTATCTGCAGTTCCAAAAATAAAGAATAGTACTTATCGAATTTGATACTCTAGCATTTTTCAAAAATTTGGTAAGCCACAAATGCATAAAGATCCGCAGTCCACAAATAATATTTGATAATTTAATATTTTTCGATAATTATATCATATTATATATATTACATATATTATTACAAATTCAAGGTCTCAAGATCTGTATGCACCGTCTCCAATATGGCCGCTTCAAGTTCAGCATTTATGCGCATTATTTCCTGTTTGACAACATCCAGTACATTTTAGAAGCGGGAGATTTTGTATGAAAGTGATTAGACTGTTTTCAAATTACTGCTCTTTCGAAACAGTAAACATCGTCGGTATCCAATATGGTCGCCAATCGAGACAAGCTTCCGCCGCACGGAAAAGCCACCAAGTTCACGTCTCTCACACGTTACCCGTCGTTCCACACCGTGCTCCAAACTTCGAGCAGCTTGAACTTGCATTTTTCCTGGTTTTATGTTGTCATCAAAGCCCCGTGCACAATCTATATTAAAAATTCACACGACCCATCGCATCGACGAAGAACGCACAAACTTTTCGAACGGTTCTGCATCTTTTACTGCGAGTAAAAACTTTCTCCGATCCGCCGTTTTCATCCCAGCGAGAGAGATCCACGCAGTTCGCGCGAAAAAATCTCCTTTACCGGCCGGGCAATGTGCAAAGGGCTGGAAATCAGTTTTCAGTTGCCAAAATTTTCAATTTCACAATTTTGACTTCGGGGATCCCAGCGATATCCCGGCACACACAATTGTCTACTATTTTCCGTTCCGAAGCTCGGAACAAAAGTTCCGTGGAAATCTGAAAATTCATAAATTAAATTTTGACCTCGAAAGAAGGGGTTTCCAAGCCTGTGCGAATCAGAACAGCCCCAATGGTTCGCTCCCCCGGAATCAACATTCGCGGGCTAATCGTCGGAGCGCAGCAATCGATTGCGAGGCCCGTCGATGGCTAATCGTTTTCTTCGTGGCAACGGGTTATCATTCGAAGAACAAGCGTTCCAATCAGCAAGTCCGGCGTCGAAAGATAGAGCAATTTACGCGGCCTGGTTCGCGAAAATCCCGCCTTTTCGAACAACCCGCGTTCGCCCGGCCATTCGGCGTAATCGCCGATGTAATTCCGATCCGCGATCGAGTATCTCCGGCAAGCCGGCGGAGCAATTTGGCGGGCAATTAGAGATCGATCCGCTAGTCGGCGCAGGTGCCGGTTAATTGATCCCTAATTGCCGCGATAAGTTGGCCGACTTTGCGGGAACGGATCGCCGCCGTTGAACCGGCGCGGCACGGCGCCGGGACGACGTGGGCAAAAGTCCCGCCGCCGGAGAGAGAGCGGAAAGAGGCGAAAAATAGGGGGCGGGGAAAAACGTCACCCGGGGACTTGGAAAGTGGCCTGATCAGCCAGGATCCACCCTGCGCAGGACCACCCGAGCGAACTACCGAAGTTTCGCCGCTCGTTAGTGTCGCATACAGGCCGGCCAACTTCTCTATTTACTCGCGAAATTCCCGACGTCGGATATATATTTTCCAGCCAGTCGATGTTTGCCCGCATCGTCCCGTCAGCACTCGCTGCGGACCGATTAGCTCTCCATCTTCTTCGCCGGAGAAAAACTTAAGAGAAGACTATTGTGTCTTCACGGTGGACCGACTCCTTACTCTGGTTCGGGGTAGTACGTGACTTTCAAAATTTTTTCTCGGCAATTGCTAAATAAAACGGGAACATCTTTTTAGGGGATATTAAGCAAAACTGACTTGACTTGACTTTCATATTTTTCTATTTATTTGAAATTACAAAACGGCGACGTTACACGGTATCATTCACCATCACGTTCGGGGTAGTATGTAACTTTCAAAATTTTTTCTCGGCAATTGCTAAATAAAACGGGAGTATCTTTTCAGGGGATATTAAGCAAAACTGACTTTACTTCACTTTCATATTTTTCTATTTATCTGAAATTGCAAAACGGCGACGTTACAGGATATCACCCGCCATCTCGTTCGGGGTAGTATGTAACTTTCAAAATTTTTTCTGGGCAATTGCTAAATAAAACGGGAATATTTCTCTAGGGGATATTAAGCAATACTGACTTGACTTCACTTTCATATTTTTCTATTTATTTGAAATTGCAAAACGGCGACGTTACAGTATATCATCCGCTATCACGTTCGGGGTAGTATGTAACTTTCAACATTTTTTCTCGGCAATGCTAAATAAAACGGGAATATTTTTCTAGGGGATATTAAGAAAAATTGACTTGACTTGACTTTCATATTTTTCTATTTTTCTGAAATTACAAAATGGCGACGTTACACGGTATCATCCACCATCGCGTTCGGCAGCTCCATTGTGAAGTCGCTCGAGGATATATCTCAGTGCAAGTCGCATTGATTGCCATAAAACAAAAAAGGAGTTTCTACACTCGCTAAAAATTCAATGGACATGGTAAACGGCGGAAATATGGTAAATGGTGAACCGAAATGCCTTTGCGCAATAATGGTATTCGAAGAGCGAGATATAAAAGTGAAATACGTACCGAAAAGTCACTGTCGTGACGCAGCAGGTGAAGCTTGGAACAAAGCATCGGGTGGCCGCGAATGTGAAAAGAATTTTCTGTCGCGCAAGTTTGAAGTGGTCGCGCAGGGTTTGAAGGATCGCGTCTGTCGCGGGAAGACCGTCATTGTCCATTCCGGGGGGCGAGAGTCGGCCATTGAAACGGTACGAGACAAAAAAAATACGGCGCAGGAGTGGTTCGTCGGTGACAATCCGCGGGGCAGCGTCGCGTCGCGGGGCCAGATAAATTTACGATCAAAGAGATTTACGCGGAGCCAATCAAGGCCGTCCCTGTAAATCCTGCTGGTTCCGGAATTTCCTCCGGCCTGGTGGGCCGAGCGAACAGGGACGCGGCACGGGTCTGCGCGCGCCCTCGGGTCGATCCGCGAAGAGATCAGGCCCGTCTGCGCCCGCGGAATTATTTAATTTCCATCCTGCACTCTTCTCGGCTCCTCGACGCCCGGAACTTTTCCGGCGGAATCGTTAGCGCGGCTCGCAGACGGGACTCTCCGGATTCACTGGGAAACTGAATAAAAACTCGCGTCGTTCCGGGGGTGAACGAGTTCAGCCGGAAACAGGGGTTGGAACGGGGGCCTCAAGGACACCTTCGCTCAGGGCGCGCTGAAAAATTTAACGTGGAACGCCGGAGAATCGCCGGGGAAACGCGTCCGCCAGAGAGGCTCGGCTTTCGAGAGATTAAATAATGAACTGTATTGAACGGCCCGGCTCGAACGCTATTCTTTCCGCCATTTCATCAACGCCGGGGCCGCGGAACCGCGACATTCTCGCGGACGAATCCACGGGATATTATTAATTATGAGAGTTTTACTCGGAAAAATCGGGAAGAGATTGTAACGTTAACGTGGTCGGGTCGGTCGGTGCTGTCCTAATAAGTTGTTGTTTTCATAATTTTCAAAGTTATTCGAAATAGTACTTTAAAGACAATATATTTTTGTTTCCATTGGCACGGGTGATGAAGTTCAATAATGACGTACAACTCTACATTTTGTAATTTTAAGGAACGCATGAAAATGTTATTGAAAGGCGGTTTAACACTAGGTTTACGGGACCCGTCAAAATGGCGGGTTCTAATATTTTTAATTTACGATTATTGAAATTGTGAAGGTCCATCTACGTGGAATTACTCGACAAACTTATTTCCTTAGGTATATATTATTTAAAAAATGGCTGAAAATTTGGACAGGCACATTCCTCTCATTTTTATAAAGTAATGTAAAATACTCACTCACTCCTCAAAATGACGGGTTCTAATATTTTAAATTTACGATTATTGAAATTGTGAAGGTCCATCTACGTAGAATTACTCGACAAACTTATTTCCTTAGGTATATATTATTTAAAAAATGGCTGAAAATTTGGACAGGCACATTCCTCTCATTTTTATAAAGTAATGTAAAATACTCACTTTTAATGCTCCTCAAACCTAGTGTTAACGGTCTCTATAAATATCTGGAATTTTACAAAGAATTTTTAATACGGCAAAAAATGTTGCGTTCACTTAATCCTGCTAGTTTTAACACGTTGACTGCTGCGTCGGTCTTATATGATGTATCTTATAAAAATGAATTTTCTTCATAATACGGTCACTTGAACCGAACGCGATTGGGATATGATTTTGTGGGGCTGATTCTTCTTCTTTTTAGGGGATGATTCTTCGGTAGTCAAGGTGCTGACAATTTCCAGAAAACACCCGCTCAAAGTGTCTGTCAATTCTATACACAATTCACATTTCTGTCATCCCCAAAAAGCCTTCGCCAAAGAACATTCGGACTGGTACAGAATTTTGCAAGCGCCGCTTTCACAAGAAAATCATCAACCGATCAGAAAGCCGTTCACTATACCACTGTTCACGTAACCAAGAAATCGGGATAAGGCAGGGAGCATCGGAGCAGGCTCCGGATCGCTTTCGTTCGCGAACTGGTTCGCCGATGTTATCGCGGTTTAATAGATCCTGCAGAGCCGCGTCCGCCGGATTAAACGGCTCGCGAAGACACCGAGGGTAGCAACGGATAATCCGATGGCGGACGGATAAGGGTCCCCGTGAATCCCTCCGCCGGCCCTCCGCCAGATTTATTGGCTCTCCCGTGCACGCATAATGCCCGCGGGGAGAAAAAGAAAACGGGGGGAGGGCCGCGAACGCACCACGACAGCGATGCAATTTCACGGGCTGCACACCTGCAGCCACCGTTAACGAGAGTCGCGGGGACTTTCTTGCTTTTTCGTCGCGCGGCTAACGAAGTGCCTCGCAACACCCTCGAACGTTCGCGTCGCGAACGCCGGCCCGCCACCCGACACGATTTAAACAAGCCGCCGCGATGCTTCGAGCCTATCCCCCCCGCCCCTCTCCCCGCCGAAGAATAAACTACCGGAGAAAGGGGTGAAAGCCGAGAAAGTAACGCGGAGTAACGAGGCGTCCAATTATCAACCCGTCCTGACGCCCCCCGCGCACCCTCCGCCATCTTCTTCAACCCCTGCACTTCCCCGGATCTCACTAAACAGTTATTCTCGGTTTTTTAAAAAACTTCTCTTGGTCTAGGCTAGACTCTGGTCAAGATGAAGAAGGGTAGAAACGCTACCCTCGCGAATTTAACACTAGAACGACGGGAGCAGTCAAAATGACTGGTTACTAATTTTTTCTTTTACAATTACTGAAATTATAAAAATTTTTTAACGAACCTCTTCATTCAAGCACACATTACAATAAAAGTTGTATGAGGTCTGAATGGGCACAGTCTTGTCACTGTTACAAAGCAATATACGTCAGTCACATTTATTGCTCCGTCGTTCTAGTGTTAATCGACCCTTCGCCCTCGAAACCGGATGCGAAAGTTCGTCGAAATTATTCTTCGCGATTGTGCCGAAATATTTATTTTTCTTCATTTAGAATTAAAATCATGTCACAGAATCGCTTAGAAGGAGAGTGCAACTGCGCCTTGCAATTGTGCGAGGGCAGAGGGAATTGTAGTGAGATTTTGTACACGCAGCTCGATGGTGGGAAATCGTTCATTCATAATTTGCCCGGTCTCCGTCGGTTTGACGGATCGTTAGCGACGCGTTTGCAAGCGTTGACCGGTCAAGACAGCGTCCCCCGAATCGTGACACGTCGCTCGTTATCGTAAACCGACGACAGACTTATCGAGGAGCGTTCATGCTGCGAGCGGACAGAATTGGCGCGCCGGGCAGAAGATTTGACGCGTTGTCCGTCCGCCGTCCAATGAGACAACGGGAATTGGGGACACCAGCCACGGCTGGTAATGGAAGGATAAGGAAAAGTTGTCCGTCACGCCGTGTGCGGACGTCTGCACTTCTGGGTAGGATCGCGTGTCCGCGAAAAATTCTGCTCTCTGGAAGAAAACCAGAAACCCTGTGTCAGACGTTGCGAACGGGAAACGAACCCTTTCGGAGATCCACTGAAAGGTCGTTAATAGGGTGAGGATGCTCATACAATTTCCAATTTTTCTACACAAATTGAACAAAAAATAGAATGAAATAAAATCGTATTTTTCATGCGCACAGCCTCTGCGTCCTCCAAAGTCATACTAGATTTTATCGAATTTTATATTACAGCATTTTTTGAAAGTTTTCATAAGCCATAAAGATCCGCAGTCCACTCATTAATCTACCACTGAAACTACCATCAACCATGTTTCCCATAAATGCATGAAATCCGCGGGCTAATTAGGCATCAGAACGAATTAGTTCTCCCATAAAAATTCGTAGAAGTCTCACTTTGCAATCTATCTTAAAACTCCATTAATCTCTCATTCTAAAGTCTCCGCATAAAGATTCTTAGAACTCCCATCCTGGTTATTAGAATCTATTATAGTGCTCGTTAACTTCGCGAATGTAGACGATCGTGAGATTCGAAACGTTCCGAACGACAGACAGGAAATACGTTTGAATATAATGTTCTCTGAGCGGATCGATTCCCGAAGAGTCGTTCGGGCAAAGAAATCGGCAACCGTGCAGAGATTCAACGGAAGAAGAAGAAGAAGAAGAAGAAGAAACGGTTTAAACGTAGTTCTCGATCGAACGTTAACTTCACGGATCGTGACTCTGCCGCTGACTTCCGAGGTCGGTGTGTTGGTTGTTACGGACCGTTCCAGATTCGAAAAGGTCCTGATCTCTTTAAAGAAACGGAACCTTTAGGAGTGGCAATCGGGAGATCGCAGCGTGATAAGGGACAAGGCTCGTGGGAGTACGATACGAGCGCTTTCTCTGCCTCGAAACCCAGCAATTCGCCTCCATCTTGTAACAATGTGGACACATAATTCGCCTTCAAGCGAGACAAATCAGAATTCCAGCCCGTGGCCCTTCTAACACAATAGAACTATTTCGGCTTTGACTCGGAATCGCGGAAATTTGATTCTTGTCTTGTCTCTGTGTATGCGTGTGTCTCTGTGTAGAACTGGATCGCGCCTAACTGCGTTTAAATAGTTAAACGATTGTCTTCCGTTAACGTCTCTGGCATTATCTAAAACCGATCAGTCTGAAAAATTATATAAACGGATCTTGCTGCAACTTTACGTGTGGGTGGACAAGAGAAGTTACAAAGAAATTATAAAAATTGAAATATATTATTCATGTATATAGTGACGGTGGTGTACAGTAATCTGCACACCCCGCGATCTGATCTTACACGAACATATTATTTTTCTGGAAAAGTATTTGCTCGATACATGTCCAAATCAAGGGTCTGGCCAGTGACATATATCAGACAGGAGATAGTATTCTTTGATCCACGCCGAACGTAGAAAAGGGACAGCTAGATCCCTCGGTTCGTTGCCCCTCGTAAGATGTACATCCCGCAGCAGTGGGGATAGTTCTGGGACTTTTATCGTGTAGGCATTTTGGACATATACATAGTAAACGCTGTATTTGTATATCTATTAAACTTTTCATCCTAGACTTCTTGTTTTAGGCTTTTGAAAGATGTAGAAAAATTCTGAGATGCTTATCGTAAAGATAATTCAAAATACATGGTTTCAAAAAATCCGAGGCACTCGCTGACCGACCCTCGATTTCGAGGATTCAGAAGATCCATGCGAGGGGTTCTCCTAGACTAAAAAATTTAGAAAAAATCCGAGCCGCTTCCCCGAAATTCCTGCTGAGCGTTGACTCCCGCTGCAGGGCCCTGCGTCGCATAGTGACCGTGCCGAGGGCGGAGGGTGTGGGTGCAGAGGGTGCATGAAAGTTTCATCGCCCACGCCGCTCGCCTCAACAGGTAACCGTGTGGCCCACGGTGGATCGAGGAGACTTGTAACGTTGTCGGACAAAGGTTGGATCGTTGACGCTTGTCTCGGTTCGATCGTTGTCTCGGGGGGGACCGGAGGTGTTCGGAAGGAAGACCGAAGGAAGACGTCCTGAAAGGTCCTGCGGGGGTTGAGGAAAGAGAGGGAGGAGGGCTGATTGGAAGCCGCAGATATAGAGGCTCGATCGACGGGGCCAGATATCCGACGACGGGCTTCTCAATTAGAGATCGGAAGTGGCTCCGGGCTAAACTGCACGCTCCTTTGTTCTACCCCGTCCCCCGGACCAGTCGCTTCCGGTTTGCGTTCCGTGGCTGTCGCGTGTCACCAAGCGAACGACATGCGTCCGGGAGAATTGGCTCCGCGGTCCTCTGAAATAACTGACCGGCTCGGATTCGGCTTGTTCAGACGTTCGCCTTTGCGTTCACGCGCTATAACTGTCCGACCCTCCTGATATTTCATAACCAGACGACAGATACGAGCTGCAGGCTGTTCTCCTTCAGGGCTCGAGGATCCACCTTGAGGACAGGGGGAACTTCGTGCCGGGGGATTGTCGCTCGGGAGATTTTATCGGCGGAGTTGATAGATTTCGAGTTGATGGATATTGGGAATTGAATTTCAATCCTCCACGGGGCTGTCGGATTTTCAAGTCACGGAGCTTTCGGCTTAACTTTATCACAGGAAACCAGAAATTTTTAACTCTTTTTGATGTAATCCTGTAGATTTTGACGAGAAAATTACGAAAATCCAAGTTTCAATCCTAGGAGATCAAAAGTTACGCGTGTGCTGAAAATTGCGTATCCTCACGCACGCATAACTTTCGAACCAGTGATTTCCTACGATTGAAACTTGGATTTTTGGCATGTTCCGGCCAAAATCTACGGGATTAGATTTTGAAAAGTTGAAGATTTCTGGTTTCCCGAGGTAAAGTTTCGTCTTTTCGATAGAATTTTTATTTTGCATGAAGATCCGTTGCGTTAAAAGATTAGCTCTAAATGCAGAGAATCGTTCGTGCCGTGACAAGCTGCTCAATCAAGGAGCACAAAGGACAAACACAATCCGTCACCGTAAACACCGGCGACAGTCAACTGGCAAAATCCAATTGGTGCATCCCCTTGCGAAACTAGGTCGCCGAAGGCTAACCGCCTTAGAATAAATGCAATCCGGCATCCTGCACCTCGCAATCCGAATCGCAACGGCGCTCATCGGAGACGCATTCCCCGCGCATCGCTCGGGGCGCGACAATGCAACAATTCCGAAAGGAATGTCGCGTTAATTGCAAAATTACGGTTTCCCAGGTAGCACGGCGAAGGAGCTAATCCCGCGGTCCTTCTTCGGAAAGGGGTGTTGGTGACGTCGGCAGGAATCGGCGCCGATAAATCCCGGACGCCGGCAATAAACGTCCGGGCGCAATAGTTAATGGCGATTCGTTGATTATGTCGCCGATTCGACGATAATCCACGGCCTGGGCCCCGCGATATATATCTCGCGAAGATCCTTTTCCCGGCCGCGGCTCGACGCGGCCGCTAAATCATTTTTCCCGATGATCTCGGGGAACGATCGGCTAAATCATCGGGCCGATTGCCGTCGTCGAACGCTGGATTCCCCGGCACGGTAATAAATATCCGAACGAATTCTTGCTCTCCACGTTTACGCAACGTGCGTACGCTTTAATTGCTCGCGTCTCTCTCTCTCTCTCTCTCTCTCACACACACACCCTCTCACCTTGTTTCTCGCTCGATCTCCCCGGAACGGCCTCGTTCCGGCCAACGAGCTCGTTCTCATCTCGGCCCGTCGATTCCAGCTCGATCAACACGCCCCTCGCTTGTACTCAATTATCGATACGCCCGTTGCAATTACTCGCGATACTGATAATAATACGCGGCGACTGCGTATCGGTTCCTTGGAAATTACACGGCCCCTCGAAAATAAACGAGCTACGGCCCTGCTTTTCGCCTTCGAACCAATCCGAGCCCTGCCCACTGTCCGACGCGATTTAGAAGCGTTTCTGTGCCGCGTTCGCTGAAATGCGAATTTAGGGCCGCCGGTTCAACTACCTCTTCAATCATTCGGAATGCCAACACTCAGCCTTCGGATAGGCTAAACGACGTACAGGCCGTTTCAAAATCTTACGTTGCAGGGGGCCTAGCCGATTAAGAAGGTCAAAACTCATATTCTTGAGAAATCTGAATTTCTCCGATTGCGGGGGGGGGGGGGGGGGGTTCATTTTTTACGGCCACAGTTTGCAACAAAAAAATCTGGAAAAATTCTCAAAAATGCGCCCTAGGATCTGAAATATGCCACATTTTTTTCACAATTTTAGGAAGCATCGAAAGGCGGAAAATGCGCGGAAAAGCTCGAAATCCAACTTACCCTGCAACTACCCCCACGCGTGAGATAGGGGGTTGAAATTTTACTCAGACGGGTTTTTCTTGGTCAGCTTTCGAACGGTTCATTAATCATTGAAAAACCTCTAAGGTCAGTTTTGACCATCTTAATCGCCTAGGCCGTTTGACCTTGACTGTAAATCTCAAGATCAAAATTGTTTCGTTGATTGCATCATATAGTACTCACCGCGGCGAACAAAAGTCTCAAAGGTACCATACGTCTAAAGTCAACCGTTCTCTTAGAAAACGACGTTACCAACAACGAAACCTTTACCAAAAAATGAGTTTACTCCCACTACCAGCGTACCGGTTCCCCCACTATCAACTACTTCATGCTTTGTCTCGTGTGACTGTGAAGACACATGAGTGCATCTGTGTACATCTACACTCCGCAGGAGTTTGGTGGGGGGAGCCAGGAGTAGGGGTAGGAGTCGTCTGGTGGCTCGCGAGCCGCAAGTTACCCAGGCCTGGTTTACAGAGTGTCTCAAGATGAGAAAAACGTGGAGGGGACGTGATTCTACATTCTTTTTCCTTGAAATTCGTTTTAACATGAAAGTCCACGTTCCGTGAAAGTTCGCGTTTTCCGAAATTTTGTATTTAGCGAAAATTGCGCTGACGAAAATAGTACAGCTAACAAGCAGCTCGGGGCAACCTTGTTGTTGGCCCGGGCAAGCAAAAAGTTTCTGTCCGGGAGCACAGTTCTCGCGTTTAGCGCGGGACCGTGGCGCGGATCATTTGAACGTTAGGCAAATAGAAACTGCCTGGAATTCGGAATGTTGTTTGATTTCGGGGAGTATAATAATTGGAGTTGCTGGGAGCGTTCCCGAAGTCCCGTTTGTTTTTTCGAATGACGTACGAACGTATTGTTTATCGACGGAACTTTCGCGAATCCGGGAAACACGCGGCAACGGCGCACAATGACGGGGAACGTGCATACACGGCACCGGTCTTGCACGATTTTAGCCACCGTCGAACGCTAAGTGGCGCCACCTAATTAAAAAGTTCCGGGATGCGCGGAACAGAGGCACAATTATAATTTCTGGCATTAATTGTTCCGTTTCCGTGGCTGACTAACGCTCTCGACCCGTTTCACGTTTTTCCCCGGAGCGACCGCTTCCCTCGTATTCATGCTACTTCAACGACGGAGTAAATATTCGGAGCGATTACAAATCATTTCCGTATCGATTTAGTCACTATACTCGAAACTCCCCTCTACTCGGGCACTTATGGGGAATATTTGAAACATTTCGCTGGTTTCGATTAAAATACAAATTACACTGTTTACTCGATATATGTCCAACACACGGGTCTTGTCGAGGACATATATCGGCCAGGGGATACTATTTCTTGACCTAGTTCTATGACTTTTATCGGCTAGGAATTTTGGACAAATATAGAGTAATCACTGCACTTCGATTTTTCACTGAATCTGCTTATTTTCTGTGTTTCATTATCAAGTTAAAAATTTATTTTAGATTGCAGTTTAGAAGAATTAAATATTTTATTTCGTGCAATCGCCTTTGAGAGAGTCGCGCGATTATGCAAACACTTGGAGTTCGATTCGCGTTTAGGCGCTGAAGAAAGCCTAATCGTCGAGGAACGTTTTCACGTGGCGATAAATCGCGACTTTTACCGTCGCGATACGAAAAATTATGACTTTCCATGCATACACATATTTTCATAGACAAGTCTGAAGGTGAATTAAAGTTTGATTGCCCCGAGAATAGTTTCGGTAATTGAGGAATAAAATAAATGGAAGATATAAAAGCAAAACGGTCGAAGAAACAGCTCTCACTCTAGAATATCTCCTTAAACGGAAACTGTAATTTATTAATACTTATTATAATTTATTTTGTAAACAGTAAAATCGAATCCGAGTCCAAAAGGCCATTTCAGAAATCGAGGAGAAAAATTGATTTGTCTAATACACGAAGGAACGACAGTGGAAAATAAATAATAGAACAATGTTAAAAATTGAGATGAAAAGAGGAAGCCGTAAAAATTGTACTACCCGTTGGATTATGGAAGTTTCACTTCGTTAAAAAGGAGGTGTCAGTGCCACGAGTATCCGACGGGTACGTTCCGGCCCGGAAGGTGTTAATTGCACGTGTCCCCGCGTATTTGACTACCTGTGAAATGACACCTACACCATGAACTCATAAAGTTCCTGAGTTTAGCGACGATATCCCTCGTCGTAAAAACCGGCACCTTGTCACGACAGTACATGGAAATATACATATGTATATCGGTTGTGATACATATGACATGCCCGACTTCAGAATGCAAGTGCTACTTAGACCATTACACTCCACAGGTTTATTACACATGCTGACCTGTGAGAACCCCTCTTCAAATTTAAATAAATTTTAAATCGGCGACTGCGGATTTTTAAAAATCGCCTGCATCAAGACAATAGGAAAAATGGAGTTATATAAAAATTTACTTCCGCTCCTCATAATTCTTATAGGTTGCAAATAACGTGCAACTCATTTGATACTCCTTCCATTTTGTGACTACTCATTTTTGCCATAAATGCGTAAAATCCGTGATCCAGTCATCGTAGTGAATAAAAACGGTATTCTTAGATATTAGAAAAATTTCAAAAATAAATAGTAAATAATAACAATGGAGATCTCAGTTTCGTGAATGTAGAAAACGGCCAAAAAATTCCTGAGGAAGTGTCCTAATAAAGTGAAGTGTTTAACAAGAAACGTATGAATTATTACGAATGCGAAAAGAATTTTTCTGCAAATAAATCTGGCCGTGCGCGAAGGTTCGTCGACCCATCGGCAAGGTGCAGGGAACGGCGCTGTTTATGCAAAAATGCGAGGGACCTGATTAGCCACGTAACAAATCGCGTTGCGAAGTGTTGAATTCGCGCGCGCGCGCGATGCCGTCGGACAGATTGCGAGTAAAAGATCGAGTATGTACGTCGAGCGGCCGGTTTCTAACAAATGAAGAAACCCGCGAGCCGGTCGTCCGGCCGAAGGTCCGAGTGAGAAATGGTACTGCTCTTGATGGCCGATTCGTTAAGGGCGGGCCCCGGGGATTCAGCGACTCGAACAATGGGAGAGCGACGATGGAAAGTCGTTAATGACACGGGGCAGCACGCGACGCGTGAAATGTCGTCCGCCGCGATTTCCACTCGGCGACGGCGGCGGGGCTGCAGGCTTGAAACAGTTTCCATGTAAATACGGTAATGGACACGAGGAAATGATACTCCGCGCGATTATTTCCGTTGCCGGGACTTCCTGCGGCCCCGGAGATTAATAGCCGATCGCGAAAACTTGTTTAGAGGGTCGCGTTAAGCTATGGACCAATGCTCTCGTTAGGTGTCGATCGTAAATTTCGACGTAGAGAGCACGAATTTGACACGGCAGGATCACCGGAAATACTCGAGAACGACTGGCGGCCGGATCCGCGACGAATCGACGCATTAAGATCGTCGGCAGTTTCGGTTCGACGTTATGGCAGCGGTCAGTTCGACTGATTTATTGAGCTCGAGTGGCCGATGCTGTTAGGATACGATGTCGGTGGGTTACAATCGACGTGGATAGTGTTTACGGTGATTTCTCTATATATGTCGCCAAGAACTCGATGATAAATGTCGCGGAATTATCCCCACTACGGCTAGGTTGTATCTCCTGGACTATACGTGACGTTGGCGAGACCAGCGTTGTTGACATGTATCGAGAATTCATTGTATATTGAAAGAGATATCCGCAGTGGCGAACATAGTCTGCCAACGTATTGCTCCGGACCACCTAAAATTGATCGACCTGTATTCTCTTATTCCTTGAATCTTTAGGGACAATCATTCGAATCTGACAGAAGTTTAAAGAATGGTTTATCCACCACCTTGTCCAAAATTTTATTCTTCGGTCAGCTAAAAATTGATCACCCTGTATCTCCGAACATTTCAATCTTTGGACTCGATCGTTCGACCCAGATAAAACTTTAAATGAAATTTTATTGCTTTATCTACAACCTGATCCAAAATGTTGCTTCCACGATCCACCAAAAATTGATCACCCTGTATTTCCGAACAGTTCAGTCTTTGGACTCGTTCCTTCGACCCAGATAAAGTTTTAAATGCAATCTTAATGTTTTGTCTACAATCTAATCCAAAATGTTGCTTCCACGGTCCTCCAAAAATTGATCACCCTGTATTTCCGAACAGTTCAATCTTTGGTCTCGTTCGTTTGACCTAGATAAAGTTTTAAATGCAATCTTAATGTTTTGTCTACCACCTGATTCAAAATGTTGCTTCCACGGTTCACCACAAATTGATCACCCTGTATTTCCGAACATTTCAATCTTTGGACTCGATGGTTCGAGCCCGATAAAACTACAAATGCAATCTTAATGTTTTATCTACAACCTGATCCAAAATGTTGCTTCCACGGTCCACCAAAAATTGATCACCCTGTATTTCCGAACAGTTCAGTCTTTGGACTCGATCGTTCGAGCCTAATAAAACTACAAATGCAATTTTATTGTTTTATCTACGACCTGATCCAAAATGTTGCTTCCACCTAAAAGTGATCAGCCTGTACTTCTTTTTGTGACCCACCCCGGCAACTTTCGCACTCGCGAATCTCCTCGGCTCGGCGGAGGGACCGTTCGATCATAAATCGAATAATTATTTCTAATCAGGTAATCCAATCAATCCGCTGACGGGCAACAAGGCCGTCCAGATTACAGAGGCTCTCCCCATCGTTACGTCTGATTCATCCCACCTGAAACGACAGCATCGACGCCCTCGAAGGTCCCATGAATGTCGCCGGAGCCTCTCGTTCGTTCGTTCCACGCGTTACAATTTGCACGGGCAGGAAGAAAGCCTTAGAAGGAGAAAAAGAGAGAAAAATGGAGATTGAGAGCGAGCGAGAGAGAGAGAGAGAGAAATAGAGAGAAAGGGTATGTGTGCACGGTGTAAGATCGAGCACACGAAAGGGGTAAAAGAACCGACGGGGAGAGAGCCAGACTGAAGGAGTGGAACAGGGGAGGAAAGAAGGGTTACGAGGGAGAGAAGGAGTCAGGCGAGGAGAAGCGAAAAGCACGAAACTCGCATTTCCCTAAGTATAACGTATGCTCTTAATCCCGGAATTTATGCGAGCGGAATTAACGCGCTGCCGAGGCCCGACTCGTCTCGATTGCGCGGGTGTGGCGCACCGGACCGAGAGCGCGATTTCAAATCGCGCTGCGCTCTGCGCGTACCCGATGCACCCCGTGACTAGCTACAAAAATTCTACGACTCAAAATCCTCGAGACCTTTCGTACTGTGAGAAAAAAGTATTTTCCGTGGTCCGTATCGAAGGAAATGATATTTTTTAACATTCTTCGGGAAACCGAATTTTTCTGAAAATTGGAGACAACAAAGAACTTTCTTTCCTATGAAGTCAGCTTCGGGAAAGTTCATCCACCGTTATTCGGTATGTAAATCAAAATTAGGTGTTTTCCATATTTTTCAAAATACGTGTTAAAATTACGTGGCAGCTTTTAGGGAGTTCTTCACTGTTGCAGCGTCAGAGGATCGTTTGTTCGCTTGGATTTTTTAAGAGTACTATATTTTCGGAATATAATTACAAAATATTGTAGACACGCCGGAAAAATGAGAAAGTCTGCGCGCCTTGCAAGCGAGCTTCTCTTAAACACTTTATGTGCAACTAGACTGGGGATCTTTATGAACTCCTAGGCTGCTGAAGCTTTCAAAAAAAAAGGGCAGCAGTAAAGTACATACAAAATTCATGTTCTTAAAACTTAATACAGTTTTGAGTTGTTTCCGGCTCGTCGTAAATAGTCGGCGGATTTTATGCACTCGTTTTCTCGTATTTTTGGTCTCGTAAAATAGTGTAAGATGTTTTCAAAAGCTGAATAAAATTCTTATCTCCTTCGGAACACAACGGAGTCTTTAACAATTTCCGTAAATTAGTCGACGAAAATGTATGTTTCCATGAACATTTACAATTTTTGAAAATTCTCCTTGCAGAGATACTAACAATTCTGCTGTTCCTAACAGCGTTTTATTTAATTTAATTATCGGGAATTGAATTGATCGACCATTTTGATATCCTGGGTCAAAGTAGACCCAGATCGTCGTCAGAGAGCTAATCGATTCAATATCTCGAAATTTGATAAGACAGATATTAGCAATGGAAACGTTTATATTGAAACGTAAAATGTGTTCTACTATTTCTGCGAGAAATTTCTGAAAAGCGATCGAGGGCAGATAATTTCCTGATTCGACTCTCCATTTCCATAATGTTTATCCCTCTCGGTATCTATTCATGTAATCGTTGCCTACGATTGTAAGTGAGTCTCTACGGCAGAGTGTCCATTTATCGTCGGATCTAAAAGCGTCTGACGAAAACGGCGTTACACGCCGTGAAAGTATTCGGTATCGCGATTCCGCGTTTAAACGGCTCGCATAATCGAGGTTCCGCAGAAGTGTGGTCCAATTCAACCGTCGAAAAGAAAAAAGGTTTCGCGGAGAGCGCGTTATTGCGTCCATTATTCATAGGGCACGAGCAACGACAAGATAGGGATCTAACACCTACTCGATCACGGCGGGCCCGCGGTGTCCCGCGATCGACAGGATCGATATCACTTAGCCGCGTCCGGGCAGCGATTTTCATCTTCGATCGGGATCGTTCCGGTAACAAATTACTCGTTCGACAGTAATTTACGGTACCTGTTACTCGCCGGTCCACGGGAAACTTATCACCGATTGCGCAAACATAGCAACTCGCGAATCGGACGGCGTCGTTCGCGGATCGTTCCGGCGTCGCATACCTCTTAACGATCTTTCGCCGGAGGGAACGACGCGAAAGAAAATTCGACCGATTGTGTCGGATTTTTCAGCGGCGAGGCTCGGCGCCCGACGTGACGGGAGTTTCAAACCGATCGGGAAGCCAATCGAGCGCCGATAGACCGAACGATTTACCGATGGCGTTCGAGGAACGCGATCTGATTCGATCGACAGCCATCGACGCTGAAATTCTTCCACGGACGAGCCTCCGCTCGCTTAAAAGTCGACGATGACCCTATTCGGCGGAGTTCTCAATCCGGATACGTGTGCAGACGTTGCGCAACCGATTTTCTGACCCTTGCGTCATACAACGTGTGCACGCTCCACGATTTCTGTTTCACTATTTGCCCCGAATTATTTCTGGACGCGCCAGCTGGACATTTGAAAATACTCCGTTAATTTACTTGTTCGGGACGTACTCGGACTTTGCAATATTTATTTCTTGCAAATCTACTAGGCTGCTTTGAGCATTTTTATATTACTGTTTGCTGCAACTGGTGGGCATAGTGCCTCCGGAAATTGAAGGCACAAATTTATTTTGTTGGTTTATTTAACTCTATCTCTGGCGACCACCATAATGACATTCTACAGACCAGAAGAAATGTGTAAAAAAAATTTTTGAAACAGTGTCAGCAATTTTATATAATATTCAGTTTTTAAAAACACGCAAGTGCGAGAAAACTTGCACGAGAGAAAAATAAAAGGGTTGCTTGATATAATGATCGAGTTAATTGCGTGAACTTAATAAACTCTACGGTATAATATTAACGCGCTACCTACAATGTGATTAAAGTTTTACGGTGATTGTGATCGATCACCCGGTATTTGTTAATTTTCCTCTACTTTCTACTTAAATATTTGAATTTAATAACCTTTACACACGATCTTGATTTCATACCTACGACATCATTAAAATTTAACTGGTTGGTTTAGTCGAAGATTGATCACCCTGTATCCGTTAATCTCCCATTCCTTCGGCTCAGCTGATTAAATCTAACAAACGCTGCCATACACTTCCAATACTGCAACTATTCCGTTAAAATTTTACGGTTCTCCGAAGATTGATCACCCTGTGTCACTTAATCTCCCGTCCATCTTAAATATTCGAAATCCGTCCGTACAGTTTCAATTTTTCCACCTGCACCAGAATTTTCATTAAATAGATGCAACGTTTCGATACAGAAGATTTTTATCAATATTTTTATAATATTTTATTTTTATCAATATTAAATATTTTACAATATTTAAAAGAATTCCTTAATCAATATTACCTGTCCATACAATTTTAATACTGTACCTACAATCCGTCTCTAAAATGTATCCAAAATGTTGCTTCCACGGTCCTCCAAAAATTGATCACCCTGTATCTTGTATTTCTTTCAAGCTGTAGATCAAATCCTAAAAACCAATCCTTCAAACCTGGAAAAATTTTAAATACCTTCTTAATATTTTATGTACAACCTCACCTGAAATGTTAGTTTATCAATCAACCAAAAATTGATCACCCTGTATCTTCTATTTTTTTTTCAATCTATAGGCCAAATCCTACGAGCCTGACAAAATTTTAAATACCGTCTTAATATTTTATGCACAACCTTATCCAAAATGTTACTTCTTCAGTCAACCAAAAATTGATTACCCTGTATCTTCTATTTTTTTTTTAATCTATAGGCCCGATCCTACGATCCTGACGAAATTTTAAATACCTTCTTAATATTTTACGCACAACCTCATCTAAAACATTACTTCTTCAGTCAACTAAAAATTGATCACCCTGTATCTTCTATTTTTGTCAATCTATTGGCCCAATCCTACGATCCTGACGGAATTTTAAATACACCCTGATCAAAATTGATCACCCGGTACCTCTTAAAATTACATAAAACATTTTATATCTCAATAAATGCGTTACAAAATGGTTCAAACTATCTTCTCCGACAGAACTCTGTGAAACAATCTGAATTCGATGCAGCTCCGGCGAACCAACCGGGTCTCTGCCGAATCTTAATCAGCCTGTATCCCGGAATGTTTTATTTCCTCGAGGGCCATAATGAAACAGTTTCGAGAGCCGGAAGCCCCCGGACATTGTTTCGCGTTTGAATCTGCGGCGAGGGCTCGCGCGACCCTCTGGGCGCGTGCAATCAGCCCGAGATCTCCGCTCGCGTTTCGCAATCAAGAGTAAATCGCGCGAAACTGCGAGAGCCGTCCACCGCAGGGAGAGAGAGAGAGAGAGAGAGCGAGCGAATTCCTTTACGGGATCACCGGTACGAAACACCATAACGCTGAAGAGAGAAAGGTAGTAAGAGACTGTCGCGAAAGGTCCCTACCTAAGCCCTTCGACTCACGCACAAGCATTCCTGGAACCCTTCGACCCCTCCCCCCTTCTGAAATCGGGAAGGGTCCGCGGCTTTAACGCACCAAGACGATTCTCGCGGCTCGGCCGGGTGCGCTCATGCGTTCTCTGCTTTATGCCATTGAGTGCATGGCGGAAGGAGCACGGCTGAGAGAGAGAAAGCAAAGGGAAAGGGCTGAGGGCTGCGTTAGGTGCGCACACACCGGGATCTACGACCGTCTGAGAGTCACCTGTCGACAAGCAACCCTCGCCAGTCGAAATTTTTTGTTCGCTACCCGGAAAATGAAACCGTTCCGCGAGAAAATTCTCCAGTGGCCCCTTCGACGGTCAAGACTCCGTGTTCAACCTCGAATCCTAACACACGAGGTCTGCAATCTCATCCAAAATTTTGCTTATACGATCAACCAAGAATTGATCGACCTGTATCCTCGGTGTCTTTCAATCTGCAGACTCAATCGATCAAATTTGACAACGCTTCTCACGCAATCTTACTGTTCTATCTAGAACCTCGTTCAAAATGGTGCTTCCACTGACCACCAAAAATTGACCACCCTGTATCATTAAAATATTTTGGATTCAATGGTCCGAATCTGACAAATTTTAAATAAAATCTTACTGCTGTGTCGACAACCTTGCTCGAAGTGGTGCTTCCGCTGTCCACCAAAAATTGATCACCCTGTATCATTAGAATATTTAGATACAATACAAGACGAGAATATCAACAAGAGTATTAGACGAGAGTATTAATACAATTTCAATACTGTATCCACAGCCTCTTTCAAAATGTTTCTTCAGTCCACCAAAAACTGACCACCCTGTATTTCGTATCCTGTCAATCCTTCAACCGGATCGTTCGAATCGGATACAATTTTCTATGCAATTTTGCAGATGCAATCTTGTCCCTCGGAAACGTGAGAATGCTCCACAGAAATTCTAAGAATAATCATATTCATTAACAACATTGTTCCATCGAGTGTAAAAACGAGAAGTTCAATATGCAACGTCCTGTACATTCTCACGTCCAAGACTTCAGCTCGCATTTCTACTTCTCGCCCGTATCTTGGCCAGAGATTTGGAAATTTGTTTCCTGAACTTCGAGCGGACCTGTTTCGTCGAGTCGTCTCGAGATCGACGGATGCAACTGCAGTAGCTGCAATTTTTCTCGGGCTGCTATGCGCCTCCGTGCAGCCGAATGCGTCTCGGTTGCAGATTCAGAATTAAATTCCTTCCCGTATGATCTCGACAGAAACGGCGCGCGCGTTGATTGTAGATCGCACCGGGTTGCATTGATAAGCCCGACGCCGGATAATCGAATTAGCGGGAGATGTTTCCGGGACGGTATCCGTCTTCCGCGGTAAAAATCGATTTCCTCGATCCAGGGAGCGGGTTAGAGGATAGAGAGACTGA
Source organism: Halictus ligatus (assembly GCA_028454255.1). Lineage (NCBI taxonomy): Eukaryota > Metazoa > Arthropoda > Insecta > Hymenoptera > Halictidae > Halictus > Halictus ligatus. The sequence goes on from CM052129.1 coordinate 3,282,228, forward strand.
TCGCAAAATGCCGGGGCGCGTTCTCTAAACGAGGTCGTCGCGAACTGTCACCGAACAATCAGGATCTAATGAAAAGCAAACAATGCGACCTGCAGGATGCGTCTCGCAATTCCACCGACGCGGAGCCTCGTTCCCGGAGATGCAGACGCTGAAACCGCCGGTGGGGATGCAATATGTCCCCCGTTAAACTAACCTGTCTAAAACTGGGTCTGTAGACTCGTTGCTAATCAACCGCTGTTTAGAGTCCCCGTTGAACGCGTTCGATGCATTAATCGTAGTTGGACCACCGATTTTATGCATTCGGAACGGGAGTAGGTGAAATCCAAGGCACCCCGAAGAAGCTAATTCATGATACAAATGAGTGGTGGAAATGTGGAACCGTGACGACACATGAATTTCATTTCTGCATCGTACAATTAACTCATGCAATTTTTCTTTTGCACGAGGGTCCGTGGACTGGTTCTCACGTTGTTTTATAAATCACGTGTTATTAAGGAAACGTTTTCGTTTTTTATTTCAAATATTATTGCAGACAGCGCTGGCTAAAAGGAACATGATACAGAAGAATATATACAGGGTGGAAATTATAAAGCTGTATGCTTATCTGGCAGAAGAGCACAGTAATTACATGAACAGGTTTGTTCTCGTTTCATTGATAATGAACACATGTTATTGTATTGGCGTGAAAGTCCGAAGGCACGAACTATAGTACAAATAAAACGATCACATCTTTTCTACATTTCCCTGCAGGTTCGACCTTGAATGACCTTGACTCGTAGGTCTTTGAATTCATCTCAAAACACACTATTCGATGGTGGATGAGAGAACATATAATTCCATTTAAAAAAGGGAAAGTTGACCTTCAACTAACCTTGGGGTGTTCGCTGGGAAAAATAAAAGTCCCCGCCACACGATGTCAATATTTTTCGAGATCTGCAACGCTATGTAATTTCCAGCCTGTATATTTTTTAATTACTTAAAGAATTGCACAAGCTCGTGATTCGCTCCGTCTAATATTCCCATTAATTAAGTCGAGTTCGATGTTTTCGCAAGTCCGGCAGGATTAGCATAAGTGAATTGATAACTCGCAGGGGCACGGTGCTCGACCGTACCTCCGCGCGAACAGTAACAGCCGTTTTCACGCGGGGAAGTCTTTTGCAAAAGCGCGGAACACTATCCTCCGGCTCGTTGCTGAGATAAATACCGTGGCTGCGGAACCGGATCGTTTCCCACTATTCATTCGGGAAATGAAATATCGGCTAATGAAATACCAAACGGATACACGATAACCGAACACAATGTAAATATCGGCCCCGGTGAAATATCGGAGTAACTTTCGACCGTACGGATAAGCTTCTCAACGCTTATCAGGCCACGGATCGCGGCGATCGAGCGTTAACAAAGCCCCGTAGAACAATCCGTGGCCGATAATTCGCGGCGGCCGAACGATTGCGTTCACGTTTCACGGTGAATTTACGGGTCGCGTCGGGTTTGTTAATCGGCGTTTACCGCAAAAATCGTCGCCCGCCTTTCTAAACCGCGCCGCACTTCCGGCCGCGCGTTGCGAATCGCAACCAAATCCGAACGTAACGCGCAAGCGCAATCATCGTTCTTAACTCCGGCGAATTTAATAAGGACAACCCCGAAGAAGACGAAACGTTAGATTCGTCGCAACGAGTTTTAAAATTCATTAAACGTACATATTTCAAGGATTGTGACACAATTTTCACGGGGACCCCACCGGGAATTTCTTTTACGAGCTTCGGTGTTGGAACCCGATTTTTTCAATATCGAGAAAATGTCGCGGTTTTCAATTTAATTTCTCTCTTCAATATCGCGCCGTTTTTAACACTAGGTTTACAGGGCCTGTCAGAATGTTCTAGTAAAAGATTCACGAGTGAGAAGTTATTTAAAAATGTATTTCCTTGGATATTCACTAACGAGCAAAACTGAGTCTACACTATTTGAAGCAACATAACTTTTTAAAAATTAGATCAAATGACTTGAATGTTATTGAGAAGTTAGAAGGATTAGTTTATTAAACGAGGTGTAAAAAAATTTTTGAAAAAAATTTGAATTGTCCGGAATCGCAAAAGAAATAGTAAAAGTTGGTTTTTTCAGCTTTTTTATCTGAGCCTGTATTGAAAATTTAAAGAATGTATTTGATTCGCACGAATAAATTATATCTATGCTGAAAATTTCACCCGTATTGGTTAATTCGTTTATGAGTTATAAACGATTAAAAGTGGAAAAATTGCCATTTTTCACGTTTCTCGACTTAAAATCGCACTTTTAATCGTTTATAACTCGTAAACGAATTAACCAATATCGATGCAATTTTCAGCATGGACATAATCTATTCAAGCGAATCAAATACACTCTTTAAATTTTCAATACAGGTTCAGATAAAAAAGCTAAAAAAACCAACTTTTACTATTTATTTTGCGATTCCGACCAATTCAAACTTTTTTCAAAAATTTTTTACACCTCGTCTAATAAACTAATTCTTCTATCTTCTCAATAACATTCAAGTCATTTGATCTAATTTTTAAAAAGTTATTTTGCTTCAAATATTGTAGACTCAGTTTTGCTCGTTAGTGTATATTGTAAGAGGAACGACTAAAAATTTAGGTGGATACATTTTCGTTATTTTTGTAAAGTAACGTAGTGCCCCGGAAACCTAGTGTCGATACCCCACGTTGTTTCGATCGAGCCGATTTTCTACTACCGTTTCAACGTCTGCGGAACTGCGAAATCAGGGAAAAAAGTGTCGGTCCATCGGCGCAGTAGGAGGCCCGGCGAGATTCCCATCGGCCGCGCGGGAATGAAAAGCGAACAAAGGGACAATTGAGAGATTGTTTGCCGGAATGGAAAACATCGGCCGGTTCCGGGAGTCCCGGGGTCAATCGGCGTAATTATCCTCGCAGATCTGATCGGTCGTAAATCGCGGGAAGCCGTGTCGGGCTCTCTCGCCTCGCATATTTTTATTCCGGCTCGCGAGCCATTTGCATGACTTCCCGGGACTCGCCGGGTCTGCGGGGGAGAGCGCGGTAGGTAGATTTTCAAATGGAAAGCTCGCGGGGGCGGAATTAAATATTTCGCGGGTCACGTGACGGCATAATTTTTCATTATGTCGCGATGCACGCTTATCGGCGAGCATTACGCGTGCGGTATATTCGGCCGCGATCTAGAATTCTCGCCGGTATATTTCTTCGGCGCGATCGCGGATAAAAGTTGCACCGCGGGGAGCCGATTGCGGGGACAAATGTCCGAAGACTATGCGACCGAAGAATTACACGACGATTACGGTGGCCTGGAAACGGGAACGCATTTCTCTCCTGAGTTTTATTAAGAAATGCGTCGATGAACAGTGTTTACTCGATATATGTCAGAAAAACGGGTCTAGAAATGGACATGTATCGGGTAGGAGATACTGTTCATTGATCCCCGCGACACTTCTCGGTGGCCGAGGTCCCTCGAACTTCGTGGCCAATCATACCCCAAGCAGTGGGGATAGTTCTGAGACATTTATCGCCCAGGCATTTCGGACATATATAGAGTAAAGACTGTACACTCCTTGGAGACTGAGGTTTCTCGAGTTCCATGGCCTCTCGCGAGGTATATCCCGCGGTAGTGGGGATAGTTCTAGGACATTTATCACCTAGACATTTCGGACATATATAGAGTAAAGACTGTACACTCCTTGGAGACTGAGGTCTCTCGAGTTCCATGGCCTCTCGCGAGGTATATCCCGCGGTAGTGGGGATAGTTCTAGGACATTTATCACCTAGACATTTCGGACATATATAGAGTAAAAACTGTACACTCCTCGGGGACTAAGGTCCTTCGAGTTCCATGGCCCCTCGCGAGATATATCTCGCGGTGGTGGGGATAGTTCTGGGACTTTTATCGGCTAGGCATTTGATACCAATATATAAAGCAGTGTACACTCTTCGGAGACCGAGGTCTCTCGAGTTCCATTGCCTCTAACGGAATATATCCCGCGGTGGTGGGGATAGTCCTGGGACTTTTATCGACTAGACATTTGCGACATATACAGAGCAAACGTAAATTCTTTTGATCCTTAGAGGTATCGCAGAGGATCGAGGGAGACTCGATGACCCGCGATGACACGGTTCCGGATCTCGGGGGATGGAGGGGCCAGGGGAAAGGAAACCGACCGAAGTCGGCGTAACAATTAATTTACTTCGCTTACGCTCGGGTAATTGAAAAATTGTCGATAGCTCGACGAAAGTCGATACAGCCGCGGCGCGCTGGGGGTTGGAAAAAAGTTAAGGGGTGGAAAAAGAGGGGGGCCGAGGGGTGGAAATGGTGGTCCGGAGGGTGGAGAAACGAGCGCGACAAGCAGGAGATATAAGAAGCCGAGAAAACGGAGTTAATTAAACCGACTGGAAAGGGCCGGCGACGGAGCCGACGGAAATTAAAAATGTAAATCCGCGTGATTGGAAACCGCAGCCGGGGGTCGACCCGGCTTCCTTCCGATCTGCAATCCGCGATTTTTATTATAATCCGTCCGGCACACACCCCCTCGTACGCGACCGGACTCCTCCACGACCCCATTTCTGTTTTCATCTTTGCCGGTGATTGGAAACAGCGAGTCCCTCCGGCCGGAGAAGAAATTAAGGGAGCGCCGGCCGCAACTAAATGGCCCCCGGGAACAGAGCCCTATTATTGAGAATTATTCAATTTCTTTCACTGTTTTCAGACTTTGACGAACGGACCGTGGAATCCTATAGACTATGCTCGCTAGAAGAAGAAAAAAAAAAGAAATAAAGAAACCCGAATGGCGAAAAATTGCTTCTGCGAGAGCGGTTGCTGATTGGAACGGTGATTGAAAATACGAATTGAGAGTTAGGTCATCCGTGCGGATCGAATAGATGTTAGGAACCCATCAAACTTACTGCTCCCAGCGCAATTACTATACCGAAAATTATTTTCCCAGAACCCGAACCGATAAACATTTAAGAAGACAAAAATGGTACGAATGGTTCTATACATTAGAAGTCCTCAGTGTACTAAACATAACCTACAAAAATCGAATTAATGTATTCAAATGAACGCACCGAAAATCGGGAGAAAGTTTCAGGCACCATTTTTGAGAATTCAGGAAAAATTGTGAGTGCCAATAAAATCTACGTTGCTGTATTAGTATTTCACAATACCATAACCTGTGACCTTTAGACCCCACTTTTCTGACTTTTGTGTATCAGAAATCGCCCGACGTCGGCTATTTTTCCGCTCATGGGATATTTGCGACGGTAATTAAATGCGATTTTGATCGTCGGTAAGTCGGGGAGAGTGGGGGGATGGGGTGGAGTCTCGCCAGGGTGGCTGCGATCAAATTCCACGTTCACCACCCCGGACGTGACAGTCGATCGCTTCGTGCTGCCGAAGATTTTCTCCCGCGCCACGAAAAATTGATAGAGTGCCCGTGCTCGGGTTATGGGGGGTGGCGGCGATGGGGGCTGCGCGGCGGAGGATGGGGATTTCATATTTTTCCCCGTGGCCGTCCGCGCGGCGAATGAGAAACAGCTAATGGCACCAGGTGCGGCCGTTCGATGGAATATAAATAAATACGAGCCGATCGATCAAAGAATCGAGCCTAGGACCGCGAGACGACACGCATCGTCGATCGCGGAACTATGGCGTTTCCTATGGGGTTCTACCGGACGGCGATTCGTCAACGCTTTTGCCGAACGGTTGCGCCCGAGTGGACGTCGAACTCGCCTAATTCGGGGAATTGCGCAACGCTCGGCACCCCTCATCAGTTTTCTCTATTCCGCGAACTTCGACCTTCTGCGCAAGTAGAAACAGACTTCCACGCGCCAGCGATTCGCCTAATCAGAAGATATTCGTCATGGTGTTTTCCCCATCGATCCCAGATTTTTTTCGCGTGGTCGTTTACACCGCCTCCGCGATTTAAATCGAGAATTTGTTGAAGTTCTCAGTTCCGCAGTTACGTACTGCATAGTAATTTGTAATTACAGTGTTCACTCTATGTATGTCACGCATGCCTAGCCGATAAAAGTCCAACAGCCGCGGGGTATACCCTGTGAGGGGCCATGGATTGAAATAAATCAAAGAATAGTATCTCCTTGCCGATATATGTCTGTATATATTGTATGTGTATATGGTATGTGGTATTTTCAATCTTGATACGAATTTACGACAGTCAAAAATGTACTAATTTCCTGTTTCAATATTTAGGAAAGGATTATAAGTTTGTTCAAGAACTAATTTCGCATGTTTCCGACAAATCGACGAAGGTATACTTTTCGCTAACGCAAAAGGTTGCTTTCTCAGTTTTTACATTATGCATAAAATAGCTGTCGTATCAATCTTCATAAAATATGAATTCAGGACAGTTGGTTACATACTTGCATTAGTAACTCTTCTCCCTTATGTGCCCCGCCATACATATACATTATGCTTTTCCTTACGTGAATATTTGAACACATGTCAAGACGTATGTGCTTCATATACTCCTGACATCATGCTGGAATACCTAACGTCGCTCGTCGGCGGGACATTAAAACATTGAAGCCCGTGCAAATATAAAATGTCTATTAAAAAGATTTTTATGAAAATATCAAGCCGTCCGTTGCCAATCATTCGGACGATATTTTTGTATTTCGTGTTCCGAAAATACAGTCTCAACCATTAGCGTTGCATTTTATAAAATTATTTATCCATTGCATTGTGACACATACTCCACATTAATTCCATTTCCCTTTTTTTAATTATATTTTCGACAATCTTCATAATTGACAGATAGCCCGGTTAATAACGACATATTTTATTTAATTTTCATAACATGTAGAGCCCGAAGGACCAATTAAGAAGTTGAATGAATACGTGTCGCGAACAATTTCGCAAGAAATAAATGTTCACGCTCGCAATTAGGATCACGAGCAAGAGCAACCATAGTCGGTGGACTCCTTTCGCCACCGCACTTCCGCAGCTCGTGTTTCCGTCCCCGTTTAGACAGGCGACGGCGTAACGAGCAAGATTTTTGAATGATTAATGTCGCGTCGCCGAGGACTGTTTAAGTCGACGCTCGATTACTGCCATACCGTGGCCACGGAATCATTTTTCTTCCATTGACTGATGGCCAAGCCCCGTGACCATCCGAAACCCTATGTAACGCGATACACCAGTCCCGAAAAAAAAAACCCCGGTCTGTCAATCTCACCGGTGCTCCAGGATTTTCTTGTTGGTCGTTAGCCACGCATGTTGCATCTTCTTCGACACGTCGTTCGAAGACACCGTTCTATCTGAAAGCATCTTGTACCTGCGCCCTTTAAGGAATTCTAGACGCGGTTTCGAGAACTAGGCCCGCCCGTTCTGGGACACGCCGTGTTCGATTTCTATTATCTAACATCCACTGTTATGGGAAATATCTTATCTCCTTCGCGGGGACTATTAGATCGCTTCGGAAATAGAGAATCGACGCCGTGAATCGAGTTTTACACTTTGCGCCGTGAGAGAGCTCTCTCGGTCTCCATTCCCGGCGTCGGAAGTCTGCTTTTCTCGACAGAAATTTTATGCGACAGGCGCGCGCGTTGTGGTCTGCTTTTGAAAACGACAGTTTCTATTTTCATTCGCATTCCATTCGATGCGTGTGCACGAGGAACTCGTATGATGATTTATTAAACAATTGTGCTACGTGACTTTAGGGGTGCTCAAAGAACACGACACAATATCCCAGATTGTTTTAGTTGTTCTAAAAAAATTTATATCCTAATTCATTAATTTATTATTAATTTGTCGTCTGCAAAGAACACCCCAAAATTGGTTTTCGGTTTACTAGAAAAATATACATGCCAGTTTATTAATTTATTATTAATTTAGCATGTGCAAAGAACACAACACAAAATCCCAGATTTTATTTTTATTAATAAAATACATATCCCAATTTAGTAACAAATATTGCTTCCTTATTATCCAACCCGATATTAAATAAAATAAGGACGTATATGGTGATTTATGAAAATCGATGTTATTAAAATTAGACACACTGACACTAAGAAAGAATTATACCAATAAGCATACAGTGCATTATATTCATAAAAGTGCTCCGTTCCGGATTTCAATGTGTACGCAAATTCTCCACCCAATCGATATCCTTATTAATACATAAATAATTGTGACTAGACCGTGGATCGTTAAGAACGCTTGTCGACTCTGTCCCATTAAAATTAATTTATAATAAACGTTCCTGTGGAGAAGCTGTCGCGTAAATAGCTCCACTTAGCAATTAAATCGACTGAAATTAACGTTTGTATGTCGCATCAATTGTACCACGCGGGCAATAAATACACAAAATCCGCGGTCTAATTACAACAAACTACCCCTACAAAGCGTAGGGTAGCATTACAAACGTGCAGTCAGCAGCTCGATCAAGCTAACAAATTCTTTCCTTTTGTTTCAGGTAAGTGTCCATCAATCTACATCGTCTGCCACCAACGGAGGCCGGCAACCCCCATCAAGAACAATTTCCAGCGTTTCTATTATCCCCAAAATCACCCCCAACAGCGTCGCGTCGTCTCCCGTAGCGAGACCTTGCCAATCGCCCGTTTGATCCTCTCTGTTTCCACTTTTCCTCTTCGACGAGTATCGAACAACGATCAACGGCTGAACGTTCGGTGGTCCCTCATGGTGCCGGGTAGGACCTTGTTGCACGAAACGTGACCGAAAACGCGTGCGAAAATCGAGGTTGCGCAACGAAAGAGGTACTAAACCATGCTACATATTCCCCCACTCTACGGAGTCACCAGAATCCCCACCACGAGACTCAGAGCTTCTCACAACTAGCGGTGGGGATCGCTGTCAGCGCCAGTTTTGCCAGATCAAGACTCGTGTCCCCACTCTAATTTCGCCTTGTACTGCGCTATTCCCCACGCACTTCTCTAGTGGTAGAGAGAGGGGGTTCCCCTCAATTCGTACTCCCTCGTCTCATCTGGCGACACTGCGCCTCCATAGTATGCAGCCAGTGTTGCCAGATCAAGACTCGTGCCCCCACTCTAACTTCGCCTTGTACTGCGCTATTCCCCACGCACTTCTCTAGTGGCGGAGAGAGGGTAACTGTTTTCCCTCAATTTGTGGTCCCTTCCCTCATCTGGCGACACTGCGCCTCCCTAGTATGCAGCCAGCGTTGCCAGCATACAGCATACAGTGTCGCCAGATCAAGACTCGTGCCCCCACTCTAACTTCGCCTTGTACTGCGCTATTCCCCACGCGCTTCCCTATAGTGGAGAGAGGGTAACTGTTTCTCCTCAATTCGTGCTCCCTTTCCTGTGCCCCCACTGCGCCTCGTTAGTATGCAGCCAGCGCTGCCAGATCAAGACTCGTGCCCCAATCTAACTTCCCCTTCTTCGAGAGGGTAACAGTTTCCCCTCAATTCGTGCTCCCTTCCACAGGGAAGGGAACAGGTCCCCACTGTGCCTCGCTAGTATGCAGCCAGCGTTGCCAATGTTAGGACACAGTGTTGCCAGATCAAAACTCGTGCCCCCACTCTAATTTCGCCTTGTACTGCGCTATTCCCCACGCGCTTCCCTATAGTGGAGAGAGGGTAACTGTTTCTCCTCAATTCGTGGTCCCTTCCCTGTGCCCCCACTGCGCCTAGCTAGTATGCAGCCGGCGTTGCCAGCGTACAGTCTTCCCCCTCCACCGTCGGACTGCCCCTTGGGACACGTGACGTCACACTACTCCCGCTACGAGGAGAATCTCTGCAGGTTCGGCGGTGGAGGGGGAAGCGTTTCGAGGGGAATTCACACCGGGGCCCGGTAATGTCGCCGCACATCATTAGACTCGGACTAAATTTTCGTTCGCCTAACCGGGGTCTATTCCGAAGGCATTCCCGAGCAAGATGAACGAGGAAATAAAAAGGCGAGCGCGCGGCTCGGTAAATACGAACGATTAGCGTGTCATCCATCATCCGGGCTGACGTCCGGTTACCAAACGTTCGTTTGGACAACGTCGTTGACGGTGTCGTCGCCGCGACGCTGTCTCGTCGTCCCCGACGCTTCTCGTCGTAGCCGGGCGTCTCTCGACTGTCTTCCCACGGGCCCCTTTTTCCGGTGACTCGAAACGAGCTTTTTATCGTTAATCGGATTTTCTGAATTCCTCGTCAGAGATAAATAGATTCGAGGGGTGGGACAACGGCGGGATCGATCCGAACGGCGCGTCGCGTCGCGTCGCGTCGCTCGATCACGGCCAATCGGCCTGTAATGAGATCCTAGGATCAATGAGATTGTTAGGGACGACATACGTACGGTTTCCAGCGCCTTTCGTAGCCTCGCCCGAAGAGAATTACGTTATTCACGGGAAATGGCTGCGTCTCCGATCGAAAGACACTCGAACGGATCGCTGACGTTCGACTGTTGCCCTCTGATTGCTGCGATCGACATCCGGTTCTGCCAGGCTCGATCTTGAGAATCGAGTTTGAAGCCCCGCAGCTTTGTTCTGCAATCTTCGTGTTCTCGTTTATCGAGCTCCTCTGTTCACATAAAGAATATAAAATAGAATAATATTATTTTATAAATATTATTAAATATTATTTTATATTCTTTATGTGAACAGAGCAGTTCGATAAACGAGAACCCGAAGTTTTCTACTTGAATTGCAGTCAACTTAGTAAAATATTTAATGTTTAATAGGTCGAACATAACCTAACAGCATTTTCGAATCCGTCTAACGTTTTAAATTGCACATCGACTGTTTCGTGACAACTTGATCGAGCAGAGTATTTATTAAACCGTCGCCCCTAACTCATGCAACCCGACACAGTCGAAAATCATCCTGTTCGAGAGTGCTTCAGCAGAATTTCCGACGACATTTTCGCTTATAATAATTCTTTGAAACTCTCGAAGAATAATAAACCACTAGCGGGTTCCACGTCACTCACATCCCGAAACTCTGTGCCCGACATCATGGTGGTTCATAAATAAAAGTCTGTCCCATTGCGATGACTAATGCTCGAACGGCTTAAACCCTGACCGAAACACTCGGTGAAAAATGAAGCGAAGATGAAGAGTAACGAAACTTTCCTGTTTTCCGGGAACGGCAACAAAATTTTTACTATTCTTGCTCGGGGGAGGAGTATGCTTTGTCTGCATTCCTTCCTCGTAGAAATGTTGCACTGAAACCTTTGTACCTTTCTTCCTTGAAAGGAACGCGGTTTTTTCAAAAAATTCTTCAGGCTAGCAAGTATTTTCGCTCACGCGGAACCCTTGCTCGAAAGAGCGGAAAGCTGTACGCTCTTTGCGTTCGTTCAACTCTTTTCTAACGCTCTTTGCTTTTATCCGATCTCCATTTTACGATTTTTAATTATCCTACGAAAAGCCGACAAATAGGCGACCGCATTCGTGAGCATAATTCAAACACTAGCCTGATAACTTTGATTTTGTTCATTTAGAATAAAAGAATCTGAATATATGAAATTGGTATTAACTTATTGGAATCGACAAAATAAGAGTGAAATATTTGTTCGGCTCCTGTTTCTTGCAATTGATGCAAGCAATTTTTATTTTGTCTAAAAATGCTTCATTACAATTAATGAAAGAGAAGTAACCGTCAAACTTTACCTGAGGAAAGCAGAAATTTTTAACCTTTTAAAATGTAATCCTGCAGACTTTGGCGAGAAAGTGCCGAAAATCCATGTTTCAATGGTAGGAGATCACTAGTTCAAAAGTTATGCGTGTGCACAGATGTGCGATTTTCATCAAACGCAGAACTTTTGATCTCCTAGGATTGAAACGTGGATTTTCGGTATTTCCTCGCCGAAATCTACAGGATTACCTAAAAACAAGTTAAAAATTGCTGGTTTTCCGAGGTAAAGTTAAGCCGAATTAAATATTTGTTTGGCTGCTGTATCTTGTTTTGTTTACTGCTTGAGGGTCCTTGGTAGAAACGCGATAATCCGCCTCGGAAATGAAAATCCCCGAAGCGAGCGGTTCATTAAGCCTCAATGAACCACGAAAAAACTTTCCGGGGAATCGCACTATTCACCGGGCTCTTTCCATAAAATTCCTTTTTCCCGATGAACAGGGACGGCCGGAATTATCGCGGAACGAGCAAAAGGGACGCGTCGTTAGGTCCGGCATATTGCGCGCTGACCAAACGACAGCGCCGAGGACTATAACCACGTCTTTTAAGCTCGCTCGCGCGCATTATAGCTCGTTAAGCCGTGCATTAACATCCGCATAAAATTCCGCGTGCGGAGTCCCTAATTCCACGCGCGTACAGCGCCGCTGCGTTTCTTGCTCGCGACACGCGGAACGAGGCGGAACGCGCACGGGTCACAAACGGGACACGTTTTAACACTTGGGAGATACGATGCTGCACGAAATTCCGCGTCGCGTGTTGGCCCATTTCGAAATTTTCATTATGCTTAGCTGCAAATTAATTTCTTGCTATTTTAATACCCCGTCCCTCCTTCAGAAAAATATTCAAAATATTCAACATGTGTATGCATGAGCAGACGTGCATTAACAGCAGATCGTTTACTAGTAATCGTAGTGCAACGTTTTACTTATCAGCAATTTTGTATTTTACTACGAATTATTTATTAGTTATTTGGGAATTTATGCCATTTTATTTGTCATCAATTTTATTATTTAGGTAGAACATTTTATGCACCGTCAATCAATTTTGTAATTTAGGTACACTATTTTATTTAAAAAAACAAGTTCACAATTTCCACTGTTTTATTCACCATCAATTTTATAATTTAGGTACACTATTTCATTTACAAGTTTGCAATTTCCACGATTTTATTTAATATCAATTTTGTAATTTAGGTGCACTGTTTTATTTACCAAAAAGTTTATAATTTCCACCATTTTACTTACCATCAATTTTGTGATTTAGGTACACTATTTCATTTAAAAACAAGTTCACAATTTCCACGATTTTACTTAATATCAATTTTGTAATTTAGGTGCACTGTTTTATTTACCAAAAAGTTTATAATTTCCACCATTTTACTTACCATCAATTTTGTGATTTAGGTACACTATTTCATTTACAAACAAGTTCACAATTTCCACGATTTTATTTAATATCAATTTTGTAATTTAGGTGCACTGTTTTATTTACCATCAATTTTGCAATTTCGGTACACCATTTCATGTACCATCAAGTTTATAATTTCCACCATTTTAGTTGCCATCAATTTACCATAAATTTTATAATTCACAGTATTTTGATTACCATTAATTTTATAGCCTACGCCATTTTATTTAGAGTCCGATGTAGCAAAGTAAAATTACAGAAAATATACGAAGAACGTCGGGAACAGTGGAACAGAAGAACCGAGTAAATATCTGGTTTCCCACGTTAAAGACGCGGGTCACAAGTGACCCAGCCGCTCGCAGTCTGTTTCCCTGGTCGGGGAAATCAATTGCGGCGGTCGGTTTCCCACCGGCGGCGTTCGCCTTCGAATTTACCGTCTCGGATTCCAGATAATTCATCGCCTTTGGGCCCCATCCAACAGCTACGCGACCGCATTTCTCACGGCCATTTTGTCTCATTATTGCGCTCACATCGCCAGCTCAAGAAGCCGAACACATTCATCGAGGGGGATGAAAAGCCGTGGCCCGGCGAAAACTCGGCGATCGAGCTGGCGCGCGATCGAACGGCGCGATAAACGCAAGCGTAACACAATGTAACGTGACCCTACTTATGACCGGGCTTGCGCCCAGGCGTTCGCCGAAAATTTGCATTTTTATAGTCCCCGGCCCTCGCAGGAAGTCGAATCAACCCGTTGCGTTACGATCTTTTTTCACGAGGCTCGCCTCGGAGTTACTTACAGGTTTATACGCTTCGCCGTGCCTCCGAACACTCTGCTCTCGAACTTCAACATTGTGAACACCGCCGGGCACTAAAAGTGATTGGTCCGTAACGTCTTATAAATATCGCCGGGACTGCTTTCGAAGAGATTTCGCGCGCGATTTTTATCATGCGACGCGAATGCTGAGATTTATTCTCGAACTTCGCGTTACCGCTCCTTTAACACTAGGTTCACGGAGCACTAAAAACGACTATTTTACATTACATAAAAATAACGTGATTGTATCTATCAAAACTTGTGATAATATATACCCAAAGAAATCAATTTGTCAAATAACTCCTCATGGATGCATCTTTACAATCTCAATATTCGTAAATTAAAATCTAGGTCCCGTAAATCTAGTGTTAAGGGCCCGGTCTTCGTAGATTCGCGGTAAGGTAGAGTGACTACATTACCGTCAAAAAATGGTTTTACGTGGCTGAAGTTTTCGTCCTTATATGAGAATATTTTGTCGCTGGTGAAGGACTCATTAGAAAGAGGAAGGTGCAATCTAGTGCGCGCTGGTCAGGAGCTGTCGAGATTATGCAGATATTTGGTAACATAAGCGTCAGAAGTAGGCCGAAAATTGACGATGTACATGCCGTGGAATCCATGCATATTTATGACATGGGATGAGTTTTCTGAATGAAATCGAGAGCAGCGGGCACTAGAAAATATCTCCTGCTATAAATTGAGCTATATTTTGTCTTGATTCTGCCTTTAGAATTAATAATATCGATAATACAGAGCAAAAAATGTAACAAGTTTAGTCACAAGCTTAAGACCCGTCGGATCAAGACAAAAACGGATCTTAAGTCTGTGTCCGAAGGCTGTGAATAGAAATTATTAACGAAGAAATCACGTGACTATCCCGGGACCTTAACGGTTTCAGTTATGGTGGAGTGAAAAGGTTAGAAGCACCGGCGCATGCAGTGTTAAAAAGTGAAACAAGGTTTACGTTCTCGTAAGTCGAGGATACGAGTGAACGTTCATGCTGGATTCGTAGTTTGTTGATATCTAATACTAGATTATTAGCATCGATATGTTTGATTGATAATAATACGTGTGCGCGACATATTTTTATGGGATCCGTTTGGAGGGTGTAGTTTCTTCTACATTTTAACACGCGAGAATGTTCTTTATGCCGGCTAATAAAAATTACTTTTCACTTCGAGGCGCAGTGAAATTTTAATGTCGCAGTAAATCGGAATGCTAATTACCGGCCGTGTATATTCAACATTTAGTCATGCGAACGTATCGTTCCGAGTGGATAAATTAATGTTCAGCTCATTGCGATACTTCTCGCTGAGCATATGTGTTCGCACGCAATTTTGTGAGGGTTGAGTGCCGCCGTAATGATGTAGCGGTCGTCATGGGGTTATGTTTAGAAAACACCTCCCCCGTCCTTTTTTTGCCAATGGCTGCAATACACACTCCAAGGATAAGAACCACACTTACGGTAATTAGAAAACTTTCTGTCCTGCGAAGGATTAATTCCCGGAAGTCAAATTAAATGAAACTTTAATATAATAAAATAACAAAGTAACAGAATTTACTCTCAGCTTGAAAGTGAACAAAGTCCCCAGATTTTCTTCAAAAGCTTTGTCATGAAATGGAAAAGATCGCGTGGAATGGAAATATTCTAGATCGACAAAATGTTCCGTATTAAAATGAGTGCGGAGGGTTAAACCTGCATCGCGCAGGAACATAATTTTATTTCTATTTATTAAAATCTCCTAAATCTGCTGCAAATGAAACGAAAGTTTGCTGGGAACTCGTGCGTCTTCCGAGCGGGGATTCTGGGTTTCGTACTTGGGTAAACGATCTGATCTCGTTCACCGATATATTTGTCGGTTGGTGAAAAATTACGGTTTTGGAAAATCCCTATGTTTGATTGCAGTTATTACATTGCAACACATCATTTTTATTATTCACCACAAAGCTTCCATATGTTTGTTACAATTTCATTTTGACTTCACTTCGTCAGCCTCTGCGTTCATAAACGTTCACGTTTTTAATTGAAAATGTAATTCAATTTAATTTTGATTTAAAAAGCTTATAGAAATAAAAATATAACAGGGAAGTGAAAGCCAAATTTTTTATTAGATTATTTTACGAAATAAAAATTGTTTGCATCGATCGCAGGACCCAGCATCCAAATGAAAGCAACCAAATGATCCCTTCTTTCTTAACTCTTGGCGGCGCAGAACGTCAGATGAGAATCATCTGCATCCATGTCGCACAGGAATGTTATCGGCATTCAAATGAAACAAAATTGGTATATTTTCATGAAGGTACAACATCACGTAAAAACATAACAAAATAGTAATAGTCAATTAAATTTGTTGTAAATAGTCCCACCGTGCCAGATAGAAAAGACGAAATACAAACCTACGCACATGAAGATGTTTTCAAGATTTCGAGGTGGGACTAGAAATGCCCCACCGTGCCGTAAAATACATCAACAAGGTATTTTTAATCCCACCGTGCCCCAAAGAGTTAAACATCGATCCGGCCAGACTCGACACCGCGATGGGGTTGATCCCACCCCTCGTGCAAGTCCTTCGTTTTTCGACGGGGATCCGTTGCAAAAAGGAGGAGAACGACGAGCAACGACCCAATCGTCGAAAGGTGAAACACTTGATCCCCGTGGTCGGGGTCTGGTGCAAAGTTGGCGCGTTCGCGTGGGTGTCGACGAAGCGCGACCGAGCGGAACGAAGTATGCGAGAAAAGAAGACGGGAATCAGCGTCGAGGCTGGCGGCAGCATCGACGGCGCTTAATGTAGCCGTGTAGCCGGGTATCGTGAAAAAAAAAAATGTTCGGCGAGAGATAGAGCGTGCGGGGGGCGGGGGTGGGGCGGGAGGGGGTTGAGGGTGGCGTGGCGCGCCGCAGGGCAGGTGCTAATTGTCTCGACTGCCCCAGTGGAAAACGAACGAGCCGGGAAACGAAACGGGAAATCGGTGGGCGTGCGTTCCCGGCGAGTAGCTGCCGTGTCGCATGATTTGCGGAGACTTTTATTGGCCCCGGTGAGAAACGTAGATGCTGCTCGACGATACCAGCATGCCTTCGCCAGGGAAAAAGGGGTGATCGATCCGCTGCCACCCCTTTCCAGCAAAACCACCCCCGCTCGCACTCTCTCTCTCTCTCTCTCACTCGCTGCCATCCGGCTCTGCCGTGTTCCTACGTTCACGCAGCCAAGCATCCGTATCTGAGGGGTTAGCCAGCCACGGTTCGATGACTTCTCTCTCGACTGAATGTGCCGAGCCGCAGGGACGAGGACGATGAAATCAATCATGTTCGCGGGCCACGGTTTATTTTCGACACGGAATACAGACTGATCGGATCCCCGACGTCCACTGGATCAACTGTAATGCTGGCAGTCTGTATATTTTGGATATACAGCGATTTCTCCATATATGTCGCCAACGCCTGGACGATGAACGTCGTGGAACCATCCCCACTACCGCGGTACATAGAGAGAGAGAGAGTCACGAAGCTCGAGAGGCCTAGGACGACCAGGAGTGTAAACATAACACGGCTAGAGGTGTCTCCTGCACGATACACGACACTGGCGAGACCCGCGTTGTTGACACATATCGAGAGTTCACTGTATTCGCCAGTTTTTGGCTTCTTGTGGCGCTGGTTGTATCTGAAACCGTCAATTTTATGCAATTTGTTAGATAAAAGCTGATATTATAGGTCAAGCGTTCCAAAATTTTGCGCACACTTTATAATTATTTTTTATTTAAATTATTTTCGTGTCGAATATCTCAGTAACGAAATGATTCAATCTTAAAATTGAACACACGCATAAAGTAGAGATCTTATTAAACTAGAGACAAAGTAGAGAGTTTATTGCCTTAAAAAGTTACAAACTTATATCACGGCTGACATTTTGTAAAGAATTTTTGTTCGAATCATTCTCGTTCACAAGATCTTTACTTTCTACTTACGTGATTAGAAATTTATGCACTGTTTATCGAAATTATGAAACATGATAGCGTCGGCGAGGTCCGATGCAGTTTTGTTTCTAATTGGCTGGAAACATCGACGAAGGGAACACAATTTCTTTCGGTTGTATTATTCTTTCTTTCTTTATACTTGTCCATAAAGGAGGATTAAAAAGGATGAAAGAGGATTAAAGTAATTACCTGGTCGCGTGCGGGTAGCGTGACATTAAGCGCAGAAATATCATTTTAATACGCTGGATTTTATCGCGGCGTATCTTTCGGTTCAATCGCGTGCAAATAAACGGAACGCGAATTCCGAATAATTTTGCAATTCTGATTGTGCGAAGAATTAACGTGAAATCTTAGAATCAGCTTTAAAAAGAAAAGTCACAATTGTACCAATCAATCTCAAGAACGGAGAACTTTTCCCGTCGGAAAGTCATTCTATATTCCCGAAATTAATAAGCATTCGACAAACTAATTGAGAATTCTGAAGAACTTTTCGGATGATGTAATATAGTATCGGCTTAGACAGACAGCCATAATCGCAGCTTTGTCCACGATCGCGGCAGTGCCAACAGTCCATCGTCACCGTCGGTTTCACGAGCTCGGGAAAAGGTACTTCCGGTCTGTCGGTTCGACACCGTTAATCAAGGGGGGCCGCCAATTAACGCGATTGCACGTTCCACGTGACGGTAAAATCTGCGAAAATTCGCACAACGAACGGGAAACATTTCACGGTTAATCCAGTCCGCCGGATTCTCACGAGGCCCGCTCGCAAATCACAATTACCGGGCGTGAGCGAGTTCCCGAATTCACCTGCGATAAAGCGGTCGCGCGACGCGTCGATCCACGGGATCGATAAACTCCGATTACGTCGTTCCTCGATCCTCGAGGTGAGCCTCGAATTTCTCCCCGAAGCGTTCGTAAAACGGGTCGGCGACGTCGGCGACGGAAGAATTGAGCACTTCGTCGAACAGTTTTCTCCGGAGACAAAAGTGCCAAGGTTCAAGGTCATTGCCGGGGCATAAATTAACCCTTCCCGTGCTGATCACTCCTCTCATTTCATTCCTGCATTAATCCGGCTTCCTTCGACTGTCTTTCGAACAACCGCGTGTCATTTCATCAACGTATTATCGACCGAGATAAATCAGCAACTGTTACAATAATCACAAGGAAATAATTCCATAATAGTATTCCATAATAATGACAAATAAATAATTACATAATAATTTATTATTGACTGAGAAAAATCAGCAACTATTACAGTAATCACAAAGAAATAATTCCAGTTCTATTCCATTGCCTTGCGATGTGTTATTTTGGCGGTTAATTTGAGTAAAAAAGAAAGAGTAACAGACAAAATGCGTTCTATCTCGGATGCCGTATATCTTCAACATTTGTCAAATTAATTACTGAAGGGTGTTCTCTTCAGTATTCTCTCGCGAAGCAACCAAAAAATTCGTTCTCCTCGACGAATGCGTTCGTCGAACGTTAAAATTTCACGCGTTCCCGAGAAGAGTCGGGAGTGCGATGCGGTTAACAATGAATACGTTCGCGAGTTACGAGCGATACTCGAGATCTCGCGCGGAGTAGGAACAAGAGGTTGGGCGGGGGCCTTTTTATTAAATCTTTCGCGCGGACCGTAAATAAGTGTGCGCCGCTCGCCGGCAAGTTCCGCAGTTTGTCAGCAATTTTTCCCGCATTATCCCGCCGCTTCTACAGCCGAACTTTCGCCGTGCTCTCGCAATTAAACTACCGGCGGGAACTTTCTTACGCGAAATAGTAAACGGCCGCTGGTCCCTCGCCAACAGGCCTGCCAAAAACCCTAATGAATGCCGCGAGCGTTGCCGCCGCGTTCCTCCGCGCGATATGCAATAAACGGCATCGAACGAGACGCATTGTGCCGGTTGCGTTGTTTCGACGCGCGGAATCATTTCGGAAAAATTACCGGGGAATCAACGGATATGAAACATCATAAATCAAACTTTTGTCCCTCCCGCCACTTCGGCGCTACTCGATTTAATTTTCCGGACGGAAATGCCGCCGAGTAATCACGGCGATTCAGTGAATAATTACCGCGCTTTTATGAATGATGAATCAGGCCGCGACTCGCGTGCACGGGCATATTTTAAAATTGCATCGGGACGAACGATATTCCGGTATCGGGATAAAAGAACACGAATGATTGATTTTTATGCGACCGGTAATTTGTCATTCGGTTTCCAGGATAAATTCAATATCTTTCTTTGTTTTCATAAATTTCTGGTCGAATTCCGCGTTTGCGGCGGTATCGAAAGGAGTACTGTTGCGAGTTTGTTGCAGTGAATTAAAGGGGAAATTTTTTCTTGAGGAAATCTCATAAGAGATTTAGGTATTACAAAATTTTGAACCAATGAAATCGAAGTACACAGAGCGAAACACCAAAACACACTGAAACCAAGGGTATACAGCTTTTTCTCCCTTTTTTGGAACAAACAGGTTACAGATTTTTAGGGAAGTAGATTTCTCTGTATATGTCGCCAAGACCCGGACGATAAATGTCGCGGGATCATCCCCACTACCGCGGGATATACCGCGTGAGGTGTCACGAATCTCGAGAGGTCTCGAGTGTAAGTATAACACAGCTCGGGTATGTCTCCTGGACGATACATGTCGCTGGCAAGACCCGTGTTGTTGACATATATTGAGAATTCACTGTACATGGCAGCAGTCATTAGCAATGTACTATTTTTCCGAATATTTGTAGACCGCGTAGCTCCGTATAAATTCAGATTTTTATGTACAAGTCAGATTCGAAAGCTACACGGCTACAGCATGGTAAAACAACGTAATTTAAAGGACACCCAGGCCCACCCAGAAGCGACTCAATCCCGAAGTGAGTTACCGAGTGCAGCCGCAGGTGTCGGACCATAAGGTCCTCCTATCCCGTACCCAGAAGAGCGTCGGAAATGGAGGAAACGTCGTTGGGGTGGCCGAAATAATATTCGTAAATCTTTTCTAACAGATTCTTGGTCTGTCTGAGTGGGGGTGGCGGGGGGTAGCAGGGTAGAGTCCCGGACAAAATAACCGATTATTCGAGGGACCACGTAAGCCGGTAGCCGTGACAGGAATTTATTTGCTCGATTTGGAGGCAGCCCAGTGCCGCTGACGGTTCTGACTGATAACGGCCACTTCGCACAGCTTCTCCGAGCCCCCTATTTTCATAGGCAGCCGGCTATCCCCTCCCCGTCCCCTTTCCCCCTCCCCTCATCCGGCACTCTTCGGTGCTCGTTCTTCTCCTCCGCCCACGCACGGGACCCGCTTAATATTCTGCCGGTGTAAAGGCGGAACCGAATTTGCCCGAAGGCGGCTGGTACGCATCGACGACGACCGGGCCTCCTCCATGAAAAGTAAAGTCGATTTTCGGTTAGCCGACGTCCGTAGCCGCCATCAACATCGTGTGTCCAAGCCACTCGACAAATACCGGAGGACGTGAATTTAATTCCTGTTGCCCCGTTGCTCTACAGCCCCGGACCGTTTCCCGGCGAACAGAACCCGGGGAAAACCGATTGCCGGCCGTGTTTACCCCCTTGGCGGACCATGAATCTCGATCGCGGAGGGTCCACGCTTTCATCTAGAACTGGAATCGTTTCGCATGCTCTCGGCCTCCACGCGCACCTTTGTCTTCTGACGCACGATCCTCCGTCGACCGTATCCTTTTCCCGGGGCTCTGTTGTCTTTCCATCGAACGGGATAATCAAGTACGCCAAAGGTGGAAACACAATACAGTTTTAATTCCACATAAGACGATGATACAGTGGCTGTTCGATATTTGGCCAAAGTACGGGTCCAGCCACTGACATACATCGGCCAGGAGATACTATTCTTCGATCCATGCGACCTTACAGTCGACCGTATCCTTTTCCCGGGGCTCTGTTGTCTTTCCATCGAACGGGATAATCAAGTACGCCAAAGGTGGAAACACAATACAGTTTTAATTCCATATAAGACGATGATACAGTGGCTGTTCGATATTTGTCCAAAGTACGGGTCCAGCCACTGACATACATCGGGCAGGAGATACTATTCTTCGATCCATGCGATTTTACAGTCCTCGATCGAGGTCTCTCGAGCTTCGTGGCCCCTCATACTCCGCGGCAGTGGGGATAGTTCTGGGGCTTTTATGGGTTAGGTATTTGGGATATATATCGGCCAGGAGATATATTCCTTGATCCACGGAACCTTACAATCCTCGGCGATCGAGGTCTCTCGAGTTTCGTGGCCTGTTATACTCCGCGGCAATGGCGATAGTTCTGGGACTTTTATCGGCTAAGCATTTGCGACATATATAGAGTGAACTCTGCATTCGTTTGGAAATAAGAAAATCGCTAAGCCTGTCTCTTCTTCTTTCAAAGTTGTTCAGTCTATACTTAAGAACGAGGAGCCGACATCTTTATGGTCTGTCGCTATGGTGTCTCTTGCTCATTCCCCGTGTTCGCTCTCTCTGACCACTCGAGCACAAGGTCAAGCTGCGTAGGTACCCTCATCCGAAATACGACAGAAGTCGGTCCCGAGGCATCGTCTTATATCGAAGTAAAACTGTACTGTGATTGCGTTACACGCAATGTAAATAATACTACACAGGATGTCCAATTTAAATCGACCACCTCTTTTTAAAAATTATTTACCAGAAAATATTTCAAACAAAATTATACTGCTATCGACGGGGGCAGAATTTAATAATTTTTTTCTGGGCGGAGGTCTAGAGGACATCTAAAGGTCAACTTCATTTTTTAAAATGTAATCACATATTTTTCTTTATTAACCTTAAATTATTAACCTTGGAAAGATTACCCGTTTCTTCTTCTTTTCGAAGCTTGATTCTCTTTGAACGGAGACAATTTCCACGCGCAAAGCAAGAGTACCGTCCATGAAGGCTCCCGTTTCCGAAAGTCTGTTAAATATTATATATCGAGTCTCGATGCAAATGTCCACGTCACTGCAGGAAGAAGCTGTTCGAAGCTGAGCAGAGCGAAAACGCGGTGGCGCGTATCTATGCTTACGAGGATCCGTTTGAACCTGTCGACGCAATCACCCGCGGCCTCGCGGGGGAAATATAATACCGCAATCGTCCACGGGAAATCACGTAATGCACCGGCCACGGGATGCTCAAAGCGGGCGAGGAGGATCGTAGCGGAATAAAACCGTCGGCCAGAAAGAGGGAGCGAGCGAATAAGGACCCGGTCGCGAGGAGCGGGCAGCGGGATTCGATTCCGGGATTTACGACGCGGACGGTTTCGCCTGCTGAAACAGCCCCGAGGATCGACGAAGGTATCCAGGCAAACTCGTCGTAGGACGACGACGACGACGACGAATGGAATTGCATCTAATGATGTCTGAGAGCCGAGGCAATCCGAACGAACTGGTTGCTGACAACTGCAATCCCTCTTCACCGCGTCGAGGACCACTAGCCGATTTCGATTCGTCCGACTTGTCTCGCGGCGAACGATACGTCTCTTCTCTTGCGACGCAACGCAACGCGGCCGGATCGATACCAGGGAAAACCGGGTGCAACTTCCCTGTGTTCGATGCGCCCGGAACTTGTTGCATCGAACTCTCTCTCTTCTCTCTCTCTCTCTCTCTCTGTCTCTCTCTCTTTCTACTCTCCCCCCGTGCCCCACGGAAACGGAATTCTTCGCGTCCGCCGTCTGCGAAATTCTCGAAACCCGTCGGTGCAATTTTAATTCGTGAATCGCGAACTTCTGCAACTTGTTGCTGCGCCCCTGAGGCTGGTCTTCGATCCTTCTGGACGAACGATTCTCCCAGCCAACGATCCTCCCCCTTTTTAAATCCCGCGAATTCCCGGAGTTTCGAGGATTCGACGAATTCCGGCGCTAGCTCTTCTTTCGGGTTTTTTATTTTTGCTTTTTTTGTTTTCGTTGGTTCGGTTTTAGAGTAGAAATTTCCGACGATGTTTGAACGAGGGAACAATGTAGGAAAATGTCTATACGTTTCCGAAGTTCGTAACCTGTTGCTCCCGCTTTTTGAGCCCGCGGTGTGCTCCTTTATGCATTCACCGCTGTCCATAATATTTCTTCTCCCCGGGGAACTTCTGCTTCCTGAAACCGTTCGCGGAACAGAAACGGGAACGGCTTTTACCGGCAACTTTTCCTTCGGGTATCAATGCGAACCCGGCGCACGCTTTTAACAGACCCCGAGAGTTCGGCGGGACGTAAAAATCGGCTCCGCTCCGACTTCGCGATTTTTGACAGGCTGGAAGCGTTCTGGAACTGGATTCCGAAAGTTTGGTAAGCCTGGTGCCACCCGTTAAGTACTCCGAACGAGTAAACTAATGTTTCATCTGGAACATTAGTCTTCTAAAGTTTCTTCTATTCGGTATTCTTCAATGTTCTTCTGTAGTGAGAAATTTTATCTTCGGTATTGCAGTCGGACTGATAGTTCTTCTTTTTAATCAACTCGCTGGAAATGTGACAAGCTTTGCAATTTTAAAAGTATTAAAATGAGATCCTTATGGAGGGTTCGGTCAAACTGAACTTAATACTTAGTGCTTATTCGATATTTGTCAAAAATATGGGACTAGCCACGGACATATATCGGTCAAGAGATACTATTCTTTGATCCTCGCCGAAAATAGAAAAGGCGAAGGTCTAGAATATTCCCGGTAATGCAGATAGTTCTGGGACTTTTATCGGCTAGGCCATTGGGACATATATCGGCTAGGAGATACTATTCTTTGATCCACGCGACGATATACTCCTCGGCGACTTCTATCGAGTTTCTTGGCCTCTCATCGGGTATACCCAGCGGCAGTAGGGATAGTTCTGAGACTTTTATCGGCTAGAAATTTGGGACATATATCGGCTAGGAGATACTATTCTTTGATCCACGCGACGATATACTCCTCGTCGGCTTCTCTCGAGTTTCTTGGCCCCTCATGGGGTATACCCAGCGGCAGTGGGGATAGTTCTGGGACTTTTATCGGCTAGGAATTTGGGACATATATCGGCTAGGAGATATTATTCTTTGATCCACGCGACGATATACTCCTCGGCGACTTCTGTCGAGTTTCTTGGGTAGACTCCTATCGGCTAGGCATTTGGGACATATATAGAGATGCTGTATATAAGACACTGTAATACTTCCACACTGAACTGAACCTGTAGAGTGACGAGATACATTTCGAACAATATCTCAATCCGCTCATTTTCGGGGCGAGAAATGCTTTCGACGAATCGGACAGAGAATGCAAAGCAGAATTTGAGAATGTTTCATTAAAACTCGGGAATTATAAGTGGCAAAACTACATTTTGTCGATTATCTCGACCTCCGACAATTGTCACAATGTTCCGCTGTGGAACCAGGTCAGGAGGTTACATTTTACGTTGGACCTGTAGTTAAAACCCAACTACCAACGTTGAACAGCTTCGCAGGAACGGGACTTTCGACCAAAGAGAATTTCCTAGGGACTCCGGAAGGATGATGGCGGTCGAGCGAAGCGTGGATTATCGAGCGGCATTCAATTAACGATATCGAAAGGATGCCCGGTCGCGGGGCAGGATACTCGATTTTCAAGGAGAATGCCCCCTAAAAGGGTATTCATCGGGACAGCTTATGGTCAGGTTCAATCCTTGATCCTTCTATCCACGTTCCCGACCAGAATCGTTCGGAATTAGCTGTTCGGAACTTTGATTGAAATACGTTTTGCCGCCGTTTACCGAGCTGCGGTTATATTCTGGTTATATGCTCGGCCGTAGCGACCGCATCTCGTCCGCAATATCCCTAGGAGGCGGTTAGGAGCATCAAACGAATTGTCTGGCGAACGAATTTCTTGCTAATCCGCAATCTCCTTGCGGTTTCGCCGATCAGCGTTTTCAATGGCGGCGCGCCGAGTTCCGAGAAGGGCTTCGTGTGTTTCGATGAAATTCGGGGATCTGGATTTTTGTCGCTTTTTTTCTTTACGCCGACAACCGGCACATGCCCCTCTATCAGGCACGCTTTCGGTACCGTAAAATTTTTATAAAGCCCTCCCCCGTCATTCTCCGCGGGCGTGTATCAACAGCGTTGCTTTGGGATTCCATTTTCCGAAGGTGGTAAGAATTTTGTCGATATTTTACTTTGATTGGGATATATGTTTATTGGAAAAGTGGCGAGGACGTGTGATACGATTTTTATAGAATTTTAGTGAACGTGGAATCGTGTTGTGGTCTTGGGTAGGGTGAAATAAGGGTGGTGTGAAATTAGAAGACTAGACAATTTACTTCAATCGACTATTTAAAATTCAAGTTCGCTTTTAAATGGGTACGAATTTTTAAAAATGAAAAGGGTCCCATTCCGAAATTGTGTAGTGACAATATAGTGATAGTGGTCGCTTATGCCCGAAGGGATGCTCATTTTTAATGCAAACTGAATTATACAAGGATCAATTGCAGCTCACAATAGAATTTTCTGGAACGGTGTCCTCTTCCAATTTTTGGAACTACTGGACTATTGTTTTTCTTTTATGTTACCTCATCGTCCCTCATTGAGCAAATTCAGCACACTATGAAAACATCCCCCAGGCATTGGCCAACCTGTTTCACCTGAGATATTCTGTTGCGCACAAAATTCTTTACCGACATTATTCCGATCAGACTGGACAAGAACTCGTCACCGAGCTTCCGATGCTCGATTTCTGTTAACAAGATTCGAACCGGTGCAAATCGAGTAAATCATTCAGCGGGCAAATCGTCGGTCCGGTCGCAAAACCTCGCGAGCATAATCTGCCGTTCAAGGAATCCGAGCATGGCCGTGGCGTCTTCGCCGGTCGAGAGGTCCGGGGGGGTTCGTGGGCCAGCTCTCGATTATTCCTAAAACGCAACGTTTTGCTTTTAACGACCCGACCCGTCCGATTTCTTCGGCGGCCGGCCGTTCACGATCGCGGCGCGGCCACATTAATAATTTATGTTTGCCCGACGATGGGACGTCGGGCCGGGCCGCGACACGATCAGAAATCGTGAGCGCAGATACGATCGGCTCACCTCCGCGGAAACGCAAAAAGAAACTCTACGGCATCTAGTCACGCTCTTACACCCCCTCGCACCCCCTACGATCCCACCCACACACACGCCGCCGGGGCTAATAAAGAATTAAGAACACGTGCGAGGCGACGCCGCAGAAACCGATGCCGATGTCCGACGTCCGAAGGGCAGGGGGGACGTTCAACGTCCGTACACCGACGTGCGAACTCGCGAAACGTTTATCCGCCCAGGAATTTACTGTTTGCCGCAGTTCACTGGGTCGAGAGAGGGAGAGAGAGAGGGAGAGAGAGTCGTCGATTCTCCGCGAGGATTTTATGCCGGAAATGATGGAGCCGTGCTGCTCGCAGACTCTTATGGACTCTTAAATTTAATTGGATCGCAGGCAATTTTTTCAACGAGCTCCGAAGAGAACAAGGATGTTTATCGATTTAATCCTGGTACAACGAAATGTTTTTCCTTTTACGGCGGATGAAAAGATTGATGAGGAAAGATGCTGTTCGAGCGTGTTGTGCAAGTGTGTCTTGATTTTATGGGTTTGACTCTGCGAGTGTCGGAGATATTTCACCAATCGTAAATTAGCAAGTAAGTTGTATTAACAAGTTTCTTAAAGTCACTTCGTGACTTTAAGTCAGTTCGTTGTGAGAACAGACCGTTTACTAGATCTATGTCCAGAACACGGGTCTAGCCAGGGACATATATCGGCCAGGAGATACTATTCTTTGATCCACGCGACATTACACTGCTCGAAGACCGAGGCATCTCGAGCTTCTTGGCCGCTCGCGAGGTACATCCCGCAGTGGGGATACTTCTACGACATTTATCGGCCTTGCCTTGGCGACACATATAGAGAATTCACTGTAATCACTTTCTGATATCATTTAATAATTGTCGGAAATTGAGAATCTAACGGAAATTGAAATCTAACGATATTGTTAAATATTTTTTCTCGACACGATTCCTTCACAAGATTCCCAAAAATTGCATTACAATCAATAGGTTTAATTGGTCAGAACTTTCCTGAAAGAATTGCTTTCGCAGAAAATAGGGTATTGGATGACAGGACGGGTTTTGCAACGACTTCAAACAGTATGGTGCGAAGAAAATTTGTACATTATTTTAATTCGGTAATTTGCAAACTGTAAGCCCTGAACGCGTCGCTCGAACAACGCGTCTTTCCTTTTTCAACAAATTTCGAGGACAATTTCCAACGGATTGCCGGCATCCGGACCACAAACCGAGGCACATCAAAAAGCAATTGTCCCCGGGCGGCCAATTGCCGATTAAATCCGGCCCGAGCGAGTTGAAGGGGTTAATTTCCCAATGAACATCCCCGTCGAACTTAGACTGAAAAAGAAGTCCAAGGAATCGCCGAATCGAATGAACCGGAACCGACCGCCAATGGCATACATCGACACGATCGTCCGCCCATCCGTGTGTGTGTGCGTGTGTGTGTGTCTGTAGAATGGTCGGGGGTGGGTCGCGATCGTAATTGAATCTCGTTTTCAAACGGATAAGCGGAGCCGCAAACGCGATCGAGTTGGTGGCACGCCGTTATTAACGCGGCTGCCAGCCGAGGGAAACAGAGGACACTAATTATACGTCGGTGGAAAGAGCGCGGCCGCTGACAGGGTATGGCTGACGGGTCGTTGGAAAAGTGATACGGGGTTTGGGGGTACAAAGTGAGAGAGAGAGAGTGAGAGAGAAAGGATAGAAGGGTTCGAGTTTGGGGCGGGGGGTGGGGGTGCCCGACGGCGATGACGTTAATTACGAGCGGTCGAACGTTGTCGTCGTCTGCGTGCGATTTCAAAAAGTAAAGTGTGCGTCCCGATCGGCATGGCCGGCCAGCCGAAAACGCGCTGCTCTTTCGCGCGTGCACGCAAATCGGACGCGATTACACCGGTTTCGCGAGCCGATGCATCCCCCTGCGCAGCCTGTATAAATATGCCCGCGAGTTTCGGCCGCAAACTGCACCGAACCACGATCACCGGATTCCGCGAGCCCCGAGGCGGCGATTCCGGAAACAGCGATGCAGGAAATTAAGGCGTTGTTGCCGCGTTTTCTTTCTCCATTTCGTTTTCCAAATGATGCATTGTCATCGTGAGTCCTAAGCCGAGCCTCGACACCGTTAGCATTTGATTCCGAAGTTTCAGTTCGAAATTTGCTAATTATTTCCAATGATCTTGAAATATGTCCTGAAGGTCGTCATTCGGAACCACTTTTCCCCACAGACTTTACCGCCGCAGGGCTTTCGTTTCCGGATACAGTGCTTACTCGATATAGGTCAGAAAAATGCGGGTCTAGCCAGCGACATATATCGGTCAGGAGATACTATTCTTTGATCCACGCCGAAAGTAGAAAAGGCGAAGCTCGCGGAGAACCACTAGAATCCGCTCCCGCTAGAATCCTCGCGGTAATGGGGATAGTTCTGGGACTTTTATCGGCTAGGAAACTGGGACATATATCGGCCAGGAGACGATTACTAGTTTTTGATCCACCCCGAAGGTAGAAAAGGACTAGGTTCATGGCCCCTCTCGGGGTATACATTCATCGGATTGGTATTGGGGACATATACAGAGTAAACACTGTAATTATGACATTATTGATAGTTATAGTGTGAATCAATAAAATAAGAAATTATTTATAGGAAAAGAAAGGAAAATTGCAGTGTTTACCCGATATATGTCCGCAACACGGCCTTGCCAGGGACATATATCGGCCAGGAGATACATTGATTCAAGCCGAACGTAGAAAAGGACCATAGTTTATGGCCCCTCTCGGGGTTATACCTCTACATGGGGTATACCCCAGTGGGAATACTTCTGGGACTTTTATCGGCCAGGCAATTGGTACATATATAGGGTAATTACGCTCCTCGGCGACCGAGGTCTCTCTTCTTGGCCCCTCAGGGGTATACCCCACGGCGGTTGGGAATACTTCTGGGACTTTTATCGGCTAGGCAATCGGGACATATATAAACACTATATTTCCATGGTTCTACGTTTATCGAGCAAACAATTACAATTGCGGTTATATTCGATCAGACTTATTTAGAAAAAGTGTCAGAGTTGGATACGCCAAAAATTCCATAGAACTCCGACTGAATGCAGGTTTAAATGGGTTAGAGTTGTGGTTGTTGGCGCTAACGATTAGGCGTCGCAGGAATCCCCGGGGGTGTGGGAGGAGTGCAACGACGACTCCGTTTACGCAGTATATCCAGCAGCGAAAAGCAGCGGATAAAGGGTGTCTACGGGCCGTGAAAGGGAACTTTTTACGGGGCGCGTATATACGTCGGGATTCGACTTTTCAGAGGGTGGCGTACGCCGGCATCGAAAATCCATAAAACGGCCGAGCACGCGGAATGCCGACGATGCTCCTCGTCGTCGTCGTCGTCGACGTCGTCTACTACGAGCCGTCGATACTCTTAGCAGGCCGGATCGACGCCGTTCGTTCCCATCGGACATCGCGAAATATTGTTTTGAAGAATATTCTCGGACTGTCGTGCGCCCTTATTGCTTCTCGCTCCGCTGGCCCGGAATACGATTGTTTTATTATACGATCTTCGTCGCGGACTTGGGAACTTCCGACACACCACCACCCCCCCTCTCTCTCACTCTCTCTTATCGTCTTACTAGCGCTCTCTTTCTCTCTCTTTTCGATCCTGTTTCCGTATATCATGGTTTTACTGTCGTCGAAATACGCGGCCGGAGAACTTTGATCGTTCCGTCCTCTCTCCCTCCCCCTACCCCCCGGAATCTTGATAAACAAGCGGAATTTTTCGTCGACTACTTATTCAACGGTTCGATTCTTTATTAACCCTCCCTCGCAGATGACTGTCCTTCCGGAACGGTGCGCAAAACTCTCTCTCTCTCTCTCTCTCTCTTTCCCATCGATCAGACGAATTTCCAGCCGGAATTATGCGACGCGGAGGCGCGTCGTCGGCTCCTCTCCGTGATTTTCTTCGTCTTCGTCCTCGTCGCCGCGCGAAATGAGCTTAAACGCCTGGTGAAATGACGGAACTAAGTGGCTTAGATGGCTCACTGGATTCAGCCTCGCGGAACTCGTCGAGTTTTCGATGTTTAAACCGTTTCGCGCGGAATCGCTTTTTTTTCGGGAGGGGAAAATTAGGCTTTCACCCTCGCTGGAATTGGAATACTTCTTGAGAATTATATTGAATCACCATTGATGTATTTAATTCGCGAGAAAATTTTGTTCCTAACCCCCCGAATACTATGGGTCTCTTGTGACCCCAGATGTTACTGCAAATATGAAGTTTTGTTTAACTTCTATTGAACGTCTGGAAATTGTAGCTTTTTCTACTTCGGAGTATATGGAGAAATTTTTGTAGAATTTTTAGGAAGATGACTGAAAGAACAGTACACCATTTTAGGATAAGTGTCGCGGAATGCGTACGAACTGTCGTTGATACATTACTGCGAAATTGGGATTCAAAGAAAATGCTTTTGGTTGAATTGTCGCGAACAGTGAAGGATTCGGAGACACAGCTTTGTTAATAATTACTACTGTTACCATATTTGAATTATTCGCGTCGTGTCGCATTTATATCATGAAGTATCAATGTAGCATGCTTCGTTATTCAACACTGAAAAGAGTAAAAGATTCAATACGTTCACCGTAGAAGTTTGATTATAAATGAATTTTATTGAATAAATTCCATCAGACTCGGAACCAATTATTTCGATTGATCCGATAAATGTGGTGTTAAAACGCGATCCTCGTTATCTTTCGCGTTTGCGCGAGACTTCTACTCTGATTCTTGAAATACAAATTAATTTGTTGGCTAAATACAAATATCTCGTTCCCATACGTGCCGTTTCGCACACGTTCCATACGAAATTGTAAAATAAGATTGGCTCTGTATAAAATCGCCTATTGTAAAATATTGATTTAATATTTCACCGTGTACAAAATGTATTACAAAATGTATTACTTTGTGCACAAACGCTTCACGTTCGAAAGATAAAATAAAATCGAACAGAAATTCAGTACACCTATAGATCTATCTCAATAAATGTTTACAGATGAAAAGAGTTCAGAAATGCTATGATGACACTCAAAGATGAAGTTCCTTCGGAATATATACGGAACTTCCACTCTGATCGAATTGACCTGAACGGTTACAGTGTGACAAAACTACGGTATATATGAAACACGTGGAAACACAACCAAATAAAATACGTTTCCCAAGAAAAACATTCTTCCAATACTTCTAGACTTTGTTCGCTGTACTTGAAGAAATTTCTTCAAGAGTTACCGGTTTGAAAAGTATTGGACACTGAATTTAAAAAAATTATTAATAATTGTATTTATCTATAGTATTAATACACAAAAAATTACTGCTACGTGTATATCGCAATAATTCTGTTTATTCAAATTCTACTTATTCAAATTCATCCAATAATTCAACCCTTGTGACTAAATTTACTAAAATATTGAAAATAGACGAAAATATATAGCACAGCTAAAATAATCAGAGTGAATAGTCCTAACATCTGACATGGTACACTGTGTGCAACAGTAGTGTGACAATTAGTATATCATTCAAAATTGGAAAACTTTTATTGGATATATATTAGAGCATTTAAATAAGTAATTCCTCTAAAATTAAATTATACCATTATACCATTCAATGGTATACCATTTATACCATAGTACCATTTATATGACAGCACCACTATATAATTAAATTGATACCTTATTAAATTCTTTTGGTATTATCTTGTATTTCTATATGATATTTGGTATAGAACTAAATAGTTCCGAGCACAATAATTCCTCAGAAATGCCATTTACATGATAGCACCATTATATAATTAAATTAATACCTTATTAAATTCTTTTGGTACTATCTTGTATCTCTATACGAAATTTTGTACAAAACTAAACGGTAATATAAGTTTTCCATCAGGACGCCCGAAAAAAGGCGGAACCTATATTTTGAACCGTCCTGTACCGAGCACAATAATTCCTCAGAAATGCCATTTATATGACTTCACTATTATATAATTAAATTAATACCTTATTAAATTCTTTTGGTACTATCTTGTATCTCTATACGAAATTTTGTACAAAACTAAACAGTAATATAAGTTTTCCATCAGGAACGCCCGAAAAAAGGCGGGACCGAAATTTTGAGTGGCCCTATACGGAGCGCAATAACCTCTCAGAAATGCCATTTATATGACAGCATCATTGTATGATTAAATTCAACCTTAATCAATTCTCTGGTACTATTCTGTGCTCGAATATAAAATTTCTGTGAGATTCAATCGTAATTCAAATTTTCTGCCAGGAGCGCTTGAAAAATGGCTGGACAAAGATTTTGAGCGGTCCTGTACGGAGCACAATAATCCGGCAGAAAGTCTGAAGACGTCCCGGATCGATCGTATCGCGCTATCACCGATGCACAAAGCTAAGTCAAACCGTCTGACGTCCTCTAATCTTCGCGCCGCGACAGCAGAACCTCAGCCTAAGCCCGGAGCGGCGCGTATCCCGCTATCTACGCGGCTTATCAATATTTACCGAGCGAGATCTGCATGGGACGTCAAATCCGCTCGGCGTTTTCGCGCTCGAAACACGCGGGTGCCCGAGCTTTCAACGCGATCCGCGTCGGTCCTCGACGGGAACCGCCCGTGGCTATGTCTGCTGCCGGTTTTCGGTTCATTCTACAACGAACCAATAGAAACGTTTCTCAGCACCGATCCAGTTCCATTCTCGTTCCAACAGCCCGAAGCTGCGCGCTCGTCGACGTCGAAGAATGCGGGCGTCGCGTCGCGTCGCATCTCGTCGCGTCTCGTCTCGTCGTCTGCACAGACGTGATTGTCGTCATCGCGTCGATTAAGTATGGACTTCCTCGGTTTCGCGTGAACGGAACACGCCCTCCCTTCGCCGACCATCATCGCCCTATTATATGATCACCGTCGCCATTATATCGTCACGAGCCGTGTCTAACGTTCGATGCACACGCGCGAGCACTGCGGGATCAATTGGATCGGATTCGAAGATCTGCCGGTCGAGTGTCTCTGTAAGAGGCCAGATTCTCCGGCGGGCGATCGGATTTCGCACACTGATGCCATAACGCTGGAACGAGACACTCGCCGACCATGTTGGTATACCCGATTAGGCTCCTGTTTCAGCGGACGGAGTTTTGGAAGTAATCGCTGTTTCCAGTTCCGCGGAGACACGATATATAGGAAATTTTATCAGGCTTTCAGGGAACACTGAAAGCACTAGAGCATCGAAGGTTTTGGTAATAATTGCTACGGTTGTCGCATGATTTCTGTATACATGAGGCCTCTACGATAAATGTCGCGGGAGACGTACCCCGAGAGACGTCGGACGCCGAGGAGTGTAAACACAACACGGCCCAGATATCTCCTGGACGATACATGACACTGGCAAGACCCGTGTTATTGACATATATCAATAATTCAATAAATCTTTATGCAAAATAAAAAAATTTTGTTGGAGGAGCAAAACCCCGATGTGGACAAGGGACAATTAGAATTCCGTTTTCCTTAACACATTGCTGACCGGCAACTTTTCTGAAAATTTTCCTCGTGTGCCATCAGTTTGAATTGTAAATTTAACGAAGAGAAATGGTAAACAGTAACCACAATTTGAAGGTATAATACTTCGTCAATTACATTAGGTTATCGAAAGACTTCATATGACGTTCCCGGTCAACAATGTGTTAACAGTATAGGTTTGCCGAAAGCGACTGTTTTACACATTACTTCGTAAAAATAACAAGAAAACTTGTCGTCTCGGCGAAATTACAAAAGCGGGGGGGGGGGGGGGAATTTCACGGGAACTTTCGGATTTGTTGTTGAACGCGTGACGTGTAACGAAAAAAGGTTCGAAGAAACCAACATGGTAATACGAAAATGGACGTCAGCCGTGACCGGTGAATCACCGGGCTAACAAAAGGCGGGCGCGAAGAAAAAAGGAAGAAGAATGAAGAAGGTGGCCGGGGAGAAAAAAGGGGGCAGCCAGGCTCGGCCAGGGGGTAGTCAATTTCCATCGGCCCCCCGGTGTGCCGGCCAACACGAAAAATGGACGTCGAGTCCGACGGGGTCCTCGTGCCCGTTGATTATTTCGCTTTTTGCCGGCGTGCCACGGCGTCACGGAGAAAAATGGCGGCGATCGACGAGCCCCGTTTTTCATTTTCATCGGACGAAACGGGAAGCCGGACGATTTGTTTCTGCCGCCGCGGGAAAAACCGTCGACGGCCGCGTGCCGGAAGGATCATCGCCGGTGATTCGTCCGGAATTCTCGTCCCGAAGTCGATCCCCGTCCGATCGATGGGTGCCAGCTTCCGGGATTACTTTGTAGATTCGAATTTTTTCTTTTTTTTTCCTC
Organism: Halictus ligatus; assembly: GCA_028454255.1. Taxonomy (NCBI): domain Eukaryota; kingdom Metazoa; phylum Arthropoda; class Insecta; order Hymenoptera; family Halictidae; genus Halictus; species Halictus ligatus. The sequence continues at coordinate 3,317,430 of CM052129.1, forward strand.
CTCTCTCTCTCTCTCTCTCTTCAAGGGAGCCGAGAGCCCGGCTGGAAGTAATACGGATCGACGGCGATGCAAATGCTTCCGCGAGGGCTGATACTGATTTATGGTCACCGTGCGAGAGAGCTGCTCTGTCGCCGAGACACTGCTGTTGGGATTTTAAGATGATTGAAACGTCGGCCTGCGGACCTAGCCTCGAATTGATTAGCTCTCGGATGATGACTTGCCTGCCCGTATCTATCCGGAGCTACAGGCAGGCCTCCGTATGCGAAATTATGTTCGTTGCGAAACACGAGGAACTATATATATATAGTTAAACTTCACCCTGGCAAGAAATCTTTCGCTTTTCTCTGTACAATCGCGCGAAACTTTGTTTCCTCGCCTTGAAACCACGATTTCTTGCTTTTTTCTGGTGAAGACGTACCCGATCGTAGAATGAAAAGTTAAAAATGTCTGGGTTGCCAAGGTGAAGTTTAGCCACGTTCGATTTTTCTCAACGATTTTGAACGAGTGGAGATTTCCTCTTTATTCCGGAAGGATAATGCAAAGGGTTGATCACACCTCGACTGTTCGGGGTTCTATAAAATTGCACCCTTTGCACTCGAGGCTATCCGAAAATCAAGACATTTCGTACCCATTGAACGAGTAAGGGTGAAACCTATGGACCGATTAACCCGATCGTCCAGCATCTCGATAATCGATTCACAGTTCCTCTTAACATACTGTCGATGCATCAACGGGGCAAGAAGGTCCCGGCAGGAAGAACCGCGAAAACGCAGTCGAAACTCATCGCCGGGACATTAATCAAAGTCGATCGAATTAATCGACGGGCCCGGTAGAAAATGAAGACGAGATCGGCGCGCGATCGGAACCGGCCCGGGGCGAGAGTGTACTAATTCCTCTGGCTCTGCGAATTAAACAGTGATCAATCTTCCGTGTCTGGCGGGGGGCGGGGGTTGTGCAGCCCCCTCTTCCCTCCCCTCTTTCGCGAAGTACGAGTCTGCGGGAAGGGAATCGAGGAGGAGAGAAGAAAAAACAATTCCGCCTTATTGAAGGCGGCCGGCTCCTCGGGACCGATGTTAACGACACGCAAACGAGCCTGCTCGACAACGGGGCTCTCCGTCGACGACTCCGTCGACACGACGTATCTGCTTATTTATCGTCCGCGTAATGGGGTGGCTCGACCCTCCGCTCGAACAAAGAACGACGAGCGAAGAAACGAATTGGCAACCCGCTGACGGCAGCCACCGCGGGGGAGGGTGACTTTCGCTATTCCGGTGACTAAGAAGAAGGAACCACCCTCGAACAAGGAAGAAAACCAGGGGCTGTTCTCGAACGGGGTGGAACGCGGCCGGGCGGTTTCGGATGATGGTAGAACGATCCTTGTGCTATCTCCGGTGAACAAAGGCGGGCTAACCTCCCCGCGTTCCGGAAGCTGAGAGTCGAGGGGCCCGGAAAACACCCTGAGACTTTCGCGTCCGGTTCGTCCCTTCGATCCGAGTAATCGCTCCCGTCGAGGATCGATCCTGACGCGCTCGAATTTTTTTTTTCTTTTTGTTTTTTTTAAGGTTTTACGTCGCATCAACTGCATGGTTATCAGCGACGAACAGGTGTATAGTATAACTTCCTGGATTTTCGATTCTTCGATAAATTCCAGTAGATCTTTTATTTTATCTTCGTCAAGATTCTCTTTCAGTGTTCTTCCTATTTTCAATCTTTCTCGTGGTGCGTTGTATTTTGGGCAAGATAATATCAGATGGTTAATTGATGTCGATATAATCTAAATGATGTCTAAAATAATCAGAATGAATAGACTTAACGTCTAATCTGGCACACTGTGTGCAACAGTAGTGTGACAATTAGTATATCATTCAAAATTGGAAAACTTTTATTGTATATATATCAGAGTATTTAAATAAGGAATTCCTCTAAAATTAAATTATTCTCTTTCAGTGTTCTTCCTATTTTGAATCCTTCTCGTGGTGCATTGTATTTTGGGCAAGATAATATCAGGTGGTTAATCGATGTCGGTATAATCTAAATGATGTCTAAAATAATCAGAATGAATAGACTTAACATCTAATCTGGCACACTGTGTGCAACAGTAGTGTGACAATTAGTATATCATTCAAAATTGAAAAACTTTTATTGGATATATATTAGAGTATTTAAATAAGTAATTCCTCTAAAATTAAATTATTCTCTTTCAGTGTTCTTCCTACTTTGAATCTTTCTCGTGGTGCGTTGTATTTTGGGCAAGATAATATCAGATGGTTAATCGATGTCGGTATAATCTAAATGATGTCTAAAATAATCAGAATGAATAGACTTAACGTCTAATCTGGCACACTGTGTGCAACAGTAGTGTGACAATTAGTATATCATTCAAAATTGGAAAACTTTTATTGTATATATATCAGAGTATTTAAATAAGGAATTCCTCTAAAATTAAATTATTCTCTTTCAGTGTTCTTCCTATTTTGAATCTTTCTCGTAGTGCATTGTATTTTGGGCAAGATAATAGCATGTGGTTAATTGATGTCGATGCGCTGCACGTTTCACATATTGCTACTGGACCCTTTGTCATCAGGAACGAGTGTGTTCCCTTAGTGTGGCCTATTTTTCGGAGATTGTTCGCGCGAAAATTCGCCAAGGAAACGTGTAATGCTACTTGTTTTTATTTAAAATTGTGATAAGATGAATCGTGAACTTCCCCTTCGTTCCTGCGTCGATGCCTCTCCAACCTTCTCCAACGCCGTTCCTCGACCTCTTCGTCCGCCATTTTAAAAACGTGCCTGTTGCACCGTTGTTCCGGCGAGCGCAAACGTAGCTGACCTAATCGGAGCTCCCGAGCACCTGAAATTGTTTTAAACCTCCTAGCGATCGGGAGCATGCTCTATCCAGTTAAAGCCTGTATCCTATTAGCCTCCTGTAACCCAAATATTCTTCGGGAATAATAATACCTAAATCGCATTAGTGGCGCAACCAGACACTACCGACGGACAGGTAGCTTCTCGAAGGCTGTCACGGTCGATCCCATCCGAAGCTAACTGTATCATCCGAATATTTCGTGTCTATCGACAGGTTTCTGGCAGCTCCGGCTGGAAAACGCGCTATCCATCAAACCTGCCACCGTTTAAATCCTAAATCCTATTACCCGTCCCGGAGTTCACGTTCAGGATTACTCCGGGGCTCTTCAAGTTTCGCGCTCTAATCGTTTCCGGGGGGGGGGGGGGGGGCAACAAACGGGGGGGGGGGGGGCGCAAACCGTCGAACTGTTTTCTCGCATTCGGGAAAGGAGGGAAGGAACCACCGCTGTCGGTCAATACCGGAACACTCCCGTGAATCCTATTCAGTTGACGGGAGGGCAGCCGGCACGGGTAAGGTAATCCAGGTACCAGGTAGAGCCCGGAGCACTCGCGCCGATTGTACACCGTTCGGGACTAATCAACAATTTCCAAAACAGCTCAAGTTCTCCGGGAATCGAGCTACTTGTCCATTCAGACACCGATTCCGGGACCGCAGGGCCGCGCAGCCGATATCACCGGCGGATCTCTCTCTCTCTCTCTTTCTTCGGCTCCTCTATCTATCTCTCGCCCTGCCACCCTTTCTCTGTGTCTGCCGGTCTTTGTGCGCAGCTGTCGGGCACAGGGTCGCAATGTGCTCCCGTGGAAACGCATCGAACCCCGAACTAATAACTCGAATGGAAATTGGCCCTGGGGGTGGGGCGGCGGGGGGCGCTGCGGAGATATCAGCCGGTTTCCGGCACCGTGTCCCTTTCTCAATTATGCGTCTTCGAGATGTTACCACTTACCATAAGATAGCGGAATCTCGGCCGGGGCGTAAGGGGGTGTCGCGACACGAACTCCGCCGCGGGATTACAAGCATGCAAATTGCGCCCCGCGAGTTGCCGAGTGAATAACCTCTGTTTAAACCGACTACGCGGCGGGGCGGTCTCGCGCGCGGAAATTCCACCGCGATCGTAATTGTTCGCCGCGAGACGACGGCAAAAAGCGTGCTCGTCGCCCGGATGGATCCTTTCTTGTAGATCGCCGGCTCTCGGATGAAGCACACCGTTTATTGGCCGGTTCGCAGACGGTTATGGCGCTAAGCTGATTTTCTAGGAGTCGCTGAATGAATCGACACGTTCCCCATCAAAGCTGCGTTTGATTCGGAACCTAATTGATTTCGACGCGTGCGTGTCAAAGGTGCGCGGTGTTTAATAATATTCAGCCGGGACGTAAATTCGGATGCAAATGTGCCCCGATTTTGACGATTTAGTTCTGACTCGATGGACGTTCCGCGATTGTGTGCGAACGTAATTGATTGATATTAATTCCGTGCTTTGTTCGGAAATGGACGGACCATTGATTTTTCTGTTTGAAATTATTCGGATATTTTTATACAGGATCTCGAATCGATTATGTTTAACGGAACTGCCGGCGAAACGAATAATTCTTCTGCGTCCTTTCAAAAAAATGAATCGTTAATTGTGTGCTTAATTTTGAGAAATAGAAACGTCTTTGTAAACCCTTGTTTAACGAATGGTGTCGGAGAAATTTTACCATTGGTCATAAGAATTATGCCTTTTTCAGCGTAGAACAAAAAGAGCCGTGCAATTTAAAATAAAAGTTTGCAGTTAAGGGGCACGGAAAACTGATTGAAAAAAATGTTTCCCTGTGACTATGCAGATTATCGCCAACAGCGTAAAATTGATATAATTTTTCCGATATTTTTTTGTAGTTACGAGCGCATGAATAGAAGGGACTCGGATAAGGGTGGTTTTCCGTTTAATGTACAAAAGCAGCGGCAGCCAAGCACAGCGAAATTCTTACGTTGCGTCAGTCCAATGAGCAGTTCTGCAAAGTTGCATGATAGTATGCTCTTGCTAGTTACTTTTGCGTCACACGATCCTCGCACTCTGTGTGTGTGTACACCGACAAGGAACATCGCTCAGCTGTAACGCGTCAATTTTTTCTGTAATTTACACGTGACATACTTTCGACAAAAATATCTGACATGCATTTTTTTTTATAAGTGTCTTATTTTTATATCCGGGGGTGAAGGCAGTCGATACGGTAGGGGATGAAACAGAATTTTCCCCGTCCATCATCAGGCAAAATTATATAATGAAGTGTTGTACATTTTAAGTGTACAAGATATTCTCCAAAATATCAATTTGTTGAATAATATACATAGAAATTATTCTATGTGTGCAGACCAACCGAAAAAAATTCCCTTGAAATCCCTCTTTTTAAATTCATCCCCTAACGAAATTGCCGAACGAAAAAAACCCCCCGTAGCTAAAATGTTCCATCGGAAGATATATAACTTCTACTGAAACCATTAATTTCCGGAAAAAATGATTCAAAAAATTGTTACAAGCATTTTTCATGTCATGTTTTGTGCTTTCACCCCCTATATACAATACCTTGTAAAACGCAGTAGTCGAAAAATACATATGTGCGTGCGGAAGAAATTTATTGGACTTGAACAACACGTTTATGCAGAATTTTTATGTCTGCATGGTACACGTTGTACACTTAACAAAGTAACTTAACTTACTGAAAGTAGGTGACACATTATCCTCAAACTTTTATAGAACCATTTCTGAGGCTCGCACGAGAGTTAAAACCACCCCGCAACAGAAATATGGATGACCTCACCATACGAAAAAACGACCCTGCAAGACGATTACAAAACCTAGAAATCCGAAAAATTACAGAAATTAAAAAATGTTAAAAATAGGTAAACTAGAGCACCGCGGTGTACTGTTTCAAAATGCAAACTAAAATAAGGCGAGATATTATTCCAAGACGTTCGCAGAATTTCTGAGCCTCGGGGTAACAACTACCGCGCAGCAGCAATACAGATGGCTTCACAAATCCTAAAAATTAAAAAATGTAAAGAATACGTAAACTATTGCACGGCAATGTACTGTTTCAAAATGCAAACTAGCAGTAGGCGAGATATTATCCTAAGACGTTCGCAGAATTTCTGAGCCTCGGGGTAACAACCACCCCGTAACAGCAATACAAATGGCTTCACCATACGAAAAAATCACCCTATGCAAAAATCATATAGCCTAAAAATCCTAAAAAGTAAAAAATGTTAAAAATAGGTAAACTAGTGCCCGGCAATGTACTGATCTAAAATGCAAACTAAAAGTAGGGGTGATATTATCCGAAGACGTTCGCAGAATTTCTGAGTCTCGGTGTAACAACCGCCGCGAAGCAGCAATACAGATGGCTTCAAAAATCCTGAAAATTAAAAAATGTAAAGAATACGTAAACTATTGCACGGCAATGTACTGTTTCAAAATGCAAACTAACAGTAGGCGAGATATTATCCCAAGACGTTCGCAGAATTTCTGAGTCTCGGTGTAACAACCACCGCGCAGCAGCAATACAGATGTCTGCACCATACGAAAAAATCACCGTGCGAAAGAATCATACAGCCTAAAAATCCTAAAAATTGAAAAATGTTAAAAATAGGTAAACTAGTGCCCGGCAATGTACTGATCTAAAATGCAAACTAAAAGTAGGGGTGACATTATCCGAAGACGTTCGCAGAATTTCTGAGTCTCGGGGTAACAACCACCGCGCAACACTGGAGCGACGTCCACAGCAGTTTCCGCAGTCATCCTCAGCAATATCCCCGCGGAGGACGTCGCTTGGCCCGAATCACTCTGCATCGGGCGCGTTTTCCGTGATTCACGGAAGACGTAAACGTCCGCAAGCGTCTCGCCGGGGCTGGTCTGCCAGCCTCCCTTAGCTGGCGCGCGGCTAACCGTGATTTACAGTGTCGCTCTCGCGCGCATAGTACATCGGTTCGAATTCACTCGGCCGCGAGAATCTCTGCGATTGGCCATGTCGACGGAAGGGAGTGAGGGGGGGCGAGGGAAGGGGAGGGGGGGGGGGGGAGTGAGAGAACGCGTTGGTTTCCACGCGCGTTATATCGGTACTTTGTCGCTGTCCTCGTAAAACCGGCCCGAGAGCCAGGGGGTTAACTTATTTACAAGACGGCCGCGGTTATGGTCGTGTAAACACGTCCGGTGTATTTACAGGTCCATAACCCGATACGAGACGCATGTCGCGCCGCTGCTGCATCTCGGAGAGGTCCCGCGCTTCGTTTCCCAATGCTTCGCAGTGCTTCGCAGCGCTTCGCGCCGCTTCGCAATGCTCATCCCGTTCAAAACAACCTGAAATGTACAGGGTGGTCGCGATCTGCGAAAAGACGCGAATCTGCACGCAAAAAACACCGGGCTCGGTCCAACGTCGACTATACCTCGTACTCGCAATCATTTTGTGACACTGTGCCCCGGAAACACCGTGCAAAAATCTCGGCAGTTCTGTAACAGGAGTTTATGCGAAATAAATACTTCCTATCTGAATTGCCAGAAACCGGGGCGAAATAAAAATTGAATTAAATTTCTGGATGTGCTTAACCCCTTAACTTGCACGCTCGAGTTAATTCAAACCGTGCACACTCGAGATAATTCGAGCGGCGTTGTATTTTATGCTGCTATAATTTTTCACACTCGAATGTAATCGAGAATTGAGAATAACAATGTGAAAGCAAAGAAGAAAAATTGATTTATTGATATTTATCATTTACATGGGATTGTAAGCTATAACACTTATTTATTCAGGAATAAAATATAGCCTTTTACCATGGAACAAAAGCACAGTATATTAAAAATTGGTTTTTTTTTGCCGGTTTAAAAAAAAAGAACTGTGTTAAGGGGTTAATAGATAGAAAATAATATAACAGTACCTTTATATTCCTCTAATATTTGTACTGCTCTAAATTGCACATATTCATAAAGTCCATAAAGTCCAAAGTCTGTAATACATTGCTCATACAGTACGACTTAATAGACTTGGACAAGACAAAACGAATCAGCTGTGTTATAAGAGAATTCGATGGAGAGATAGTGAGGGAAGTCAGAGCATGGGTGACGTCACCAAGCTATAGTGTAGTCTAACCTCGATAGTGACGTCGCGACTCGTGCTGAGAGTGGGGATCCTGTCACGAGCTTACAGTACAGAGTGACGTCAGTGGTTACCCCCACTATCGAATTCTTGCGGCAACGATGGTTGGATGTACTGTGCGACTCTATAGTAAGTGTCATCTGCATGAGGCAGAGTGACAGTTCACAATGACGTAGACTCAATTTATACCACTTGCTTTTCTGCAAAACTGGAATTGAATTGAAGAGTGAAAATCGTAGGGAAACGGTAGAAAAATAGTGCATAAAAATCATGATCAAAAATATCGCCAGAGACACACCGTTCTGGCAGTAGCTTGACAGCTCAACAAAACTGCAGCCATTCGATGATTGTTCGGACAATCTCCACTCCGAAACCGTAGATCCTGAAGCCGGCCACCCGGTTCTACGACGTCTCTGAAGTTTTCAGCACACCTTGTAGATCAAGCAGTTTTCTCGGAGCGAAATCGAGCGTCCACTCTCGTCCGCTCGAGCCGTCGCGTCGTTTAAACGCTTGTCCCCAGGAAAGGCAGCGCGCGCTGCCGATGCCGGCCGGCTGTCGTCTAGCTACTAAAAGCAGCGGAGTGCTCGATATCGGCCGGAATTGCCGCCTCCTCGGAGCGAATAAGAGACGTTCGCGGCTACTACCGGCACTCGAAGGGCGGATCGAACCGCGTTCCGAGAGGCCACAAAACTTTCAGGACACTATCCGCGCTAGGATACCGCGTATCGAGCACCTACTCGGAATCCATAGCCGCGCCGCTGCTCATTTCCTCCGCGTTATTCTTGCACGCGCGCGATTACCTCCGCGGATATGGGGATCATTATGCGCCCGGTCCCTTCGCGGAATCGCGGAAGCGATGCGCGGAATTCTAACCCTTTTCAGTGCCGGGCGAAAAAGAGCGGCCTGCGCGAAGATAACCGGCCGAATTTCACGATTTTACTAGGATTTCAAAAAGGATCATAAAACCGAACGAAAAGCAACATTTACGTAATTCAGAAAGCAGTGTGTTGAGGACGAAATAGAGAATAAAACAGTGACGCTGATTTTTCTGTATTCATTGAAAATTAAATTCTCTCTTTGAAAACGTAATTGCACATACGAAAAGTTATCTTTTCATCAGAACTTTATATAGACCGTTTATTACAAAGCATATACTTTGCATTTCCAATAGATTTTGTAACAAAATAAATAATATTGCACAACAAACATAAAGAATAATTCCAAGGTACGTGGTAGGCGCCGGACGGATTATCTCATCCGAAACAAGTAATTGTTATAGGTGATACACATAGAACATATAGAACATATAGAATATAAGGGAAAGTAAAATCGAAAAACTATTTATTTGAATTCTCTCTTAATGAAATTAGACCATGTATAACGTGTTGTAAATTGCTTTTGATATAGAGTCTCTCGCAATGCGAATAGTAAAAGGCTACAAGGTGCGGGAATACAATATAAGGGATATAGAATAGATATAGATTATAAAGAAAAGTTAAATCGAAAAACTATTTACTTTAATTCCCCCGTAATAACATTAGACCATTTATAACGTATTATAAATTCATTTTGAGATAGAGTCTCTCGCAATGCGAATACTAAAGGGTTAAGCTGAAGATAACACACCTGGATCTTGTTGTTGTTCCAGTAATTACCACAGTAACGTCGACAATTTGTTAACAGAGGAAATAATTTTGTGACGAAAACAGATGAATGCAACACGTTCGACCGCAGAGGGTTGAGGGAAAAAATTTGTTATCTTTATTGTTACTTTCCACGAGAGTCCTCATGAATTTTGACAATGTTCCCGGGAGTCGGTGCATCACCCCTAAACCTCCCCGCTCGCCTCTCCCTCGATTTCGCCGAGCAACGAAAATTCTAAGCGGAACTTTTAACAGAATTCCGCGTCCCTTCGAGGGCCGTCATAGAATCCCGGACAATCTCCTGTTGTCCTATCGCTGGGTCGTCTTGCTGGTCGTAATGACGTCGGCGTAGGGTCCGGGGCCCGTAAAAGACAGGGCGAGCCGTCGTCGGCCATTAAAGCCGGTCGTTTCTGCCTCGAAGGACAGAGGTCGCAAAATCAATTACGTCAGAAGTCCGGGCAGTGGTGAATGGTGCCGTTGGTGTTCCGGGAAGAAGGTCGAGAGGCGAAGACGACTAGTTCCCGCTCACATAATTCCGAGGGAAGTCTCCGGGAAAACAAAGCAAGGTCGAGGAGAACGTGCGGGGGGACCGCTGTCTATCTTTCCGAGCAGCATCCGCCAGTTTTTCTTTTTTTCTTTTTCTGTTTTCGCCACCGCGCGTCGCCCGTGCTTCTCTCGCTTGTCGCTCGTACGCCGCCGATTACTTTTGTTCCGCGAGCTGCATTATGCCGCCGTTAATCCGGCGACGGCTGCCGTCGAACAAAAACGGCGAACCGTCCCCCGATTCTTCTTCGCTTTCCCCGGAAAACCCACCCCCCCAGCTCCCCTTCCGCTGGAGAACACCGCGATTTTTCCACGGTTAACAAGAACCTCGGAGTTTCTTTCGCCGAAGCTGAAGCGGGCTGCTCGCTGCTCCGCCGCCGCTGCTCCGCTTCGCTCTGCCGCTCGCCGAACACGCTCCGCAACCGTCTGTTATTCCCCACGCGGTTATGGAAACAATACCGGAGTTCAAGATACCGACGACAAGCCCCGCCGGCTTCCAAAGCAAACGCTTTTCCACGAGAAATTCCGTGGAACGCGCGGCTTTTGCACCGCGACGCGCCGCGCCGCGCCGCGACGGCGAGGTGACTCGTTCAGATTCCGTGACTTCGCGCATTAATATTTACAGACGCCGCGACGCCCAGCACTTCCCGCCGACGAGCAAGAGTGGCAAACGCTCTTGTCTGATTTGTGGGTCAGCTCCGGCGGCTTCTGCTTCGTTTACTCAATTGCGATCGTGCGAAAATTCGCTTCCTTTTTTTTTCTCTCTGCTGCGGCCGCAATGGCTCCGACTTCTCCCGGAATTTCACTGCGCGAAGTTCGTTTTCATGTAAACGTGGCGGTTCGTTATTTTGTTCGATTTTTGAGGCGTCGCTTGATTATTTTGTCACGTTTCTGGGTTCTTACCAAAATTTCGGAGGGTGCGTGTAATGATTGTTTAGTTGTAATATTTCAGTATTTTGACTCATTTTGTAGGCATCGCTTGATTCTCTTAAAGCATTTCTGGGTGCTTACAAAATTTGAGGGAGAGGGGGTAATTTTCATTTAATTCATTTCATTCATTTGACTGATTTTTCAGGCATTGCTTTGACTCTTTTTAACCAGTTAATTGTGCTGCAAAACTCTATTGCGGTGCGTTTAATGTTAATGAATTGTTAAATTCTTATCGAATAAAAAGGTAATTCGTTCTCATTTAGCATTTGGCCTGCGTTCGATGTGTATATTCGTCATTGCTTGATTTTAATTCCGCGCCGTGAGGGATTTTTAAAATTACATTCCTAAATTAACTGGTTAAGCATTTCTGGGTTCCCCCAAAATTTGAGGGAGAGGGGGTGATTTTTATTTAATTGTGGCATTTCATTCTTTTTCTCGATTTTTTAGGCATTACTTGATTCCCTTGAAACTATTCCTGGGTTTCTATAAAATTTAAGGGGGTGGGGGTAATTCTAATTTAAACGTAGCATTTCGTTTTTTGTCTGATGTTCGAGGAATTGCTTGATCTTTTTAAAACATTTCCGTGTTCCTGCAAAATTTCGAGGGAGAAGAGGTCATTATTATTTAATTATGACATTTCATGTTTTTGTCTGATCTTTTAGACATTGCTTCAATCTCTTGAAACTTTTCCTGGTTCCTACAGAATCTAAGGGGATCGGGGTAATTTTTATTTATTTGAAGCATTTCATTATTTTGTCTGATTTTTAGGCATTGTTTGATTCTCCTGAAATTTTTCCTGGTTCCCACAAAATCTGAGGGGGTGGGGGTAATTTTATCTAAATGCGGCACTTCATTCTCTTGTCTCATTTTTTAGGCACTGTTTGATTGTCCTGAAATTTTTCCTGGTTCCTACAGAATCTAAGGGGATGGGGGTAATTTTTATTTATTTGTAGCATTTCATTATTTTGTCTGATTTTTAGGCACTGTTTGATTGTCCTGAAATTTTTCCTGGTTCCTACAGAATCTAAGGGGATGGGGGTAATTTTTATTTATTTGTAGCATTTCATTCTCTTGTCTCATTTTTCAGGCATTGTTTGATTCTCCTGAAATTTTTCCTGGTTCGTACAGAACTTGCGGGGGTGGTTATAATTTTTGTCCGACTGTGGTATTTCACGCTTCAGTCTGATTATTTAGGCACTGCTTGATCCGCCAAAACTCGCATGGCGAATTATTCCCCAGCGATCGATCAGCCCGCAAAATTGTTTTCGATTAGCAACCCCACTCGACGGGAAATCTTCTCCAGCTCGATTTCAAATATAGATTCCCACTCGGTCCCCTCTTCAATTTTCAACCACGCTAATACCTGCCATCCAACCAATTTATAACAATCGAATGAACTCGTGTCTTCATTGGAATTCCAAACGGAACGAATGTCCGCCCAATACTTCAACTTCAACCCTTATACGCGTGGGGATGGTGCCGCGTCTGACTACACGGTAAACATTTTAACCGAGTTTCCGCTCGAAGCAGTCACATTTTCCCGTGGCGAACAACCTACTTTGAAAACGAATAACAAAAACACTGAACGAAATCGACATTCTTAATTAACCAAACAATATAAAATTACGCGCATGTGTTAGAATTATAAACGAGTGATAACAGGAGCAATCAAACAGTTAATTATTTTTCTTATATACAAAATCGACGATTGTTCAGCGGTTGATTCAAAACGTAGAAACAAAATCGTAGGACGTCGGTGCGTTGAAAATTTTCTCCATTTTTGCCACGGAGAAAAAGAGGAAGACATTATTATCGCGGAACTCCGTGCGGTCTATTTTACGTGCGCCACGGGGCTACCTTGCAATTAACAACAAACTGCTCGCTTTTCACAAAAGCAGCCATGAAAAATGAGAATCCGCGAAAGCCCTCGGTCGCGGAGCGTTCCCGAGCTAAAAGCGACCGGTCCCCGGTCCGCCGGTATGGAAATGGCGACGAATGACAGTGTTCCCGACGGAGTAAATATTTCGAGCAGCGGCGGGGGGTACGATGATCCGGGAGATAGCGATTGCAGCGTCCCGGCTGTCCGCTTTAATAAGAGTCGGGCCGCGGCCACAAAGGGATGCCACGCGGAGTGTCTACGTCTCCGAAGATAGAGTGGTCAAAGGACGCGTCCGAGGTGCGTCTTTTCCACGGTTTCCCTGGTCTTTTTCAGGCTCGCTTTAAATGCAAATAATGCAATTACCGCGGCCCAACGGTGACAGCTGCGCCTCCCGTTTCTTCGTCCGACAGACATAATTCATGTTTTCCCGCCCTGGAGGGGGTGTCTATGGGATGGGAGTTCGGGGGAGGTGGGGGTGTTACGACAGCACGGAATTAATTTCGGGACCTGCGAGCGATTCGACGCGTTGTTAATCGAAAGGATTTCCGTGTTTGGACTGTTGCGTCGCGGGGTTGCGTGTGCCGCGATTGGGGTCGGCATCCGATGGAATTGGAATATTGTATTCCGTGATTGTACCCCTCTACCCCCTCCCCTTACTCCCCCCTAAAGCAGCGAGGAATTTATGGCCGGTGGATTTTGCGTAGATGATTTTATCGATAACGCTGTTCGGCTCCGCGCGGCCGGTCTATGAAATATGCGAGGGAGAACGGGAGAGATGGTAGTCGAGGGACCGGATGAAGATGAGCGGACATTAGTTTGAGGTCAACGTTGACTTACCTTGGGATAACAGAACCTAATCCAGACTTAACCTGGTTCCAACTACGTGTAACCGAGGATGAGGTCCGAATTAACTGAAGTCTGACCGAGGACGACGATGACGACGACGACGCTTGAAATGAATACGTCAGGGACCTACCGCAACTTAGGCAAATTTCATATGGGCCGATCGAGACCCGAGACCCGCGCTAATCTTCCCCTGATTTCGGGGCGGAATCTGCTGCAAATGGAACGAAAGTTTGCTCGGAACTCGGCCGTCTTCCGAGCGGGGATTCTCGGTTTCGTACTCGGGTAAACGATCTGATAGTAATTTCGACTGGAATGTCTCGTTCGACGATATCTTTGTCGGTTCGCGAAGAATTACGGTTTCGGAAAATCCCTATGTTCGATCGAAGCTGTTACATTGCGAAACATCATTTTTATTATTCGCTACTAAGCTTCCATATGTTTGTTACAATTTCGTTTTGACTTCACTTCGTCTGCGTTCGTGAATGTTCACGTTTTTGATTGAAAATGTAACTCAATTTAATTTTAATTTAAAAAGCTTATAGAAATGAAAATATAACAGGGAAGCGGAATGGCAAATTTTTTATTCGATTATTTTACGAGGTAAAAATTGTTTGCATCGATCGCAGGACCCAGCATCCAAATGAAAGTCCCCTTCTTTCTTAACTCTTGTTCCTGCTTTCAAATGAAACAAAATTGGTATATCTTTATTAAGGTATAACGTCATGTAAAAACATAACAAAACAGTAATAGTCAATTAAATTTGTTGTAAATAGTCCCACCGTGCCACGTAGAAAAGACGAAATATAAACCTACGCACACGAAGCTGTTGCAAGATTTCGAGGTGGGACTAGAAATGTCCCACAATGCCATAAAATACATCAAAAAGATGGGACGCTTTTAATCCCACCGTGCCCCAAGGAGTAAATCAATTTTCGCGACCCGAAACTAAAGTATTGATCTGAAATTCTTTTAATTAGCGGGCTACTTTAAATTGCCCCTGATCATTTCTGTGATAAACACAAAAGACCCGCGGTCTAGTTACGACCATCGCCGAGTAACCGGAGGAATATATAAATTGACGTGAAATTGCCGGTCGCCTAGGGTCTCCGAAATTAGACACAGCGTTAAGTAGCCGCCCCGAGCCAACCTAATTAATCCGACCGCCAACTCCGTCCGCCGATTCCCAGTTGACAGCGAATACGGAAACAGAAGCTCGGCGAGCCAGCCCCCGAGTGAGGCGACCGCAAGTACTCCTCATTACTCGACTAATTTCTTTCGCGCGGTAGAAAAAGGTCCTCGTCAATTTGCTAGATTTCCTGCGAGGGTCCGCGCGCGCGGCATTTACAGAAAGAGGAAAAAAGAAAGACGAGAGAAAAGCATCCGTGAACGCGGGTGGTCTGCGGGGAGGGGGGTGGTGGTGGTGCCGAGGGGCGGGGAGTGGGAGGCAGGAGAGTAATCAGTAGCTCTCATCTTTTGGAACGCGTTTTAACAATTACTTCGTGCCGGGGAAGGCGGAGGAAGTTGCAGCCGTTCCACCCTGACTTTCTTTTCAGCCCCTTGGGCAGGCGTCTACCACGAAATTCCTAGTAGCCAGCCACCTCTTCGTCTACTCTGCTCTTCAGGGTTGCGACACCCTGCAACCCCCTCACCTCCTTATTTTCTTATCGTCGCTCGGTCCTCCCTCTTCGTCATCCGGCAGTCGTTTCCCAGCGGTCCGAACCCCCCAAGTCTTCGTCCCTCTCTCTCTCTCTCTCTCTCTTCCCGGTCTTCGTGGTCCCTTCATCCCTTCGTTCTCCCTCTGAGGGACAGCCGTCGAGGGAAGAAAGAGAGCCCCGGCCGGCAAATTGATATTAAATGCGGAGGTTGGTCACCTTGTATATTTCTTTATTAACTCCGGCCGAATGGACCGTCACGTTACACACCCCCATAGTTTCTTATACCCGGTGTCCCCCGAGGAAATACAAATCCTCGGCCGAGGATTAGTCGGGCAAGTTCCTGTTGAGCCCGTGTGTCGAGAGAGGTTTCTTCTTCTCTATCGACGCGGTGTCGCTCGCTCTCCCCGTTACGCCGCTGTTATGGGGAGGGGAACAGGTCCCCGGGATCTCCTCGCGGTTGCTAGGCGATAAGGGGTTGGCGAAATGCTCGCGAAACACTCCCTATTTCGCCACCAGGCTTTTTCCGCTGCCACGGTTATGATCACTCACGGAGCAGACCACGGAGCAGCTCCAATAATCGCGGCTGCTCTATCCGCCTGTCTGACATCCCCACGATCGAACCACCCTGTAGATTTTTCAGATTGCGCGATCCAGTGAATTCTCGATATATGTCGCGTATCGTCCAGGAGACGTACCCGAGTTACGTTTACACTCCTCGGCGTGCGAGGCCTCCGGAGCTTCGTGGGGTATGCCGCGACGCTTATCTTGCAGACCTCGGCGACATATATACAGGGGTGGTTCCTTATGCAAGAATAAGAACAAAATATGGAATAAAATTTGTTCATTTCAGGTTTTGTTTTCGAGAAAGTTGAGTTTTAAAATCCGATGCGTAGATATACTGTCACGCCTAAGTTATGGTTCGTCGAGCAACGTATAACGCGTATCGTGCTTGTAAACAATGATCTGAGATTTCTGCTTGTATGTTATGTGCCTAAGCAGTTAGTTTTCGTTTATCTCACGATGACGTACACGAACAGGGAATACGTTGATATGATCCGAGCATATCTACGCATCGGATTTTCAAACTCGATTTTCTCGAAAACAAAGCCTTAAATGAACAAATTTTATTGCATATTTTGTTCTCATTTTTTCATAAGGAACCACCTCATGTCCGCGTGTACATGTTATTCGGCCGCTCCCTGTATATATAGAGAAATCACTGTATTCAGCTTTGGCGATGAATTTTCTGGCAGAATGAAAATCTTTTGAACTGATTGCACCAGGGGTGGAATAAAAATATTTCAATAAATTAATAACGACGCATCGATAGTCCTAAATTCGCTGCGCGCGAGCTGCACACGCAATCCGCTCCGCATTCGCCGCAAATAAATATTTTCGGAACGTTACAACCACCCCACCCTGCCGTCGCCGTTCGCACCCTCCGAGGGAAATTTCTGTGTACAGAGCAATCAGGGCCGCGCGGCGTCGTGGGAAAATAATTAAAAAGTAGCATTGTCGCCTTGAGGGGGTGTCGCGCGGGGCTGCGGCAGCTTTCAGAGGCTTCGGCGCCAGTGTTTTCTTTCAATTACGTCGGTACCGCTAATAGAGCCGGTGAATCTGACGCTGCTTTCTGTCTAAACAACGAGGCCCGATGATTTCGCGAGCGCGCGTGTCTTATCGGGACTGTACTCTTTCGCGACGAACAATCCGCGACGCGGAAACGACCGGGGGCGGGGGCTGGCGGGGTGGGGGAGGTTAGGGAGTCGGACTGCGACAATGCGGAGCCGAGACGAAATTGCTCCGAGATCTTGAATGCCAACGGGAAGCCGAGTTAACGTCGAAAAGCTTCTGAGTGACTTGCTCGGGGTTTAATCACCGGCTGAAACTTCGGTAATGGGAGCTGCAAAGTGCTCGCGAACGAGACTAATGCCTCACCCGCCGCTCGACGTGTCTATTGCCCTCTTTGTGAGGACGAAAGTTGGACAAACGGCTGCACGCGTTTCCATTCTCGTAAAAACGGGGATCCGCCGAAACCCGTTCGCTTCAGCCGACGTCGGTGCCGAGGCCCGATAAGCCCGGTCTCTGAAAGGCGGATGACGCGCGAAGACACTACCGAGGCCCCGGGATTCTTTTCCCTTTTGGATGCTCGCGTTTCTTGAACTTCACAGTCGCGGCGAGAGAGAGAGAGAGAGAGGGAAAGGCCAGGTTTGCTTCACGAAGATCCCGGATTCAGATCTTGTCAAACGGAGAGTTTTGAAACCGTGATCTTGTTACTTTGTTCGAAAGTCAAACGGGAACTTCGAACCCCCGGACGGATCCATGATTTCGTTAGATCCGGTGGCAAACTGAACTTCGCTGCCGGGGCTGAGACCGTGTCCTCACGGTGCGCCGCGTGACACGCGTGTATCGTGCGGGATTTTTACGGGGCAAGGCGTCGGTGATCCGACGGGAAGAGTTCAGGATATCGCGAAGCTTTGCCGATGCGCTCCTCGATCCGAGGTGTTAGCAGATGTTGAACGGGGGCTGATCTTTAAATAGGAACAAAGACCTTGTCCACGGCACACGCGGCCATAAAACAAAGCCGCGGGGTGTTCAACGGTGATTCCACCGGTGGCCAACATGTGGGTGGCAAATTGCCATTGCCCTGGTCCGTTCTGTCCGGCGCTCTTAACGATATCAAGAAAATCCCTCGACAGCCGCGGTAACTGGACTTAATCCTCTAGGCTGGATGCACGGTTTAGAGGGTATTCGTCAACCCCGGACGCACTCGCCGCGATATATCGCTTGGATCTCTTGGAAAAAAGGGAGGTTGTTTTGACGGGTACCCGTAAAACGAGGTGCTAAATCGTTTTCGGTGGCTCAATTGCTATCCCCCGTCTTCAACGCGACTCTTCATCCTTAGGTCTAGCAGCATTGATCAAACAGCTGGCTTCAAATCCCTCATTTTCCTTCATTGTCTGTGGTATGATCAATTCATTTCACTTTCGTCAGACACCTTCAGGAACGACCGGATATATTGCAGAATCGAAGCGAATTGGAGATTTTCTGATAGGAAAAAATTCAATAAGTTTTTATTGTCATTTCCTACCTTACCGATATAGAATTTTCCTCGAGTCGGCAAAATTCCTTTTGGGAAACACGCTTTCACTGCAAAACGAGGCTGTGCGCAAAACTCGAGCTGAATCCGACCGGACCGATTTTCGGAACTTTAGCCGAGAACAGAAAATATCTTCCACGCAGGGAAGAAGTGAATTGCCCCTGCTGTTCTTGATACTTTATCCATACGTCTCCGAATTCCAGAATCCAATGACAACCAAGCGGAGCCCCATCCATTATAAGACACGCATCAAGAAGACTGTATTCTTCAGCCCCACGGTGGATTCTTCGCGCGGCCGGAAGTCCTCCCCCGAACTATTACACGCCGCGTCTTCAATCTACCTCCGAGCTGCCTCTCATCATCCCGGGCAGTCAATATTTTACAAAACGTTCAAACTTCCCATTTCTTCCGCAATAATCCCGTTCAAAGACTCCTCTCCTCGGCGTGTCCTCCCCAAGCGAAGGTTCCCCGTCGTGGCACGAGGCGAGGAGCCTCGTTCCCGGCCTTCATCTCTTCCGGTTGACGGAAGCGGTGTTCGCGGGGAGGGGAGGGGGGCTGGTTGTTGGTCTCGTTGAGGGAAACCGGGCGCGGATATTCGAGAAGATTAACGAGTCGAAGAGGCGAGGCGAGGCGAGGCGAGGCGAGGCGAGGTGATTGAAAAAAAAATCGGTGGCAGGGATCCGTCGCGTGATATCGCGAAGGCGAGGCGGTGTCTTCGTCTTCGAGGTTCCCATGGCCTCCGGGGTGAAAAAAGCCGGCGACTAATCCGGCCGATCAGGCTGGTCCGAAGGCGCACCGGGTCCCGGTTAATTAACGGACACGTGCGTCTCATTAACAGAGTTTCAGCCACAAATCACAACCAGGCGACGTCCGGCCACAGGCATAAATACCAATTATACGTGCTGCGGTACCCGCCGGGCGGAGGGGCTCCGCGCGACGTTCCCTAAAACGAACGCCGCCCGGGCATAATTATAATACATACAGAGGGGTTGCCCCGAGATTAAAACTCCTTCTTTCGCGAAATTGGCACGCCTGGCCTAAATAACGCCGTTCGCTCAGCTGGGTTCTCCTCTACTTCGCCTTCCGTTGGATTAGGGAGCTAAGTCCAGCTTCAGGTCGGACGAGCTGGCTTCTTCCTGGGCAAATGAACATTTTCTTTTTACTACAAGGTCACCTTCCTCTGCCTCCTTCGCCTCTCAGAATTACTTCTCCGGACCCAAAAGTGAATTTTTGTGCCGAGGAGAAAAAGACATTAATTTGTTCAAATTGGACTCTTCCAACGCCGCGAACTCGTTTGAATCGCGGAAAGAGACTGTGCCCAGGTACGGTTCGAGCCAAATTGCGATCAAGTAGCATCTCGCCGGTGGCCAGGCAGCAATTTCCACGGGGCAAACTGAAATTCCTGCCGGTAAGTAGCGAAACGATCGGCTAACGGTGGAACGACAGCCCGAGGACCGGTAGCCCGCGGTTCCGAAGGGTCAATCAGACCGGATCGATTCCTCAAACGATAATTTCCGGGCCGTGTAAATTAATTAGCCGACTAGCTGCTCGTCACCGCGAGCCGGCCAGCAAATTGCCCGTCGCATTACGGGGTCACGATTTATTAATACAATTTGCCCCGCGCGTAAAAGCCTCCGGACGCCAATTATCGGGCCGAGGCTAGGACCGCGGCGTCGGGACGCGTTACGTCGTAAAATCGCGGGTTGCATGCCGCACGTGGCGCGGCGCTGGGACCCGCGCGTAGACGACTGACAAAAACAACGTCATTAAGCCACGCGAGAAAAACAGAAAAACGCCTGCCACTACGCGGACCTTGATTTTTAGACGAGATCGCGGGCCGTGACACGGCGGAATTAATCGGCTCGACGTTCAATTGGCTGCTGACTGACGGCTTGTTTCGCGGTTTGCCACCTTCGTCCACCATTTTTCCAAATGACCCCGAACGCCAACACTGGAACCAGAAAGCGTTTGCCAACAATTCTTTTCGTAGTCTGCAAAATGTCGAAGAATATAGAAGAATTTCCCAAGATTCCAATTATTCAGTTGTGCCATTTGCTTGCTTGATAACCTATTTTTAGTTCGCTTTGCATCCATTAGTCTTCCCCGACGACCTCTTAACCCTTTGCACTCGAGTGGTGACCCTAAGGCACCACTAGAACTTTTTGTGACATTATTTCAAAGAAATTACAAAAAATA
Organism: Halictus ligatus; assembly: GCA_028454255.1. Taxonomy (NCBI): domain Eukaryota; kingdom Metazoa; phylum Arthropoda; class Insecta; order Hymenoptera; family Halictidae; genus Halictus; species Halictus ligatus. The sequence continues at coordinate 3,338,207 of CM052129.1, forward strand.
TTACAAAATATTTATTTAATAGATTACTGAACATTTAAGGCTAGATTTACGGAGCATTAAAAGTGAGTATTTTCCATTACTTTATAAAATAAGAGGAATGTGTCCATCCAAGTTTTCAACCATTTTTTAAATAATATATACCTAAGGAAATAAGATCGTTGAGTAATTCCACGTAGATGGATCTTCACAATCTCAATAATCGTAAATTAAAAATATTAGAACCCGTCATTTGGACGGGTCCCGTAAACCTAGTGTTAAATATTATTTTGTGTAAATCGGATCAGTTGCGTATGAATGAAATGAGAATATTCCGAGACGAAAGAAAAATTCAGTTTTAGAATGAAAATAGCGCCGAGTGCAAAGGGTTAATACATGTACGATTTTTTAAAAATGTTGTCATTTTGAAAATGTCATGGTACAGTGATTTCTCTAAATATGTCGTCAAGGGCTGGACGATAAACGTCGCGGAATTATCCCCACCACCGCTGGGTGTACCCCGTGAGGGGCCCCGAGGACCCTGGACGATACAAGACGTTGGCAAGACCCGTGTTGTCGACATATATCGAGAATTCGCTGTATGCTCTCCATTATTGTAAAATTAGAAGTTCAAGCTCAATGGAATGGCCAAAAAATAATCTTAGGTCAACTTTTATGGTGTCGTTGCAAAAGAGGAAGGACGAGTCTTCAAAGCCGTAATATATTTAGCCCAAAAAAAAAATTTCCAAAGTTCCCAGAGATTTTTAAAAAACGGTCTCCGTTATCCCGTCTAACTCCTGTACATATTTAATTTTTCGTCCAGCGACGTTCCTCGAAGCTTCCTCGTCCCAGCGTCTGAACTGTTAAAGCTCCGGTAAGCTCGGACACAATTAAAAACGCAATACCCTAGGCCCTGGACCGGAAGATAAAGAGAGTCAGCCCCGCGGAAGAAGAAAGTCTTCCCGGGGAATGGCATCGTCTCGCGCAATACATTGTTAGGTTATTCGGTAAGTTGGCATGAATAGAGCCATAATATCGGCAGATACTCGTCTCCGGAGGGATACTCGGTAGAGGGATGATCGGTAATGGGCGAAGCGGTGCCCGGGGGTGCTTCCCGCGAGACTGTGGGGGATTCTTTATTTAATATCCCCGGGGCTGGTGTCAAGGAATATCGTATATTACCGAGTCGTCTCTGCCCTACGCTGGTTATTCACATCCTTGGAACTGCCTCTTTGTTCGGTTCAATTTGTAGGTCGAATGGTGTGTATCGTCGTTTCTTGGCTGAGTGAAGTGGAATAACGTCGGATAGAGGGGTGCCGGTGGATGGCGAACGATGGAAAATGGGGTTACAGGATCTCTCTCTCTCTCTCTCTCTCTCTCTCTCTCTCTTTATGTGTGTGTGTGTGTGTGACTCCTGCCACTCGGACCAGCAGTGATTTCGTTTTGTGGCCTGGCGAACGACCCCGCCGTTCGTCAACCGACAAAGCCCCTCATTTGCTACTTTTTTTAGACCCCACGGACTTAGCACGTTGCCCGCAAAAACGGATTCCCATTTCGTCGCCCATCGTTCCCATGTTATTGCGGATTTTTTTTTGTCGACGTTGTTGCTTTTATTTCACCACCTTCTGGATCAAAATACCTTCAAGCAACAGTCGCACTCCTCAAATCCGGCCAATGGAGATCGATCGACCGACACAGCAAATGGACACTTAAGCTGCAAGTCTTTTAAACGGACTTGCATGCGCAATAAAGATTTTTTGACACTAGATTTACCGGGACCCGTGAAAATGACGGATTCTAATATTTTTAAATTGCGAATATTGCATATATAGCAATATTGCAATATAGCAATTATTTAACAAATTGATTACTTTGGGTATACATTATTTTAAAAATGGCTACAAACTTTGATAGATAGATTCATGTTATTTTGACAAAGTTATGTAAAATAGTAATTTTTAATGCTCCGTAAATCTAGTGTTGAGAAAATTGTGAGGAACAGAAGTCAAATAAAAATGTGTTTTCTGTTTTAATGAGACCAGACATTTAGGGCAGAGCTGGGCACGTTTGCGACAATTGCGGAGCAACCGTCCCCACCATAGTGCCCACTCTCCCCTTCCAGTAAGCGCCGTTACTATGGAAAGGGACGCGCTTCAAGGACACCAGCGGACGGTGCACACTGGCGAAAGAGAGATGGGTGGTGGGGGGAGAAGCAGGCGTTGGAGGGGCCCCAACCGGGCCCGGGCCTGCTCTACGGTTTCGCACTTCGATTATCCATTTTTCTCATAAACTTATAAAATCTAATTTCTAAGAAATTGAGATCGTTTGGTCCATTTACAAAACAGCAAGTCACTTTATTCTTTTAAATTTTCTGAATCCTCCCACGACGTTCAATATTTCACCTAGCCTATTTTATCAGGAGTGTATAGAATCAGCAGTCTAAAAAATAAATAAATAAAATAGGAGTAAAAAGAATTTGCAGTCGCTGCCGGTTGTCATCCGCAATTGAAATCGTTTGAGTCGAAGCAGTGACAGTTATCCTCGCATACTTTTCCGCGTTTTAACAGCCACGGTGTCTAGAAATAACATAACGCGTGGTTCGCGAGCCCCGTTTCCTCCGATTAACGCTTCCGGTCTCGGGCTCGCGCGCGTCTGATGCAATATAACGCGAAATTAACCGCCCCCTCCCAACCCCCCTCCCCCGTCTCTGCCATTCGAATCCATCGGTCTGGCGGGTTTCTTTGATGTCGGAGCAGATTTCTGCCGCCTCATGGTTTCGCAACGACCCGGCGCAGCCTCTTAATAGAGACGCGAGGCGTTCGCGGGGCGTCGCCGAGCGTATTTCTTGCACGTCCCACGGAACTTCAATATGGTGAACTCGGACCTCCGAAAGTTTCCTCGCGCGGAACGTTTACGCGAACGTCTCGTCGGCGTACGTTTCGCTCGATACGCCGACGAACTCGACGTCAACTTCCGGCTAGAGGGCCGCGGCGTGTCCCCGTCCTCGCAGCGTGTTCGACGCCGACAGCCGCGGAATCTAGTTGCGACCGGGGAATCGATGACTCGGCGAGAGATCGACCGACTTTTTCGAACTTCGTCGACGATTCTCGCCCGGGTCTCGCAAATTTTATTTCGAACCGAGTTGACAGTGCTCCGGCGCGGCGATGGCCTAAAAACGTCCGAGCGCCGCCACTTTGAAGACGGTCCGCCGCGAGCTGAATTAAAATGACGATCTGAAATTCCCGTGCCGCTCCTCTGACGGCTTCATTTTGTGTTACGCGATTCAGAAAGGGAAGTCAAGCTGAAGGAAAGTTGACGAAAAATTGGGGCCGCGGTAATTACTAAGTAATTCAGTTAAATGAAAAATAGCAGGGCACCCTGTGTCGACGTGTTACACTTAAGTGACGCGGTTGAGCCCCCAGCAACCTATTCAAGAAAGACAGGATAATATAGGCGAGTATGGGGTGCAGGGGCGAACGAGATGCACAAGTATCATAAAGCTCTTAGGAATTCAGACATCGTAGGAAGTGGAAAATTTTTGCAAAAGCTTCCGCCGTATATTTCAAAATTTTTCCTGTCAAAGCTATTGTGCATAGATACCTTCTCTTAGGAAGTTCCTAATTGTACTCATAAAAAAAAAACAGGTACCCCTATATTCTAAATCTAATTAAAATTGACTTGTTACACTTAAGTGACGCGACTGGACCCCCTGCTCCCTATTCAAGGAAGACATATAATAGGGGATGGGCGAGTATGGGAGAGAGAGGCGATCGCAAAGCACAAGTATCCTAATCCTCGTGGAAATTCAAGCAATGGCTCTTGTAGTATATTTGCAAATTTTTCCTGACAAACCTAATGCAAAATTATATACCTTCTCTTAGGAAGTTCCTAATTGTGCTAAATAAAAAAAAACAGGTACCCCTATATCCTAAATCTAATCAAAATTGACGTGTTACACTTAAGTGGCGCGATTGGAGCCCCTGCTCCCTATTCAAGGAAGGCATGATAATCGGCGAGTATGGGGGGAGGGGCGAATTAAAAGCGCAAGTATCCTAAAGCTCATAGAAATAAGCATCATAGTGTCGCAAAAATATTTTGCAATGGCTCTCATTCGATATTTGCAAATTTTTCCTGTCAAACCTAAGCCATATATACCTCCGCTTACAAAGTTCCTGATTGAGCAAAATAAAAAGAAGGTTTCTCTGTATCTTACATAAATCTGATTAGAGTCGACGTGTTACACTTAAGTGGCGCTGCTGAGCCCTCTGCTGCCTATTCAAGAAAGACAGGATAATCGGGGACGGGCGAGTATGGGGGGAGAGGCGAACTAAAAGCACAAGTATCCTAAAGCTCATGGAACTTCAAGCATCATAGCGTCGCAAAAATTTCGCAATGGCTCTCATTCTATATTTGCAAATTTTTCCTGTCAAACCTAAGCCATATATACCTCCTCTTACAAAGTTCCTGATTGAGCAAAATAAAAAGAAGGTTTCTCTGTATCTTACATAAATCTGATTAGAGTCGACGTGTTACACTTAAGTGGCGCTGCTGAGCCCCCTGCTCCCTATTCAAGGAAGACAGGATAATCGGGGATGGGCGAGTATGGGGGGAGTGGCGAACTAAAAGCACAAGTATCCTAAAGCTCATGGAATTTCAAGCATCATAGCGTCGCAAAAATTTTGCAATGGCTCTCATTCTATATTTGCAAATTTTTCCTGTCAAACCTAAGCCATATATACCTCCTCTTACAAAGTTCCTGATTGAGCAAAATAAAAAGAAGGTTTCTCTGTATCTTACATAAATCTGATTAGAGTCGACGTGTTACACTTAAGTGGCGCTGCTGAGCCCCCTGCTCCCTATTCAAGGAAGACAGGATAATCGGGGATGGGCGAGTATGGGGGGAGTGGCGAACTAAAAGCACAAGTATCCTAAAGCTCATGGAAATTCAGGCATCACGGTAGGCGAAAGATTTTTCCACGGAAACGCGATGTGACACGAGCGGAACCATCGTCGGGCGACACGCTCGTCGTCCCCGCATGCACATTACATATTATAAACGCGACGCGTGGCTGGTCCCGCCGCGCCGGTGTGACTGGAGACTTTAATAAAAAACGCATTACACGCGTCAGGTGATTTTATCCGAGTTTCGTTTCGCCTTCGGTACACGTAAGCCAGCTCGTGCACACTCACACGGGCGCGCGCACGCAGGAGCGGAGGAACAGGGCCAGGGACGCCAGGGCGAAGAGAGGCGTCCCCGGGATATTGCGATTCCGCGATACATAGAGGGTGTCCCCTTCAATTTCGTGTGTCTCCGGGACTAACAGATATCGTCGGCGTCCTGTAAATAGAGGACATCGTCGCGAACGATATTTACTCGGCACGGACCGGCGTCTTTCGCGCGAAATCGCCGGGAAATTTCTACGGTCTCTGCCGGCAGTTTCATTCTTCGTTTGCGAAACAGTGGGAACTGCGGAACTGGGAACGACCGGCGAGGCGCCGGACCGGTTGCAAATGGAACAAGAAACGTGGCCTCTGTGAGAATATTCTAGTTGAGAAATGACCGCTCGATCCTGCTGACTTATATCGAGAAACGTTGGCGAATTTTGCGCAATTAACTCGTTGCTGGGTTGTTCAGCAAAATTTTACGTTCTTTTGGTATCTTAAACTGCGGGTTTCATTCGAGAAATGTGGACCGTTAAGAATACAGAGTGTACTCTGTGTGTGTCCCGAAAGCCTAGCCGATAAAAGTCCCAGAACTATCCCCACTACAACGGGGACTGCAGAGGTTCGCTGTCATTTTGCACTTTTGGTGTTAGTCAGAGAATAGTATCTCCTCGCCGATATGTGTCGTGGCTAGACCCGTGTTTTGGACTTATATCGAGTATGTCCTATTTGAGAAATGATTAGGCAATTGTGGCGATTCGTGCTGCGGAAAATGTACAAATATTGTAAGAATTGGTATTCGCAGATCGTTGTTATTGTTCTGATTTAACACTCGGTGACATAATTATTACGTCTGATTAATTGTTGCTTTTTCTATGTGTTTCAGGTAAGTTGATGTCTTCTTCTACTGTGCTATTGACGAGAGACACCTGGTTGGGGAAAGAGTAAGTCGGATTTGTCGTTGTTAGACTGAGAATATTCACAACTAAAAACCACCGCAAAGCTGTCTTAGAGATGAATGTTATTACTGTAGGAATTAATTTATTCTGATTCGTACACGTAATAATATAAAGTTAATAAGCATTATTCTGCGCGGATGTTTATACACATTCCCATCTCCACCGACAATTTTACAAGCTCATAAATTACACTCTGTTCAAACAACGAGATTAATTAAAATTTTATTGAGGCAGGACAGGAAGATTACGAACCTATAATATTATTAAAGGGTCGGGTTTCATCATTTAGCTCCAGCAAAATCCCCAAGCTAATGATCATAAGCGTGGGAAGACACGTGGGAGAAGCATGTTAGGAATTCTGATAATATTATACCAGCCTCAGGAAACAAGCTGAGTTTATCAAACTGACCTCAACAAATTAATGCTAATCATTACTGCAATTTTAATGCCAGCCCGTAAACAGAAACATGGAAATTTATGGTTCCCGTTAACCAGTGAGAATTCTAATTGTTGCAGTGTTGATGGCTATTTAAGCTCTGTTTCTGTCGTCGTTATTAAATCCTCTTTTGTGTTTCTTTTATTTCGCACATTCTTTACTTTATCGCTGCTTTTCTACCCTACATCCTGTTTTCTTATTTTCTTTGTACGTGTGACTTTGCTGTCACGGGTTTTCTTTTCGTTACATTTTTAATTACAACACACCTACGCAGAACATCCAATTGCGCTAGGTGCAGCAAAATAAAACATTCAACGATGTTTAACACAGACTTAGAATGCCAACAAAAATATATAAAAATTATCTGCAAATCTTCCGGATGCTAAGGCTGTACATAATTTCCCTTTTTGTCACTTAAAGTACTTTATTTTACCGGGATAGAATGCCAACAAAAATGTATAAAAATTATTTGCAAATCTTCCGGATGCTAAGTCTGTACATAATTGCTCTTTTTGTCACTTAAAGTACTTTAGTTTACCGGGATAGAATGCCAACAAAAATGTATAAAAATTATTTGCAAATCTTCCGGATGCTATCCCGGTAAAATAAAGTACTTTAAGTAACAAAAAGAGAAATTATGTAACTAAGGGAAATGATACGTATTGAATTATGTAATTAAAGTGTTGCCGCTTTTCAGCAGGTACTTATAATTTTCTTTCTACCCTGGCACAGAAAGAAGGTAATCGGTGTATTAAAACTACGTTTATGGAAACGCGAGTAGAAAACGTTTAGGCTTCACAGTGATCGCGGAGGCGTATTAAAACGGACACCGACCCGTCGCGAATTTATCGCGCGTTCAGAGCAGCACTCGGTTATTAATTGCCCCCCGTCGGCTTCTTACTGCAAGCGCCCTTTCGATGGTAATCGCGGAAAACACCGGGTCAATGGAAGCGCGATGGCAGATAAGCCTCGAACGATCCGCGAATAGCGATAAAAAGCTCTTAAACAGTATAATGTATTTCGTCGGTGCGTGACGCGAGGGTATCTTGATAATCGTCGGCTCGCGGGGAGGGGAAAAGAGGAAATTCGGGGGACGGAAAGGGCTCTCGAACGGAACGAAGGGCCGGGAGGGGAGGGACACGGGCGTCGCGACGCCTCCGGAGGCGCGCGATTTTCGAGGGCTCGCCCCGCAATTTTCCGTGCATCGATTTCGCGGGGCAACCGCGAATTATGCACGCGGCGGTGGCTCGAAAAGCGAAAAATCGCTGGGTACGCGTAAACCGGCCCTGGCGGTTCGCGAATTCTCTCTCCCCCTCCCCTCCCTCTTTCTCTCCCTCTCTCCCTCTATATTTTTTCCACTCCGGGGCTGCGTTCGCAAAAATTATCGTTGTTATCGGATCGCTGCGCACGATAACGCTCGGCCGCGACGCGGAAATCGGTTTTTGCGCGACCAATTAGATGCACGGCCGCGATAAGTCCGCGATTCGAGCACGCCCGGTAATTAGATTTTTGCGGATACCGCCGCGTCGTCTGCCATTCGGACAATAATTACATATTTGATAGTGATGTTCGCCGGCCAGCCGAGAGATCCCATTTTTGTTTTGTTTTGTTTTTGCTTTTTCACACCGGGCGAACGTTTATCGACGCTGTTCGCAACGGTTCGCCCGTGAATTATGCGACTGGAAAGAAAATTGATGACATTTGCTCAGCCGACGACGTTCCGCTCGTTACCCGGGACCGATTTGTCGAACGTTTCGCGGAAACGCTCTGGGAGCACAGAATAAGTGGACCTGCCAGCCCGGGGGACATTAATTAGTTCGTTATCCGAGGATAATTGTGTTTTTCAATGATTTTGTTTGTTTGCCTTCCGGCGTCTTGCCCCCCACGGCAGTGCTAAAATGTTCGGTCGTGTTTTCTTTGTTTCGTATTTATTTATTCGGAGGAAGTACGCTTTGTTTGCGAATTTGAAACAGTGGAATCAAGTAGTATTGACAATTGACAGTAGCATTGACTGTTTTGGTCGGACAAAGTACTAAAAGTTGAGCATTGCTATAGATACAAAGCTCTATTTAATTTAAAAAAATATATTTACCTAGAAAATTAGTACGATTATATAAATCTTGGAAGTACGATAAGAGAACAGCATCACCAGAATCTTTTTATAACAATGAAAACAGTCGATTTCCCATCAGCAACCTGAATACACACTGCTATCGAGCTGCTTAAAACCGATTGTCACAAACTGCTCCGCAATGGAAATCAGTTTGTTGATCGACTAGATCACAGACTAAGGCGCGAACTTAATTATCTAGCAACAAACGATCTCCATTGCGAACGCTGGTCGCTTCAACGAATTATATTAAATAAAATTGCAAAGATTGAAAAATATCTCCGTTGAGAATAAATGTCAACGCTGAAACTATCTCGCAACGCGTACAGCCGCCGAGGCAAGTGTCTCCAGAGGTGTCTCGAAAGTGTCAGCGAAGTGTCTCGGGAGTGTCAGTAACAAATAAGTGTCGAACGAACGACCGTTCTCGGCAGAATTACCATTCCCACGAGCGCATCCGCGATAAACGCTCGCAAAGTATTGTCGCGCAGGATGTAAACTTCTGGGATAACTTTCGCAAGCACCGGCTATCATCGGCCGTGGCCATTGAGCGTCATTGCAACCATGTAACACCGGCCGGAGCCTCGGAGCCGAGAGGAAACACAGCTCGGCCCTCTTCTGACTAGAGTTCGATCGTGCCGAACACCGTCTATAAATTCGACGATAGAACCGGGGTAAAGGAGTTCGAATATTGACGACCCGGGGCCCTCCGTTGTACCGGAGGAGATGCACACGGGAGAGGGATGCAGTTGCACTTGTACTCGTACGCTTCAGGGTGTCGGGCAGGTCGTGTCGGGAGGAGAGAACGAGACGCGGCTTTGCCATTAGCCGACACCCGTCGTGCAACGCGACTTTTCTACCCCTCTCTTTTCCTCCCTCTCTCTCTCGCTTTCTCGCTTTCTCGCTCGTCTCTCTCGGCTGCTGCACGCTAATTGGCAAACATCGGCCAGGCTCGCTTATCGCGATCGGCCGGAGATTTTTGCAAATTACGACGCTCGTCCGACGCCGCGCGAACCAGCCAGCCAACTCCACCACGGAGATCTCCGATACCGTGTACGCTGATATCGAAACGATCCGCTGTCCTCCCCGATGCACGCGACACGCCTCTCTTCTCTTCCGTCTACGACCTTTTCCTTGCATCGCGCTCCGACATTCTTTAACACCGCGCGACGCCTTTAAAGGACTATGCTCGGCCGGGAAGCGTCACAGCCGATCTTTGACAATTTTTCACTCGGGCGTCTGTTAACATACCGCCATCAATCTTCCCGCATTCGAAAGGTGGTGCGTTCGAGTAGATCTCGTAATTTTTTCAATTGGAAATATTTATTCTTCGCGGAGATAGGATCACTAGACTGAAGGTCCTTTTTCGGCTGACCGTGAAAGTCGTCGATTTTAAACGGGCTATTTGGGAATTTTTATTTTTCGTACCAATCTAATTTTGGGAATGAAACTTCTTCTGTCCAAATTATCGTACATTCGAGCAGCTCTCATTATTTTTTCAATTAAAAATTGTAATTATTATCAGAGATAGCATCACTTTACTGATGGTCCTTTTTGGTATGACCGTGAAAGTCGTCGATTTTAAATGGAGCATTTGAGAATTTTTATTTTTTGTACCTGTCAAAGTTTGAGAATAAGATTTTTCTATCCAAATGATCGTACATTCGAGCGGCTCTCATAATTTTTTCAAATAAAAATAATAATTATTAGCGAATATGTGATCGCATGACCGAATGTCCTTTTTCGGGTGACCACAACAACTGACGATTTCGAACCTGGTGTTTGAGAATTCTTATCCTTCGTACCTGTTAAAGTTGGGTAATGGGACTTAGCTCATCGGAGAGATCGTATATTCGAGCAGCTCTCATAATTTTTTCAATGAAAAATAATAATGATTAGTAAAGATATGATGACATGACTGGAGGTCCTTTTTCGGGTGACCACAACAACTGACGATTTCGAACCTGGTGTTTGAGAATTTTTACCTCTCGTACCTGTTCAATTTTAGGAACGAGACTTACCTATCCGAGAGGTCATATATTCGAGCAGTTCTCAAAATTATTTCAATTAAAAATAATAATTATCAGCAAAGATATGATCACCTGATTGAAGGTCCTTTTTCGGGCGATCACGAAAGTTGACGATCTCAAACGTGACATCAAAAAACATTCTTAAATTCTTCCTAAGCGTCTCCTATCTTGTGTGACGGTGACCCATATCTGTCACAAATGTTTAAAATCCTCAGTCTGCTAACTTGTCGGGAGAAACATTCTCCTGCCGGCGATAACAAAAAGGATCACCGTCAGTCCGCTCCAGGATCAAGAATAACGTGCTTATCCGACTAAAGTAACTGTCTCGTTCTAGACAAGTTACCTTTTTCTTCTTCGCGTGTTCACGATTATGCAATCTTCGTTTCCATTTCCTGGGACGCATCCCACGGTGGTTTCGTCGCCAGCGGGACAGCCATACTCGCTTCTGCGCTCGGTTCGGCAGCGAATCCGTTAGCGTAAAGGACGAAGCGTTGCTCTAACCGTCGCCGACAAGGAAAATTTGCCGGGTAAAATAATCAGGTCCCGAAACCCGTCCCGCAGACAGTCGGGGACGGTCTGCGAGACCTCCCGCCCGCTTATCAGATATTCCGAGTGAAACGGAACGCGGATTTAACAGAATCCCTCGAAATAATTAAGCCCCGGATAATCGGACGCTTAAGATTCCGCTGGTCCCTGATAGCCGCGCGGCGGCACTGGCCCATTTTGCACAGTCGGAACCTTGAAGAGTACGAACGATCGCCATTTCGTCTGACTTTAAATTTTCGCTGCCTTCCGCAGCCCCCGGCTGCCCCCTAGGAGAGCTCCGGATCGTTCAGATTAGTGACTCGTTTCACAAGTAATTTCATTAAATTGTCTGTCTCCTTGACGAATAATCCTTTCGCCTGATTCCCCATATTTGCCACGTCACGTTCCACTGAAAATGTCTGGTCCGACCTAGTTGCTGAACAGGCACCGCGTGTTTCTCAGAGTTTTAGTCAAATTGAAAAAATTTGGTAGAGTTTTCGGAACTATTTCTGTCGCTGGACCCTTCCAGAACATTTGCATCAAGTACACGTAAATGCGTTTGCATGAGAATGTGAATCGAAATGAATTTATTGTGATTACGCCAAACTGTCTTGGAAGGTCTAGCATCGAAACCTGTAGTTACAGAAAAGAAGTGGGAGTGGTAATCTCAACATGGCGATTCAATAATCTTCAATCGTAATTTCCACCGTACGATAAGCTAAAATATTCTGATTTTTATGGAGCTGTCACTATATTCAAATTGAACTCATAAATTAGATCCAGTCTAGAAAATCGATGCCGAAGGGAAGGAGTGGGGGTAGCAACCTTGACGCGTTAATTCAATAACCACCAATAATCATTTCTATCGCACGATAAGCCGAAACGTACTGATCTCCATGGTTATGATCGTTATATTTAAATTAGTCTAACAAATTAGAACCAGTGCAGAAACCTGTAGCCGAAGAGGAGAAGTGGAGGCAGCATCCTCGGCATGCTGGTTCAATAATCTCCGATCATAGTTTCCGCCGTACGATAAGCTTCGTGGCCGGGATAATAATCATTATACTTGAATCGGACTTGCAAAAATTCGATCCGGTCTTGGGACTCGAGGATGCAGAAAAGAAGTGGGGATAGCTGGAAATTTATTTTTTCGTGAATCATTGTTGCCTGAAAAATAATGAAGGCGGCAAAAGCACCGACCTTAGAGTGGCCAGTATGGTTTGAAATCCATATACGTATACAAGGGTCAAAATCTAGACAAATTACCGCTTCAATATTGCAATGAGCAGTTTAGAAGTGGTCGATTGTGTTTCCTAAAAGTCCAATCTACGTCTGTACGGAGCCCAAATTGCGAATTTCTACCTCATCGCGGAGTAATTTGTAATATTCGGCGGAAGATTTGAATCCTGAAGCAAGTACGACGTCACAAGATGGCTGCCGCCGGGATAATCTCTTAATTTCGAGAGAAATCTAGACAAACTGCCGCTTCAATATTGTAACGAGCAGTTTAGAAGTGGTCGATTGTGTTTCCTAAAAGTCCAATCTACGTCTGTATGGAGCCCAAATTGCGAATTTCTACCTCATCGCGGAGTAATTTGTAATATTCGGCAGAAAATTCGAATTCTGAAGCAGGTATGACGTCACAAGATGGCTGCCGCCGAGATAATGTCTTAATTTCGAGAGATTTAGTATCGAAAAGAAGGTTCTGTACAGACGTGGCAAAGACAAATGCCAAATGCCTGCCGGCCCCCTTAACGTCTCGACCTTACGCTCCGAGTCCCGATGGCGCGTGCCATAAACAACAACAAGGTCGGTCTCGCACGTCGAGCCGTCTCACGCGTCTTTCGATATGTAAATACAAGTGTTTACCGCGTCTGTGACACGTGTTTACGCTCGTTAACCTTTGTTGTTTACGTTCGTCCCGATCGACGTGCCGCGTCTCTCGCGCGATGTTGCAGGCGAAAGCGTCAATCTATATTTTCCGTAATTCTCGTTATTGTAACCGAGGCAAGTTTCGCGTTGCCCAAAAGAACAACAATCATCAGCATCGCCAGGAAAGTTTGTCTTCCGATTTCAAGAGCAACCAGCCGCGTTTCCCGGAGCGAGACTCCCGCTTCCGCGTTTTCCGACGGCGCAAAAGTTCGCGACGGGGGTAAAAAGTCGCGGGGGGGGGGTGGAGGGGTGAAACGGGTAGAAAAGGGTTTCGGTACTGCGCCGGAAGCTCGCGTCGCGGCGTTCAACGCCCGTTTCTCGCGTGTGCTCCACCTTCTCTCGACGGCCGAAATTAATTTCGGCCGCCGCGCGATAACTCACGGCCGCGCGTCGACGCTTTGACGCGCATAAAAATCTCACCGTGGTCAGCGCCGCTGGCGGAACTGCATGCGAGACCGGGCGCCGCGACGCGCCGCGCCGCGCCGGCCGGCGTCGCGACGCCCCGGCCCATTCGTCGACGCTGAAAAAGGACCTGCTCGCGACAATGCGCGCCGCTAAATGCGGTATACCTAATACTCCTCGCCGGGGGACCGCGACAACGGAATTGATAGCGGGCAAGCCTAACCCAGACCTGAATCGCAGGGGCTGAAAATAGAGCTGGGCCGGATTTAGGGCACTTCGATTTAGCCTGACACTTGTGTCCCAAAGTGGTGACAATTTTTGTCCGGTGAATGTAAAAATAATTTGTCCGATAAAGTTAGAAATCCTTGACACCTAACTTGTCTTACGCAACTCGCATTCCTAAACCGAGACGGCACTGTCGTAATTTCCGCAACCAATGAAGACACTTTTTACCAACCAGAACCTAGAAACAGCTTTTTTGCCGGGTCGATTCCTAGACCGCGGCGAGCATTTAAGTAATTAGAAGCGGTCCTTGGTCTAATTACTTCTGGCCGAAGATATAATCACGCTATGACATAATCCAGACTTGTACCGGCACTATCTCCGGCCGAGCCCACTTTATTGCCTCGTTCGCCTTTTTTTATTGTCACCTCACACTTGAAATAGGTCCTTGGCGCACGAACTATCCCGGCCACCACTGTAACACGTTGTCCAATTATTGTTAATGCTTACTGCCACGAGATGGAGATAAGTTTTTACTGGCCCCTAATTTACATAATAGTCTTCCTGGAGCATAGATCTCCATTTGGAACTGTACCTAGATCCCTAGATGAACTAGGTCGACTGGAAAAAATCTCCTCGAGCAGAAAATCATCAGCAACTAGAAGCAAACTCGGGGATTTGACAAACCTGATCGTCCAATTTGTCCAATTATTGTTGAGATAATTTTTTACTGTGTGATCATTTAAACAGTAGTTTTCCCAGATCATTCAAACGGTAGTCTTCTCCATTGAGAATTCTCCTAGGTCCCTAGGTGAATGGTGGAAAATTGAAGCCGAAGGTCATCAGCAACTACAAGCAAACTCGAGGATTTGACAAATCTGATCGTCCCGATTTCAAAAAATTGCAGCCGACCTGGCAACCTATTTGTCCAATTATTGTTAGTGCTTTTGAGATAATTTTTTACTGCGTGCTAATTTAAACAGTAGTCTTCCCAGATCCCCATTGAGAACAATCCTAGGTCCCTAAATGAATTGTAGAAGATTGAAGCCAGACGTCATCAGCAACTCGGGGCAAACTCAGGGATTTGACAAACCTAATCGCCCGGATTCGGAAACTGCAGCAACGGCGCCCAAGCCCGTGGCAATTACCTAAAGACCGGAAGTCGCCCACGCGCATGACTGCCCCTCTCGCAGAAACAAGGGACTAATTTAAGAAAGAGCAATAAAAGTGAGCATTCGACGTGTAGCCGGGGCAACCAGTGTAACAGTAAATTGATTCTCAAGCGGGCTGTCAGGCCAGCCTAAGGTCAAAAGCCGTTTGGGAATCGCATTAGCGATGCCCGGCACTGTACCGAAGCACCGTCGAATCGTGCAATTAGTCCATTACCTCAATTACGTTCCTTATTATATATGGAGGCCTCCGGCCGGCTATGGTCATTTCGTCAGGCTTCAAAGGGCAATTGTGCCGTCAGCCGACGATTCATACGTCACCGAAACGCTATAACGCGACGCTCTTCATTATCGAATCTCAAACACTGCACAAAGGGCTATCACCGAAAGTCGCGATTAGCCAATCCGCGTGCAAACAATTTTCTATGCGAATCGCAAGTCGGATGCAAGCAGAAATTTCTTTCTTCGTTTAGCGACTCCAGTGAATTGGAAATAATATATTTATTGGACGCGTGTGAAAATTCTTTTCGACTGCAACATTCTTTTTACGGAAAACCAGACAGGTTTTACAAATAAGGAATCCACCAGAATGTAAAACTTTGAAAAACTGTCGGGGACAACTGTACGAACTAGCGAGTGCCAGCGGTGTATTGGTTCAGCTGCGGCGGTGTATTGCTCCGCGGCGGACTTACTGCGAAAAATTATCTTATTAACGTACGAATTGAATAAAGTTTGATATTCGTACAGACTAGGATGACAAATAAAATTTGATCAAACTGCTTGACGTATCTGGGACATTTTTATACATCAAGGAGTTAAGTGAATCATGTACTTTAATTTTGTGGAAACTTCTGAATCAACTGTTCAACACACATCGTATTATTACCGAATGCAGTCGCTCGTAGAAGATAATAATTTAGAGAAGGTTCAGAGGTTAATGTTCAAAGACGTGAGAGTACCGTTTAGCTTTGCTCTGAATATCTGAAGTTAGAGCCAAGGAAAGGTTAGAACGCTCGGTCCATTTGGGAATATAACTCTTCCTAAACCTCGCTGCTGGTGTTCAGCCGAAATAATACTTGACAAATATTTCACAAATATTTACTAAATAATTACCAAATAATACCCAAATGTACCAAAAGATTCCCAAGCAATCAATAAAAGTGTTACAAAATTCCTTCGTTCCTCTATCAACACTCACTAAATAAATAAATTACAATACTCGATAGATTCGGCACCGCGACGCTTATACGCTCCACGATCGAAGTGTCCCGCGCAAATTCTAAATGTCGCGTTCGTGTCTCGTATTTTACAAAAAATCGGGAAAAATGTTCTTTTTTCCCGAAGCGTCGCGACGCCGCCGGTTCAATGGGCGCGATTTATCGCCCGGGTCCCGTATCCGCGGGATTTATTTAAATGGCCGCGTGTAATAGAATCTCGTTAATAATGAGTCGCGTAATCTTTCAATTTATTGTCCTCGTCGCGCCTCGCGCGGCCTCTATTCGATAAACCTGCAACACGTGATCGTTTAATTATTTAATACGGCCGGGCTGTTTTGTTGTCGCGCCGAAAACGTTCCCGCCACCATTTACATCGCCGCTCGTGAAATTCAAAATCCATGTCCGAGGCGATAAATTCCGCCCGGGCCGGGCTTCAGGGTCCCCTCCGGCCGTTCCCCCTTCTCAAGGAGGAAGGAAGGAGGGAATGAAGAAGCGAAGTATCGTTGCCCATTTCCAAATGAATCGTTCAGTTTTATGGAGCGTGTACGCTGGGGAAACGGAATTTTTGTAGTTCGCATTGCAACGAAAATAATAAATAAGGCACAGTAGGACCTCGCTCGTTGCAACCCCCTTCATCGCGCGGAGTCCTCATTCGTAGCGACTCCCACCGGGGTCGCCAGATCAGGGGAATTGAGGGGCAACCCCCTCTCTGCCACTACCGGATTAGTCAGGTGACCTTGTGACTAGGCACGGCGGGAGCGTGGGGGAAGATGACGCTGACTCCCACCACCAGCTGTTAGAACTACAGGAACTGGGGATTATGGTGGCAACGTCCCGGAGTGGGGAAACAGATCGCCCGATTGGTCGCCTCTTTCGTAGCAGCACCACGACTTTTGCCAGCATTCTTTGTTATTTTTGACTGGAAATCTCGCGCGAGATTTATTGTATCGCATAGTACGAACACCGTCGGTCAGCATAAAGTATCCTTCAAGATTGAAGTACACTCTCGGGGTACGACCGTTCCCAAGATCGGCTACAATGGCGGGTCTACACTTCTCTATCAGCGAGACTTCATCTCAACAACCATTCAGCATCAGTTGAACATCGCCGGCTCGGGAATCAATCGATCGTTCCCCGTCACGGAGTTCCACCGTCGGACTTTCGGTAACGATCTCTCGATCGGCTCACGATCCTACGGGCCCTCGATCTCCGGGAGGAGAACGTTCACTTCGGCGCGAAACCCGCACACCTTCTCGAGTTCCTGGTGATTTTTTCGGAATCGCCGGCGAAGATTACGAGGTCGGGAATCGCGAAGGGGGCCGGCCACGGCGTGGGAGGGTGGAGACGCGGCTCTAACGAGATAAGTAGGTACGTAAATGCAGGCTGGCCTCCACGTGCGAGGGCTCCTATGAGAAGACGTTGCTGAGGAACGGGCCCAGGAACCAGATACGAGGGAGAGATTTGCGGAGGTTCCGGGTCGTTGGATGTGTGCGCAACGCCTACGCAGAAACGGGGCCCACTTCCACGGGCTGTCTCTCTCTCCCTCTCCCTCTCTCCCTCTCCCTCTCTCTCTCTCTCTCTCTCTCTCTCGCTCTTCTCCTTTCTACCCCCACTCCCCGATAGTACCCGGGACTCTTGTTTTGGCCGTTCGACGCCGTCCGTGAACTCTGGACGCTTCAATATTTCACTTCGATTCGAAATTATTACCCTCGTCCCATATTTTCGGTCACGCTGGCTAATTTCGCTCGAAGTAATGGCCTTACCGATTTTATTCTTCGCCGACCAGTTTTCGCTTTACTCTCTACGTTCGGTTTGTTTGATTTACTCGCTTCTATTCCCTTCGTTTCGTTCACTACACTCGTTATCCTGGCTCTTTTGGTTTACGATTGTCCTAACCTCTGATTTCACTGTACGTTATTTATTTAACCTCCGCACACAGTGACCCGTGCAGCTCGCCGAGCAAACTTCAGGATTAAATGACACTGGCTTTGGAAAAAAATTTTTAAAAGGCCTACTTGAAAAGTCTTTTTAAAAGGGCTTCCTTAACTGGTTCCTAATTTTTTCTTTTGCAATTACTGAAATTGTAAAAATGTTTTCATCGGAAATTTTTTAATGGACCTCTTCATTGAAGCTGATATTACAATAATAGTTGTACGAAGGCCGAATGGGCACAGTATTGTCACTGTTACAAAGCAATATACGTCAGTCGCATTTATTGCTCGGTGGTTCTAGTGTTAAAAAGATTCTCTTTTCTTAATCTTAATCTATTCAAGCTCTTATTTAATCCCATTTTTAAAAAGTTACTTAAGATGTATTTCGTTATATCTTGAATGTAAAAAATCTTGTATTAAATTAAATTTTTATTATAATTGGTACAATATTTTATAAGCACCCCTATTGTTCAGCACTTTTCAGAGATCTTGCTCAGTATTTCTTTTAGTAAATTTTTCCACCGCAATAACAATTTCAACGTGGAGTCAATAAACCAGTAGTGCAATAAAATAATTTCCTTTCGCTGCAAACCGCATAAAAAAATGGCAAACTTAGTTTCAACGTATAAAATTACTCGGAATCCAATTGTTAGGCTTTCCAGTAGCTAACACATTAAAAACATTTTCGTACCGAAATCCACTTCAGCATCGTGTTAATTAAACTATGTAAAGCTTTTCATTCACGCTCTTTTATATCCGCGAAATATAAATATACATGTGTATTTGTACACACACGAATATCCGAGGTGAATAAAGTTATTATTTATATTCGCCTGACTATCGAAATTTTATTCAATCTTTTTCGTACGTTCATACGCGAGAGATAAATTCGTACTGTGCACTCACACACACACACACGCGCGCGCGCGCACACACCATTGAAAAATTAAATCTGAATTCCGGTTCGGGTTCGCGGTCTAAATTTCAATTGGTTTGTAATTACTTTTATGCGTTTTACACTGATGCCTTGATTTTTGGTTAATAGGAACATCACAGAGAGTTAATTGCACGATCAAAGGGGGTGTCGAACGGGTAGAATTTGATTTTAAACATTCTTGCAATTAAACCGCGGATGAAATTTCTCTCAGTTTTCGTAACTGTCGGAACCCGGCGGTAACCGCTGGTGCAGTTAACATACTTGAAACAATTAATTTCACAATTCGAACAAAGAATGTAAATTATAATCTAGAATCATTTTCGTTTTGATAAAACCAATTTCAGAGGTCGTGTTCCGTTAACAGCCTGAAAAGAACGCGTATTACGGAAAATTTGTGTGAACGAATTAACCGTTATTTAAAGCTGTGTGTATTGCGCAACCTGAAGTAATTTTTTCCTGCGAAACTTTAAAAAGTTCCAGAGTGACAATCCGCATTTCACAGCAGTTGTTTTCCAAAGGAAAAATTTTATTGAAATAAAATTCGTTTAAGTACATTCATTTTTATATTAAAAAATCAGGACAATCCGCATTTCACAGCAGTTGTTTTCCAAAGGAAAAATTTTATTGAAATAAAACTCGTTTAAGTACATTAATTTTTATAGTAAAAAATCATGTTATTTTTTCAGAGAAGGGAGGAGATGGACTCGTTTGGAAACGAGAATGAAATTTGTTAATTACGAGAGGGGCAGTGTCGGAGAAAAATTTATGACAAAAGGGATGCACCGGGACTGCGTTCTTCGACAAGTTTGGTAATTCCGGCGCGAAGGAAAAGTTGCGTTTAAAAATAGCCCCGGCCATTAATTTCCCAGTGATTCAACGTAAAATTTATCTCATTAGCAGCGAAGTGCATCCCCAGGGCCGAACGGTTCGCCGTAAAAAGCCGGGTCCGAGGGATCGTTAAAGTATCGTTTTGCTTTAAAGCATTACGCAAGCTTTCGTGGAGGTTATTACGAAGTTTTGTAAGCGATAAGTCTCCCGAAGTATCCGGGGGCGCATGTGGTGTATTCCGCAATCTTCTTCCACCGGAGGATCTCGTCCTGTAATCTCAATTAGGAAGCCTAACGAGTTTACGGGAAGCCGGCGATATTAAATCGCAATAATTACCCAATTTTGCCGCGCCAGGATTACGAAAGCCGGCTGCGACAACTCCGTGAATATGAACTTGAACTCCCACCGGAAGTTTATACTCGTCAGCCGCCCCGCTCTCGTTCCCCTGAAAACATATTTTTAATTATAAACTCTCATCAGCGGCAACCTCTCCGTCCGTCGCTAGTTTCTTCAGCGACGAGGACACCGTTCTCTTCTTCTTCTTTTTCGAACCATCCGGCTGGTTTTGAGGTTAGTTTCATCGACACACGGGTAACGCGATTCTTTTCGGTTCTATTTCCGATTTTATTCCTGTTGTAAGTTGTAAATCCGAAATGGGGCACGGTTCTAACTACAAATGTAACTTGATTGTATTGCCGGAGGTGGTAGGCTATTTCTACGCCATTTTGGAGAACCGAAATTAAGCTGTTCCGGAAACTATGTTCATCCGAAAATTTCTGAAATCACTTACAACAGAGTGTATCACAATATAAAGTTTTTAATTGATCGGTACTTAAATATACATTACTTAAAGATACATACGCCATTTTATGGCACACTGTTTACACAACTTCCCCGTGATTTTTTGTTGATCCACAAAATTGATGTACCGAAGCAGAAGTCTGGTGGGTTATGGTTGTTCCCAGTTGCTCAGAGAAATGCGAGCACTTTACAAACAAATCTCCTCTAAATCTCGACGCGTAAACAGCATTCCAACAATGTTTCATCAAAATCAGTGGCTGACACTTTGACAAAATTAAAACGATCTACCAGAAGCGGCAGCAACTTACCACAAAGCAGATCTGCCGTAAGCCTCCCTCTACCTGTGATCCCAGGCGGAACGCTACCTCGCGCGAATTAATCATCGCTGTGTACCTGTGCGCGCAGGTACGAGAGAGGAGCAGACTAAAATTAATGCAAATTGCTGTCCCGAACCGTGTCTACCACGCTAACATCACTCTTCCCGCGCGCCGGTGTCTCGCGAAAGGTTCTCAGGGACTTTTGTCTTGCCGGGCCTCTTATTCTCACTTTCTACAGGTACGCTAACTTCCCGCGCGTTCTTGCAAAATTCCAGCCGAAATTGAGAAAGCTCCGCACCCGAAACACAATATCTCAGAATTTATTCAAATACAATTCCAAGGGGCTGACGAAGTTACTCCTCTCACCGAAGATTAAACTTTGGGCTAAGCCATCAATATTTCATAATAACAAATCAGCATTTAACAAAACTGGGTGAGCACAATTTAAATCAGTGGATTAAAAAGATTCAAGCGCAGTAGCGTATTGGTTTCAGCTTAATAAAATAATCAAAATAAGAAAGAAATCTTAATTTCACTCCTGTGCCCTGCAATGAATATTTCTTAATAACATATTATATTAACAGGGTCGTATGATTGAGTCAACCCCCTTCCTGGACTGAAATTAACAACATTAAAAACATTGCCCAATTTCCAAAAGGACGAAGAACCTCTCATTCCTCGAAAATTACAAAAGAACTTCGTCGATAGAATATTCTCCTAATATTACAGATTTGTATGAGATCCTATCAACCCCCTTCTTCTTTTTGAACAGCAATTATTCGAGGTAGAGTTGAGCGTCAAATTTCTGAAAGAACGAAGGGGTAGTTTCATCCCCTGAAGTCACAGAGAACCGGATAAGCTACTCGAAACGCATTCTGGAGTTGTAGTCATTGCGATACTTTGACAGAACGCCGTTTTACCGGCGTTGGGACCAAAACGGGCCACGGTGCGCCATAGCGATGCGCTGCGAGGTTGTTGGTGGGGTTCCAAGAGGGTGGGGGGGGGGCAGCCTCCATCAAAGTGACACGGAGCCAGCGTTAATAACGCATTCACGTGGAGCACGCGAGTGTCAAACTTTCATATTTATTAACAGGGGGCGAAGCAGGTTGGCGGAACTTTCTATCGTTCCTCCCTCCCCACCCCCTCCCCGCCCCCTCCCTCTCTCTCTCTTTCTCTGTATTCATCGTGCGCCACCGGATCGCGGGATCTCGTTCCGCGCACTTTGCCGCGAGTTCTCTCTGCCTCGCTTCCTTCCGGCAACTTGCCGGCGAAATTACACAACACCGGGGCACAAAGGTGATGCGCCAGGCTCTCCGTCAAGGTTCGCGTGGTAGGTTCGCGACGAGGAGTCACGGGATTTTCTCGATCGGCAGCCCCCAGGATCGGAGCCGATGCGACACGTTCGCCCGGTTCCCCGATCTCCTCAAGTTTCCAGCCACTTTGTCGGGACGTGACGCCCCGTGACGAAGCGATTAGCTTACCCCAGGTATTCCCCGAGTTTCGAGGAGCAACCGTGGACAGATTCCGCTGGAGGGGAACGCCGATACGTAATGCAGTTACGCGAAACTGGTTGTTTTGTCGTTGGGCGTCGCGCGACTCACATTTGCGAATTTTCGTTCGACGAATTTCACGCAATTCCGGCTGAGAGAACTAGTCGATTCAGTCCTCGGGTCCGTGCTGCGACATAGATCGTGCAGGGATACATTCTTGTGACCGCGCTGACCGCGCCGAACGTGGAAAAGGACGGCGCGTGTAAACACGGACCGCGCACTATGCCACCCGGTGGAGGGGATAGGCGAACTCACTATATCGCGCAGATCCGCTCGGCTTGGATCGAGACTTTACTGTACCCTATCTCCAAGGTCGAGCTGAGTCTTCTTGTGTGTTGGGAAAGCTAGATTGCTATGCCAACGGGACAACAAGCTCCGTTTTGATTTTTGCGTAAGTCGAAAAATTTTTCAACCTATGTATAGAAAATTGATAGAAAACACAGTTTGAAAATTCAAGAAATTGTGAGTTTTATCACAATTCTGAACTAGGATATCCCTTCGAGAGTTTGGGAGGATCTACCTTTGTTCTTGGTAGATTTTCGCCCGGAGAAGATGGCGGCTATGCAAACGTGGAAGTAGCTTGAGGAATATAAATGGAGGGTGGATTTCTGGAAGATTTCTTTTGGTTTCGTGGGACGGCTTCGAGGGTTTAATTGTTTTTAATCCCAGGTTTCTACTTATTATGCAAATCTATCCGCTGCTTACGTAACCTAATTCAACTTTGACTTACTTCCACTATGTATTCATGCTCCATCACGTACCAAGTTACTGCTATTATCTTTGTCCAGTGCGTTGCACAAAGCAAAGTTATATAGACTGTGTTCCACAAGCAAAGTCTGCAGTTTCAGTGAATAGCCTGTTGATGAAGTCACGTATACGATGGTTTAGTTGCTTAAGGATGAAACGGAGGGAGTTTGATGCATTGTTTGCCGCGAATTTGATTAAAATTTCGGCAATTATTTAATTACAGGAGATACTTTGTACCAACATTGTTCCATTAATTTCGAACAATTTGAAATTTCGATCGGAAATCGGTTCTGCGTAAAGTTAGAAGATTAATCACGGTTGTTAGTGATTTCGACGATTCTATATTACTATTCAAACGTCAATATTTTGAACACACACAGTCTATTCTCATGGAATAATTTCGAACACATTAGTATTCCATTACATCTATTTATTTTAATATGTCATTTCAAATGTAAATTTGATTGTATCAATTCATATCCAACAGTATCCTATTTTCACGGAACAATATTATTCACCTAAATAAATGATTGTAGTACAGTTTCCGTATACATTGAATTTTGACGTCGCTAGAATAATTCCATTGAATGTCATTTGAATGATATTTACTCTAATCTCGCACCGCTGTTATTACATTTAAAGAAATGCTTTTGTAACCTTTCGTTTTTGTAAAAACTTGCCCCGAGGAAGAAATTATTTCAGAATTATACAAATTTGGTGGAAGTAGGTGGCTATGAAAATAGACTGACAATTATTTAAATTACTAAGTAATTGTCGTTTTCCGTGAATGACAGGCTAATTGATACACTTAATCAAGATTAAGTTAAGGCTGGTTAAGACCAGCTTCAATTATGCTCGTTCAAACCCAAAAATATAAATCCTGGGCATACCTAACCTCGATCAGATCCGATCGTTCTTTCCGAAACCCAGAAATAAAACTACAAAGACCATTTCTACCGTCAAGCATGTCACTGAGACAAAACTCAATTATTCTAAAACTCAATTAGTTTTGACTATTCTCTCTTAACACTAGAACTACCGAGCCCTAAACGTGACTTAGACTTATCCGTTTATAATAACAGCAAGATTGAATTTCCTCAGGTTTCATACGTAACATGTACTCCAAAGAAGAGAAATATTTAAAAATTTCTCGTGGAAACGTTTTCATAGTTTCACTAATCGTGACAGAAAAAATCATCCACCAGTCATTTTGACTGGTTCGGTAGTTCCACTGTTACTCAGAAATCTAAAACTAAAAACAAACTAAAAATCCAAAGGTCATTCTCGACTCCAAGAATAAGCTCACCAGTATCATTTCCATAATCGCCATTTCAACGCTCCTAATCTCGCTGCCCGAGCAATTCTCTCTTTCTCTCGCCCGAGAAAAATCAGAACACGCCGTGTAGATCATTGGATCCTCGCGCCCGAAGGAGCCCGTCGAACAATACCGGTCTGGAAACGCGAGATCGATCGAATCGTCGGATAACACGCGTCCCTGGCCGGCGATGTTCGATGAATTTTATGTTTACGAAATGGCTATGATCCGCGCTCGGGTAATGGGATTTCCCGTGTTCGCGTGCGGCCGGGGGAGAGGGGCGAGGGGGAAAGGGGGGTGGGGTGGTATACAAGGGGGTACGAACAGTCAAACGAGATTACGAGTAGATCGCGCCGTTGGATGTTCCGGAAGGTTAGAGACCCGGTTCTAACGAGATAAACAGGCACTAAGTGCAAGCCGCTTAGGTTACAGCGCGCGGACGCCTTTCCACGCCGCGGCGGGGAATAGATCGGGACCTGCGATCGCGTAGATCTCTGCCTCCGCGAGGGAAACCACGGCCGTGAAATCGGCCGCGCGACGAGGATCTTGTTCGACACGGGAACAGGTGAAAGCTGCCGGCGAAGAATCGTCTCTCTGTCTGTACGCCTCGTTTCGGTACACGCGACGCTGAATTTCAGCGTATCGCTTGAATCTGCAGATCCGAACGACCTGGGAACGCACGGAACCTGCTAAACGCGCGACGCTGCTCGCCGTATGTCCCACCGTAGATTATCCTACGACGATCGGCTCGTTCTACACTGGTAGTTTCTAATTTATTCCCGGCGATCCCCACGAAATTGTCTGTCGTAAAATCGCCGGCGAAATATCAATCGGTCGGCTCTCGCTTGTTATAGCGTTACGCGGGATCAGACTGGATTACGATCAATTTTTGTCTTCTCGCTAATCTCTCTTGACGCGAGAGAGCGATTTTTTAAAGCTGTCTCCGTGAGTCGGTTTCTGTTTTATCTGCTCTCGTTCAGCTTGTTGGGCAGCGATTTTATTTTGATTTACTCTTGTTTAATGCGTTCTACGGTTGGATAGCACAGGATCGATTGTTTTCTACCGTTTTCTCAACGATTTACAGAGAATTCTCGATATATGTCGGCAACGCAGGTCTGGCCAGCGTCGTGTACCGTCCAGGACACATGCTCGACTCGTGTTATGTTTACCGAGGCCTCTCTAGGTTAGAGGTCACTCGCGGGGTACACATCTCCTCAGTGGGGATAATTCCGCGACGTTTATTGTCCTGGCCTTGGCGACGTACAAGGAAAGATCATTGCACTTAGCTGGAGGTTCCTAGAATTATTTGTTAGCAAACTAATTCTCCGGACGGTCCACAAATCAATTTTATTTCTGATTCTCATTCGACTGTTATATAAAAATCTGATTCCTCGTAGAAATTTATAAAATGGATCAATCGAGAAGAAGAAGAGCACTAAATTGTATATTCGAGTGTACAGAAATTCTCATTAAATTGACGCTAGGTTTAATAATAATAATAAATAATAATAGATGACAAAGAAAAGTTGTTTGTCGATATTGTGTGATGCCAGGTTTTCAACTGATCTTTTGTAAAGAACGAACAACCCTCTTTCCAAAAAAAAAAAAAAACGAAACAAAAATCGTCGGATCGAACGGTTTAATCTCTGCGGCACTTATTTTAGCGTTGCTCCCCTAAGCACTGGCAGCACGATAAAATGTTTCCAAGCGATAAAAATGCATGAGCCCGAGTGATTAAATACTTCGAAGCGATAAGAATTTGATCGAGCCGCTGGTTCGCTCCTGAAACAGTTTCAGAGCTTGTAAAATATTCAATGGCATCGACGAGGCGGAAATTCGAGGCATGAATTTTACAGAGGGTCTTAACGTTAATCTTCCCCGGCCGGGTTGGTTAAGGATTACAATGATCGTCTCGCTGTTGATCCCGCGGTTTCTGCGAGCACACGTTGCCTGATGTATTATTGACCGGCGACGCCAATTAACTTTCATTTTTCGCGCGATCCGTTTCACTGGGTCTTGCATCACGCTCCCTGTCGGGCTCGAGTCGGGCTCGGGACGGGCTCGGCATTTTTCACGCCGATCGTTGGCTTATTCGCGTCTTCTGCTAATGGGCACGATGCAAACTCGTGATGAATTGAAGAACGATGGGAATAATAAGAAGCTGGGGAAATACCGCAAAAATAATTAAACAGATGACGGCGTTGTTTATTACTCGTGTCGATTAACAGTATTAATATTTCAACAGAGTGGCATTTCAAGCCTAAGGAAAGATTTTACCATAATAAATACTACAGTACCGTGTTTACTCTATACATGTCGCAAACGCCTAGCGGATAAAAGTCCCAGAACTATCCCCGTTTCTGCGGGGTATGTCCCGTGAAGGTCATGAACCGAGGCCTCTAGCTGCCCTTTTCTATTTTCGGCGTGAATGAAAGAGTAGTGTCTCCTAGGCGATATATGTCCCTGGATAGTCCCGTGTTTTGGACATATATTGTGTAAACACTCTGTACAGTTTATACCAATGTGAACACTATGACAAAGCCAAAGAGTTATTCGTTGCGTTCCGTCGTAAAAACCCTCTGCGAAGGGACATCTGTACGACCGTGAAAGTCAACTAGCCACCCGTGGCATAATGAGCATGACCGCCATAAAAAATCTAGCATAATTTAGCGTAGTAGAAAATCCGAGAAAAACTCAGCACACGCTGAACTGTAAACCATTATAGGACCTAGATTTATAGTTTTATCATCTACTCCCACTCTTCCTAATTTTCCACCACTTTCAACACCTTCCAAAAACACATCCTTCAACCAATCATAGACAACTTCCTAAAACCACACCCACATCCGAGCTTTCCTAATTCCTATACGATTCTGACCAAGTCACAACTGTTTCAAAAACCGAGATCCTAACAGCAAGTCAAGTCTTGCCACATCGCAATAAAGACCAGTTCTCCGGAGATTTACAATACAATCATTCGCCGTTAAACCTAATCGCGATACGATATCTCCCAATTCCGAGATCGACGCGACACGACACGTTGAATTAACAGATAAAATTTTAAAAAATTCCAAAATTCCTTAAATTGAAGAACGACTCGACACTTGCCTCGCTTTAAAAATATCATTGAATCGAAAAACGGGGATGCGATTGAGTCGCAGGTTTAAAGAAAAGGTTTTCCGGAATAAAGGGAATGTTTGTAATCTCGAACGGTTAAGAAGCCATTGTTAAGACGGCTTGTGGCCTATTTCTCGCGTTTTTCGCCCAGCGCAACAACCCCCATCGGCCGACTATATGGTTTCTTGAGGACGTTGCGCTATTAGCGGCGGGAAAATCAATACCAGCGATGTTCCACTTAGCCTGGCGTTGTTTCTGCACTGTCTCGCGGGGACGGGGAACTCGTCGGTAAAGGCCGGTGCCACGAATAAGTCGTCGTAATGGCGCGGATAATGCGTACGGAACGGCAGCCAGCGCGAGCGACACGCCGCGGATACGGGGACCCGTGTACGCTCGCCCACGCGTCCGGCCGTGCCCCCATGGTTTTTTGAAAAACGCGCCACCGTTCACGGACGCTAATGTATGGGCCAGGTGCCGCGGGTATCGAAACCGGTCACTTGTACCTTGCCTCCTTCGCCCCGCGAGCAAAATACCGAAACGAAATGTCACGATCGCGCCTCCTCGTCACGATCTATCGAGGAGTTACGCCATTTGCAATCCAGCGTTTTCGACCGGCCAACAAAAACCTCGAACGTCGTTGCATTTCGCCGGGAATTTAGCGCGGCGTCATTCTACTGTCTCGTTAGATCAATTTGGGCAGACATGTCGCGAAGGATCTGGAAAAAAAGTTAATTCAAAATTGAGTCAGCACCGGCTGATTTTTTACAGATAGGGGCCACCATATTTAATTTAATTTGATTTGATTTGATTTCACTTTTATAGCTATTAATAAAGCTCGCAAATTTTACCAGACGATGCAATGAAAAATAAAGATTAGACTTTTCAGCAATTTATGAAGCACTTTGACAATTGGGAAAATTACTGTACAGTCTGGCAATTTTTGCAGTGCATTCGGGTGCGAAGGGTTAAAAAAATAGCGTTCGGCTTTTGACTAAAACTGGAATGGATGGTGAATAGATTGCATATTAGTACACACGGTTGCGTGGTATAATAATGTAGAATAGGTTGCGGTAATAGGATGTACGTGACCATAAGTGTTTGCGAATTGAGTCATCCTCTCGTTGAACGAAAAGCCGAACGGTCTTACACCCCTCGAGATCAGAAACGCTGCTGTAACACGCCGCGGAGATATGTTTTACAACGGCAATGAATCCTGCGCCTCGCCCATTCGCCATTGTCTAGGCTGCTTTTATATGAATTTCATTACTGTATTATTAGCGTCGGCCTGTCCGCGATGCGATAAAGATATTATTACTGCTATCGACTTCCGGTGGACATTGCCTCGAACTTCTGGAAGGGACAAATCGAATCGTCGAGCCAGAAGCATTTTTATACCAGCAATGGCATAAACGGATCCAAAACAGGCGAACGAAAATACGTACCCGCCCGAAGAATTGAAATCAAATAAAAAGAAAGAATATTTAAATCAAAAGCTTCGATGAAAATGGATCTAAAATAGCCGAACGTGAAAACATGTGCGTCAAGTGAATCGAAAATTGAAAAATCAAGAACACAATGGTGAAACGAATCTGAAATGTCCAAGAATGACTTTAAAACCAGAAAAGAAGACAGAACGTACCGTGAAACAAACTCAGGCACGAATGAATTTCGAATATTCAAGCAGAAAGAAATACGTCTATCGAATGAATTTAAATTAAAAAATGGAAAAGTCGATGTTCGATGCGAGAGCTCCGGCACAAATGAATCTAAAATATTCAAACATGAAAATACACATACATGTATGCCGAACGAATTTAAATTACAACACAAGAGAGAATGTTTCGGATCGATTCAACGAGAACGTTTTCTCGGGTTTGGATTTGAAAGAGAGAAATAGAAAGTAAAACCAGTACGTCCAATTCATTTACTAATAGAATAAAAGAAAACTTAGAACAAGGTGTCCAATGGACCTGAAAAAAAAACCTGTCGAAGAAAATTTTTATGTGTGGAGAAAAAGGTAATTGAAAAAGGAGAGCCAAATAGAATAAAATATATTTCGAAGATCACCTTTTAAAAAGAACATATAAATAGGATTATGGTTCGCGGTCCCTCTCGGGGTATACTCCAGTGGAGATAGTTCTGGGACTTTTATCGGCTAGGCGTTTGTGACATATACAGAGTAAACACGGTAATTGTGACATTATTGATGGTTATAATGGAAATCAATGAAAGAAGAAATTAGTGGTGGAAAATAAATGATAATTACAGTGTTTACTCGATATATGTCCACGATAATGGTCTATCCAGGGACATAGATCGACCAGGAGGTATTTTTTGATCCACGCCGAACGAAAGACACTCTAACCCTGGGTCATGGTCCCTCACGGGGTAAACCAGTGGGGGGATAAGGGAACAGTTCCCCCACAGGCAGTGGGGATAGTTCTGGGACTATTATCAACTAGGCACTTGCGACATATATAGAGTAAACACTGTATTAGTAGAACATCTAATTTAAGGGTTCGAGCATTCTGATATTTAAAAATTCGGCCAGTGTTTATCGGTGTTTTCTTGGACGTACTATTTAGCGTGACGAAAAGCGAATTGAAGATAAGCCGGAAATCGTATCAAGCGATGACCCAGTATACATTCCGAGGGCCTGGCTCGGCGCGATAGGGCAAGGGGTTAAAAAGATTCCGAGTTAAAGATAGACAGGAGAAAGCGGGAGAACGGCGGGAAGAGACGGGGCAGAAGATTCTGCGGTTTCGAGGACCGCAAAAGGGAATGTTTGCGTACGATCGAAGGGACCGGCAAAAAGCGGCGTGAAAGGTAAATGGGAAGGTTCACGATGATGCCGCCGCGTCGTGGCGGAGTCGGTAGATATTGCATCTCGGGTATCGGCGTGGCTCGGCGAGGAGAGGCGAACAGCTCGTATAAGAGAACAAGGTCCCGAGCGTGGTTAAAGTGTTCGACCGGCGGTGTCGGGCAGGTGTGTTTTGCAGCGAGGTGCCGTGGCCGGTTGAAGAGGCAAAGAACGGCAACACGTGAATGACCTTCGACCCCTGCCAGGCTGCCTGCTATTCCTCCGTTCCTCTTCTTGCGAGAGCGTGGTGCACGTTTCGCCGGCGCATCCCTCCGCCATCCGCCATTCGTCTTCGTACCTACATGCCGTCGCGTCTCGATTGATTTTCTCTTGCAACTCGGAAGATATCTTCCCCTCTCCTCCTCACCCCTCTTCTTCTCGAGGAAGAGAGGACCTCGACTCTCTGTCTTGCAAATTTCCCGGCGATTCGATCGCGTCCGCGAAACCACCGTCGCTCACGGACCGTCGAAGATTTCGAAAGTCGTTTGCGAACCAAATAGACTTGGTTCCGGAGTTTCTGTGTCTAGCAATGGCCGATCCTCCCGAGGACACAGCGAGAACGATTGCCATTGCCGAGGACTTTGTGCCGGAGCCTGGGAGTTTGCTGCCTTCGGGTGTGTAATGCGGAGAAACGAAGTAGGAACATTCACGCATGTTCAGGAAGTCGGTAATATATAAAGATTGTACGTTTGCAGAGTTTACTCTGTACATGTCACAAATGCCTAGAAGATAAAAGTCCCAGAACTGTCACCACTGCCTCGGGGTATACCCCGCGAGTGGCCATCAAGCTCGAGTGGCCTTGGACGCCGAGGAGTGTAAACATAACACGGCTCGGGTATGTCTCTGTGTTGTTGACATGTATCAACATTTATCAAGGACTCCAGAACTTCCCTGCTTTTTTACTAGGAATAGTTTCTCCTGGCCGATATATGTCCGTGGCTAGTATGACGATTTGTGTGTTATTAAATTGTGTCTGAGGATAACTTCCGCTTTATTATTTAAATGAATTTGCCTATTACGACTGATACAGTATCGTGCGACGTTAAGTGCAGCATTAAATCTCGATAAGCCGGTAATTTTTCCAGTAGAAAGTGTTAAATCAACACGATTGTGATTTCCACGGTATTATTGCCTCAGCGATTGCGATCTAGGACCGTATGCAGTTCAATAGCTGTCAATTAAAAACTATTATGACTCATGCGCCGGCTACGGGATCGTGAACACGCTCGCATAATAGACATTCCATCAAAGTGAGAACAGAGCTCTCAGTGAGAACCACTTCGGCATTACAATTCTCACACGACCACCGATCCGAGTAACAACACGATACACATTGGACCTGTAGGCGGGGATTAGCGGGAGACCTTGAACAGACAGTTGATTCTGATCCGTCTGCAACGGCGACGCGAAAAAATCGGATTCTCGGAGATATTCGTAACTCATTTATCAGCAACGATACGAGAAATATACGTGTACACTCTGTCCGGTTTGAAAGTATCGCAGGCTACCATGGGCCGAGATTGGAAATTCTGTTCTAAATTAATATAAGCATTATAGGGGCGAGTAATTGAGTCTTGGCTGTCAATATTGGTCTTCTATATAACCAGGTCTTAGACAGCAATATTGGTGGTCTTCCAAGATGGAGGAGACCTGAATAGGCAGACTTACAGTATACTTCTGCGGCACGATAAACTTACTTAAAATATTAGTCGCAGCCTCTCAATTATAATGGAAACTTTCATAGTTTCAGAATATTTCATAGTTTCAAATTTTTAATATTCTTGGATATCTTCAATGTGCAGAATGCAAATAATGCAGATTGCAAATAAAAAATTTTATTTCATATGAACGCACTGGATACCGCCAATTAAACCACTAGATATAGTTCAAACTATATCGTGTTTGGTGTCATTTTGATCAGAGATGTGCCACGAATGACTTGGCGAAAGTTTCCATAGAAAAATAATGGAAAATACAGAAGTTTTGTAATTGGATTGGTAGTGGTATCACACCGATACGCGCGACCTAGTGTCGGATTACGCGGCATGTTTACACTGCTCGACCGAGGCAGCTCGATCTTCGGGGCCAGTGGAGGGGATAGGCGACTAAGATCGTGTGGTTCCGTTCGCCTTAGACCAAAACTTTACTGTACAACCGTTAACCCTTTTAGTGCCGGGCGAAAAAGAGGTGCCTATGCGAAAATAACCGGCCGAATTTCACGTTTTACTAGGCTTTGGAAAAAGGCTCATAAAAACCAAACGAAAAGCAATATTCACATAATTCAAAAAGCAGTGTATCAAGGACGAAATAGAGAATAAAACCAGTGACGCTAATTTTTCTATATTCATTGAAAATTACATAAATAACAAAGGTACAAGTGATCATAAAGAAAAGAAAAATTGAGTTCTCCCTTTCAAAACGTAATCGCGCATACGAAAAGTCATCTTTTCATCATAACTTTATACAGACCGTTTATTACAAAGTATATACTTTGCATATCCAATATATTTCGTAACAAAATAAATAATATCGCACAACAAACATAAAGAATAACTGCAAGGTACAAGTAATTGTTATCGGTGATAGAACATATGGAATATAAAGAAAAGTTAAACCGAAAAACTATTTATTTCAATTCTATGTTAATGAAATTGGAGCATTTATAACGTATTGTAAATTTATTTTGAGATAGAGTTCTCTCGCAACGCGCTAGAAAATGGTTAAAATCGTCATCCCGAAACGATCGAATGCGTGCAAACGCAATCACCAGATCGATCATACGCTCGGAAGCCGTCAGAATAATCGATCGGTCCTCGGTCGATCGCGGGACAAGCGGACAGCTCGGGAAGCGGTATCCGTCGTTCATCCGCGGATCTCGTGACGCGTCCGAGGATCAGAAATCCGGCGTCTCGTCGGGATCCCGCGATCGTGAGGTTGCATTAACAGTACCTTACGTTCACCGGGCTCTCTCTCGAACGTTGTTCCCCGTCGAGTGTTGACCCTGCTCGGGTCCGCGTCTGTGTGCGGGTTCTGGGCTCTCCGTGGCCGTCTTTCCTTTCGAACGCACCCGCCTGGCGTCTTCCCGCGGATTCACGTGTTCGCGAAACAGCCGGCGAGAGGCGGGCATAAATATACAGCGCCTGGCATTATTGCGAGCCCGAGTCCCCCGCTTCGTCGTTTTCTCGTTCGTAACCCGTCGGGACGCCACGCGAACGCAGAACCAACCCCTGTCTCTGCGGTCTCCGAGGTGGTTCCGGCTGGTTTCAGGGTGAGCTTTTTCAACCCCCGAGCCGAGGTTGCAAGATGAATGGGACTCGGAGAGAGCTACCTGTGATACGCTCGGATTTGGCGTGGGTGACACGCGTTATCGAGTTCCTTGCGTACAGGGTTGTTCGCGGTGAAAGACTATGGGGAGAGCACGGTGCCTGTTGCCCGAGGTGCAGGCTCGATAGAAATATAATTTTCATTAAACTGTAACAAAAAATTTGAATGGTAGTAAATTTAGTAATAGCTTATAAAGAATTATTCAGTGGTGTGGTTCCTGAAAATTTAGAGGTGTACTTACGCAAAATGAAGATTGTCACAATAGGATTTTCAATGATAGTAGAGTACCAAATGGGACCCACATTTCAGCAGTAATTCTTCGATAGAAATATATATTTTCATTAAATTGTAACAAAAAATTTGAATGGTAGTAAATTTAGTAATGGTAGCTTATAAAGAATTATTCAGTGGTGTGGTTCTTGAAAATTTAGAGGTGTACTTATGCAAAATGAAGATTATCACAATAGGATTTTAAAAAATCGTACAGTACCAAATGGGACCCATTTCAGCAGTAATTCTTCGATAGAAATATATATTTTCATTAAATTGTAACAAAAAATTTGAATGCTGGTAAATTTAGTAGTGGTAGCTTATAAAGAATTATTCAGCGGTGTGGTTCCTGAAAATTTAGAGGTGTACTTATGCAAAATGAAGATTGTCACAATAGGATTTTAAAAAATCGTACAGTACCAAAGGGGACCCATTTCAGCAGTAATTCTTCGATAGAAATATATATTTTCACTAAATTGTAACAAAAAATTTGAATGCTGGTAAATTTAGTAGTAGTAGCTTATAAAGAATTATTCAGCGGTGTGGTTCTTGAAAATTTAGACCTGTACTTACGCAAAATGAAGATTGTCACAATAGGATTTTAAAAAATCGTACAGTACCAAATGGGACCCATTTCAGCAGTAATTCTTCGACAATAACCTAGCGATTTCATCCGAAACACGTAAAAACCCACAACCTGTATTGTCAACGTAAAAATCGAATATGTCCCCGGTCACGTGGCACAATCATCGAAACATCCGATCGACGGGAAACCGATCGCAGAATTTAGAGTCCAATCAACCGGGACCTAAGCCTCACCTGTATCATAACCCAAGGTGTCCGCCACCCTGGCGCGAGGCTTCGGCCTTGATCCCCGATCCCCGATAATCAAAATCGCTTTGGCGTTGTACACCGTCGAGTTTTACGCCCCGTTGGAATGACGTAACCTCAACGGTCCAATCAACAGTTTCCAATTCCTCACCGAGGAGGTAGAAACCGTCGAAGGTGTTCCGGGAGCAAACGAACAAACGCGAAGGAAATATCCTCTCGGTTTTACAGCCGAAGTTTTTATCGCGTTTCTCGGCCGAGGTGCCCGGCATTCGGTAAAAGTTGTTTTTTTAAAGGGTCACGTTGTAAATTACGCCGGACACGTGCCGGGACTGTCGAAGGACGACCGGGGACTTTCTCGACGGGGATGTGGGGGGTGGGGGGGTATTCGGATAAAATCTCGGAACGACGAAGATCGCGCAAGGATGCCTCTGCGATTATGACTCTCTAATTTCAGGGGGGGAAGGGTGTCGCAGATTTGTCGTTCGCGAAATCGATAGATAAGCGAGACAGCGGTTCCGCGTCGTTAAACGGGCCACGAAAATGGTACGTGGGGGCGGAAGGGTTCGATAAGCGTTTATTTGGTGGCCCTGCGTAAACGAGGAAGGCGCTTGATAAGTAAACGCCCCGGCCATTTCCGTTCCGCCTGTTTAATGAGTCGTAACAGCACGCGTCGCCGGGGACATTTGCATGGAAGATCGGGGCGGAACTGTCTCGCGAGAATCGGGGGGACGCTGCGAAGGAGAAAAAGAAAAAGAAAAGAAAAGAAAAGATGAAGATGAGACGCAACAGTCGATTCGACGACGTTACAAGCTCGCGGGTTCGTTCGGCTTCGACGGGTTTCGGGCGCGAGAGAAAATTACGCCGAGATAACTGCTAACGAGCGGTAGCCTCTCGGTCTGCGGGCCGGGGTACTCAACGATGACGCGATCGCCGCTGGAAATTAATTAGCTGATTAAAATGTAATCATCCGATGGCCATCCGGAGGTCGGAGAGCTTCTGCTCGACTTTCTACGCGGATCCTCCACGGTTTATCAATCGATCGATCTCCCTTTCGAAAGTCTTCCTCTTGCGAGGACTGCTTTCATTCGGGGGAAGATTTCAATCCAATTCCGGACCAGAGAGATCATGTTCGAGTGATATTTTTTGATTTTCCGAACGGTGTCGGTAATTTTTTAAATAGACACGGCCGCTCGCATTAGTATTCGGACATACTTGATTCTTTTTTAACATTAGGAGCACTAAGAATTGCTATTTCACATTACTTTGTAAAAATAACATGAGACACAGTGATTTCTGTGTATACGTCGCCTAGGCCTGGACGATAAACGTCGCGGAATTGTCCCCACTATCGCGGGGCACTCGGGGAAGCTCGAGAGGCCTCCGTCTGTGTTCTTGACATATATCGAGAATTCAGTGAATCCAAATTTGAAGCCAAAGGAATTAATTTGTTAAATAATCTTATAATCTCAATATTCGTAAATTAAAGATATTGGAATCCGCGATTTCGAGGGGTCCCGCAAACCTAGAAGTTGAAATTAGTTGAACATATGACGTCAAAAACACATTTTTAATCCTTAAAAAGGTGATTGCGAAGCGCCACTAAAAATTGCCGTATAATTATTCAAAATCTTTTCGACATTATTAAATCTGTTTGTACTTCATAAATGACTAAACATTCCACTATTGTACGTATTAAATTGTGCTATTTTCGTATGTACAACATGACAAAAAAATATATAGAAGAGAAACATTCTAGAAATGTTTCGTCTCGGAGTTCAAACAGCTTCGAGTGCAAAGGGTGAAAGATTGTGCGGAGTTCCGAAGAAAATACTGCAGCTGTTTTCACAAAATTTTAATCGGGCTACCATTGACAGTTTAAAAAATGTAGCTCAGATTTGAGTCAAGGTTTGTCGTCAACGTCGAAACCCCGAGGAGCCAGAAGAGCCTGAACGACTATCGGCCGTCTGTAGATCGCCGGGACGGAGAGCAGGCATTCGTCACGATCGGAGGACGGTGAATCGGTGAAAATAAGCAGGTTCGAGGGCGAAGTGATCCGTGGGCAGTGGCAGGGAACGCTTTTAACCGGGCGTCCTTAAAATCGGACTCCTCTTTCTGCTCTTAATTCCACTCGAGTCGGGCGCAGTGCCGTCCGAATCCACGGCGAGCAATCCCGGTTAATCTTTTTATCGTCGTCATTAACGGCGGAAGGTCGGCCCGAGAAGAAAACCGGTGGACGCCGACCGGAGGATGGAAGGAGAGAGGGAGGGAGGGGAGAGAGAGCGGGAGGGGGAGAGGAAGAGAGATAGGTGGCTTACGTGGAACGCGAGCTCTGAGATTAGGAGGAATTTTAAAGTGGCGAGAGCTAGACGCCAGACCCGGGCTGAAGAAGCTCGTAACGCGTCGCCGAAGGGTCTGCAGGGCGAAAGGGACGCGCTAGAGACGAAGGGAACAGACCGCTTAGACGCCACTCCAGGGCGTTTCGAGCAGGGACAGGTACATAGACTCGCCGCCGAAAGTGCACGGACGAGGACAGGGTGTAGAGGGTGCAGAAGATTAGCGGTAATTCGTCGAGGGACCAAACTCCAGAGACCAAAGGATCCCAACGAAAAGAGGAAGGTGGACGCTGAAGGGCTCGGGACCTGGAGAGTCGAGGCACTTTGCCCCCGGAATTCCTCGACGATGGAAACTATCGATGACTCGGAGGTTCCAGCTTGCTGTCTAATGAGTCGTCTTGTCTATCTGCTGCTGATACGGAAGGGACCGGGATTCTTTTAATGGGGTTCAGAGGAAAAAAGAAGCTAGGAGGTTCCCAGTCTGTTTGGAGCTTGTATCTGCTTTTAATTTTCAGCTTTTAAACGGCGAGCAACGGTGTAGACAGATGTTTATGCAACTTCCTCCAATTTCCTATTTCCAATTTCCAATTTACTTCATATATGTCCCAAACGAAAACCGACAAAAGTCCCAGAACTATCCCCACTGCCCAATCCCCAAGTCCCAGAACTATATCTCAAAAGGGGCCGGGAAACCTCGGTCGCCGAGGAGTGTAGGGTCGTGTGGATCAAGGAATAGTATCTCCTCGGCGATATATGTCCGTGGCAGGATCCCTGTTTTTGGACCAGTGAATTCTCGCTATATATGTATATATCTACAACACGGGTCTTATCAGCGTCGTGTATCATCCAAGCGAGATACCCCTCTTACGGTTATACCTTTCGGTAGTGGGGATAATTCTGCGACGTTTATCATCCAGGCCTCGGCGACATATATAGAGAAATCCGAGTATTCATATTTGGCAATTAGTTTTTTTGAACAGATTGCACCAGGGGTGGAATAAAAATATCTTTACACCGAACGACCGGAACAGTAAAAATGACTGGTTCCTCATTTTTCTTTTACAATTTCTGAAATTGTAAAAATGTTTTCGTCGGAAATTTTTTAATGGACCTCTTTTTCATTGAAGCACATATTACAATAAAAGTTGTATGAAGTCTGAATGGTCAGAGCCTTGTCGCTGTTACAAAGCGATACACGTCAGTCACATTTATTTATTATTTATTTAAGTAGCACTCCACCGAAGCCGGAGATTGTCCTGAATTTGTCCAAAATACCCCCACCAAGCGCCGAAAGCACGAAACCGGTGAAAACGGACTAAATTTGCCAATAACGTTAATAATACAATGCATAGCTCGCGTTACGAGAATAACGGGCAGTAATTTAAGAGCGGGCCGGTCGATGTAATTTGAATCGAGGGCCAATCTCTCATCGCGGAAAAATCGGATATCGTACTTAATCTCGGTGCTGATCGGAGTTTCGAAAAATTCAGCCCTCGAGCGTCATAAATTAAAATCTCTCCCTTATTCGAAACCGCGTCGGGTCACGTTCGACATTATTGCTGGAACACGCGATCGCAGTTGGCGGCCTTGGCCAGCCTGTGCTGGCTGCAGCAACAGCAGCAGCAGCAGCAGCGGCAGCAACAACAACGAGGCGGCGTCGACTGCCGCGCGGACCGAACCTAACCCATCGAAAAATAATTGATCGCGCGTTAATTGCGACGGCGGCCTGTCGTGCCGGGTAACACCGAGCCACGAATTATATGTAAATAACAAATGGCCCGGCGTTTCCCTGGTCGCGATGATAAACGCACGCCGCGCGACAAACCGTTCCCGAATTAATGGATTTTAGGCTCCTGCCCT
This sequence comes from Halictus ligatus, assembly GCA_028454255.1. NCBI lineage: Eukaryota > Metazoa > Arthropoda > Insecta > Hymenoptera > Halictidae > Halictus > Halictus ligatus. The sequence goes on from CM052129.1 coordinate 3,377,366, forward strand.
GACCGCTCCTATAAATCCGAATAAATACTTGTCTTAGATGGTCATCTGAAATAAATTCGCGTTTCATACACGTCTGAATTAAGAAAAATGTTGGCAAACTGGCTCTTGTACAAGTATAAAACGAACATGAAATGAACAGGTAAATTGTACGGGATTCAAAAATAGATTGAATTTAATTTGTGGAGAGGAAAGTGTTGAATATAAAAGTTCATATAGTGGACTATTTTAACACTAGGTTCACGGGGCGCTAAAAGTGACCTACCCACATTTTTAGCAATATTTAAAAAATAATATATACCCAAGAAATTTGCTAAATAATTTCTCATGTATGCATCCTTAGGTTCTTAATAATTTTAAATTAAAAATATTAGAACCTGTGATTGTGACTCTTCCGCTAAAAGTGACCTACCCACATTTTTGGCAATATTTTAAAAATAATATATACCCAAAGAAATATGCCCAAGAAAGTTGATAAATAATTTCCCACATATGCATATTAAGATTCTTAATACTTTTGAATTAAAAATATAACAACCTGTGATTGTGACTCTTGCGCTAAAAGTGACCTACTCGCATTTTTAGCAATATTTAAAAAATAATATATACCCAAGAAATTTGCTAAATAATTTCTCACGTATGCATCCTTAGGTTCTTAATAATTTTAAATTAAAAATATTAGAACACGTCATTTTGACTCTAGCCCTAAAAGTGACCTACCCACATTTTTAGGAATATTTTAAAAATAATATGTACCCAAAGAAATATACCCACAAAATTTGCTAAATAATTTCCCACGTATGCATGTTAAGATTCTTAATAATTTTAAATTAAAAATATTAGAACCCGTGATTTTGACGGGTCTCAAATAAAATTAGTGATATAGAAAATGTACGATTCGTGATCCTCTAAATTAATAAGCCCGTAGAAAAGAACAGAAGAAGATATAATAATATAAATTGTCTTGCGGATCCTCGCCAGCGAATCGCAAATATTTACACCGCATCGAACGATTGGCATTTCAGCCGGGCCGATCCGCTCGTTCGAGGCTCATAACCTGAAAAGAGACGGCCAGGACTGGCATAACGAGGGGTTCGGTTCAGTCCCGAGGCTTTCGTGCGTAGCTTACCGCGCCGCGAAGCGGGATTAATTGTTTCTTTCCAGACGGAATTACAAATTCTTGCTGAATTTCTTGGAAGTTTGCGGGGAGTCTGCGAGTGGTTCAGGTATGCGCAACACGCCGCGCCGCCGGGAAATGTGTTTGTTTCGGAATAATTGAAGAAGGAACGATTAACGGGGAGTAATTAATTTTGTCGAGAGTTGGACTGTACTTTATTGCGTTCCTGACGGCCGAGACGGCACGAATCGCTGACAATAAAATCGTTCCGGGATTGTCTGAAAATATAGATAATGCCGGCGCCGCAGCAGCCGGAGCTTTTTCGTGTTTCCTCTCCGGCTCCCGCGGAATGAATAATTAAAATCGCCGAACAATCGCGTCAAAGACTGTTTATTTAAAAAGCGGTACAATCCCTCTCTCTCTCTGTCTCTCTTTCTCTCGGTTTATTTAACATCCCCGCGTTACGTCTTTCGAGTTTAATCCGCGAATGGATTGTGAATGGTCTCGTTCGAATAAATCGGCAAAGGCTCGCACTCGCGTCTCTGTTGCATTGTGTAATCGTTCGACCGCGTGTTTGCTCGTCCGAAACGGCCCGGAACCGTCGTTGCGTTATTACACGATCGGCATTAGTTTATTATTCATTATTCCTCGTTCGAGCCTCGGCAGACTGGATGATAAAAGTTCGCTCGCGATTCTCTACGATTTCTTCGTAGATTCGCGATAAGGTAGAGTGACTACATTACCGTCAAAAAATGGTTTCCCGTGCCTCCAGTTTTCGTTCTTATATAAGAATATTTTGTCGCTGGTACAGGGCTCGAAAGAGGAAGGATGCGTGGAATCCAAGCATTCAAAGTCAAAAACTTGAAGCACGTTTCTGGCGTCATAATATCGATAATACAGAGCAAAAATTGTGACAAGTTTGGTCACAGACTTGAGACCTGTCGGATCAAGACCAAGACGGATCTCAAGTCTGTGTCTGCAGGCTGTGAATGGAAATTATTAATTAAAAAGTCACGTGGCTATCCCGAGCCCTTAAAAAGTTCCGGTTGCCATCCGGCCCGGGATCTCTCGCGTTTCGTTTAATCGGTTGACGGAAAATTCGCGGCCCTGGGAACCGTTTGTCCCGTCGAGTTTCCTGGATACGTTTCGTTTTATCCTGTAAACCGCATAAGACGGCTTAGCGTGTAAGATAAAACGAAACATGGGGTGCTTCTGCCGCGCGGGGCTTCCCCAGTTCGACTGTCGCAGCAATTTCAATCCGAATGATGCCGCTGAAACTTGCCAACCACGTGGGAGACGAGCAAGAATTCGAAACGGAATATCTTCGCCGTATATTCCCCCGAGAAACTTCATCTTTGCGCCGGCTTCAAATCTCCGCGGGCCTCATAAATACATTACGTATAAATTTTCTTGTTATACCGTCAGACACGCGCGGCGTTCTTCCTCTACAATTATTCCCGTCGCTATTTTTCTTGACTTATTCCAATTACTCGAAGAGGAAACGCAGTTTCGTTTCACTTCTATTAATTACAGTTGACTCGGACGATTTATATTTGCACGAAGATCGATCTACGATACAGACGAACAGACTGCAAATTTATTATTAAACAGACACTGCATTGTGGTGCACTGAAAAATTATTTAGGAGTTCTATTAGTTTTCGCCGTTGTAACGAAACTACCCCTTGAAACTACCCCTTTGTGCTTAGTTTTAGAAACTAGATTTACTCTGGTGGGGTTGTACTTATGAAAATGTAATGTTCGAAGATACTGCTGTCTGTAATCTGATACTGTAATCTTTAATTTCGATTTAAAAGGAAGAAAAATAACACAAAATTAGGAGAATATTTTATTGGCAGCTGACTACTGTTTTTACGCTTTACGGGGCTCGTGAAAATAACGGGGTCTAACATTTTTAATTTAAAATTATTAAGATTCTGAGGATGCCTACATGAGAAATTAGTTAGCAAATTTATTTCGTTGGGTATATATTATTTTTAAAATATTGCTAAAAATGTGGGTGAAATAGTAGTGTTGACGACGTTTCTCTGCTTTTAATTTGAAATTTGGAGTGTTGTTTTGCAATAATTGGCTGTCAAATATTTTTATCGCTTCGAAAACGGGCTCTGCGTGCGCTCACTGATTTTGCGGGCGCGGTTTGAAGACGCAGCGCAAGTTTCACGATCGAAGCGACCACGTGCGGTATCGTGCAGGGGCTTCGGGGCTTAGAATTACAAACAAACGCGATTACGCCACTCCCTTACACCTTCTAGCTCGACCCCAGGGGATCACGTTCACGTTAGACACCGGTGATCTCTAAGGAAAGCTTGTCCGTCTCGTGATTATGATGCTTCCTCGGCTGTCCCCCGAAAATATCACCAGACAACGAAATCTCCCCGTCTAATAGATTTTGTCGTTCAGCCGCGAACATAAATTTTTTAAATCCAATGAATGTCACACTGACGCCTACGTTTAAACACGGACAGACATAACTTTGAAGTGATTAAAAATGGTGTAAAATCAATAGCGGAGCGTCTAACGGATTTGCTGCGTTCACTTAATAAAATATGTGAAAAGTGTTACCAATTTGGACACGAAAACGTCGCACTGATTAAGTATAAAAGACGAAAAGTGACTGACCTGTGCTGTCTTATATAAATTATGAGATCGGGCTTGTTCAAATTTTGGTCTATTTATATTAAACGTATAAAACGCACAGTATCAAATCCTGACCCACAGAAATAAATAAAATAAATAAATTCTATAATCCTTAACACGTTCTCTGACTTATGAGCGAAGAGCACACCCACTCAATCGTGTACAATAATTGTATATAATTATTTGCAACAGACTGGAATGAAATAGAAATTTATTTTCTGTCTTAATATATTTAATAGGCTGAAAATAGTGTAACAAAATAGTTTTAATATGCGCATACCTATTTTTGTCATAAATGCATACTTGAAGTAGGGGTGAATAATTTGAATATGTAATTTTTTCCTTGCGACAGTTGCGTTAACGAAAAGGTGTTTCTAAGGAAACAAAATCGTTTACTGATAAATCGTGTCGAAAAACGAGGAACGTTCGAATCGATCGAGACTTTATTCCGCCATTTTTCTGCTCGCTTATCCGAGTTCGCAGCGTCGCGCGAGCAACCCCCACGCAACCATGCTATTTCTGCTCTGTTATTCCAGTTTCGCGAGCACGAAGGAACCGGAAGAAACAGCGAGATGCCATTTCGCCGGTTCCTTCAGTCTGAGCGCATTTATCTGCGTCAGTTTTAGCCGTGATACCGGCGCGCGACATTTAGATAGGGAAGAGCCACCCCCGCATCGAAACTCGAATAGACTCGTAAAGTTCGCGGCCGCGGTGGAATAGAAATACGAAAATGTCCTCATTTCTATGCGGTTTTTGACAGTCGCGCGTTTCTATCACCGTTTTATCCCGACTTCCCTCCTGGGCTACGTAAATCAAACCGGAATTCCGTGACGACGCGTCTCTCGCTCTCTCTCTATCTCTCTCTATCTCTATCTCTTTGCTAACTCCACCCCCGCGCCATTCGCTAGAAGGAAATACTGCGAAGCCATGAATCATCGGGCAGGATTACCGCTAAATATTGAAACGAGTCTAAATAACGCCGCGAATTTTCATCGTGTGAAACTCCGCTCCCTATTATGCGAAACATTGGCTTTATATTACAGCAGACGACTCGAGTCACGTGAAAGGTTAGTTTGACAATTTTTCCTGCAGATAAGGTCAATTCCCACAAAAAAATTATTATACACGTTTCATAGTATATACCCTTACGTACATACCCTCCAAGTTTCGTTCGAATATTTATAAAATTAAAGGCGTGGCAGCTACTTGCACGAAACGTGCACCGACGTACAGTTATTTGAGGTTATGTCTGTAGAATATATGTATTCTAATGTTCATAATTAAGCAATGAATATCAGAATGTGCTTGGATCTTGGTTCCAAGAAGAACTTGGTTCAAAGCATTAAATAAATTATAATGATAATATTGTTATGAGACGCCATGCACGCTAGTTTGCATGTGAATGATGCGCACGCATCTGCTGGTTCTGTTCGTTGGTTCTTGTAACGCCACATGTATTACTGCTACTTTATGTTAATTAAATACAGTTAAGTTAATAAAGCAGAGTTTGTCAAGCTTGGTTTACACAATAAACGTTTGCCGGTATTACTTTATTCAATAAATATACTCCGACTTAAAATTAAAATATTGATTACATAATTCCAAGTTGTAGACTACTAAGAATAGATGAAACAATTCTGAAAATAAAACACAGTCTTCAATATAGATTTGAAAAATTAGTTAAATTGTTTTTGGTTGAGGGGGGTAAACCGGAGAGTCTTAGAAAATTGATTGAACAATTGCTAACGTTCGTGGAAAATTGCTAAGTGGATAGGAAGAATAGAATTCTGCAAAAACGGGGTTCCACGTTGGAAATGGCGGACGCGGGAGAACAGTTTCCGTGGGAAAACAATCGAAAACTCGGTAGACGCAAGGGTAGCAATTACGCCGCCTAATTACCGCTAACAGTCGAACGCAAGCCCGGGCCTTACGATTGACGATTTGAATTAATCGGCGAATTACCAACGCCCGATAGCTTCATGGACTCGCCTCGGCCAAGATAGCCCTTAAGCATCGCAATTACGGAGGATCTGCTCCGGGAATATAACACGCGAACTCCTCTGTGTCTCGGACGAGGTGTTTCCTGGGCTTTCGTCGATTTAATTAAGTCCCGCTGATAAATCCGCGTTATCATTCCACCGGCGGCCTCCATCGCTTGAACGGCCGGAATTTTAATAGACCGTGCTTTTGCTCCTTTCTTCGGACCGCCTTTTACGATTGCGCCCGGGGTGTGTGTGTCTCTCTGTATGTGTGTGTGTGCGTGCGTGCGTGCGTGTTGCGAACTTTTCGCGAAACGCGGGCGCATGCATCGTTGTCGACTCGGAACTTTTTGATGAACGCGCGGGAAGCTTCGTCCGGGTGTCGGTATCTCGATGCTTTTATGTTTCGAGCACAATTATCTGCCAGTGAAATATTTTACTCGAGTTTAGCTGGGAAACTTCGCTCGGGGAAAAAGCGGGCCAACTGTTTGACAGCGGGGCTGCGCGAATTTATGACGGAAACGCGCGGATGAAAGTTAAGAGAGTGAGAGAAACTGGAAGAGTTTAAGAATATCGCTATATTAAGAAAATTATCTGGGGAAAACAAAATATTTTTATTCCACTACTGTTGGTCGCAAAACGTCTTCTAAAATTTACTTTATTTCGCTCGACAGAATAGTTGAACCCAACTCGTTCATTAACCACAGTATCTGCTCGATAGTTGTCCGAAACATGGGTCGGGCCAGTGACAATTATCGGCGGGAAGATAGTATTCTTTGATCCACTGCCGAACATGGAAAAGGACAGTTCTGGGACAATTACAGGCTAGATATTTAGCACATTTAGCGAGTAAAGACTGCATTCCGTTTTTTAACGCTGTTCTATCTGAATTTTCCATACATATTGTAAGGTATGTACGAAATAAAGTAATTTCAATATTATTTTGTAACGTTGCATCTCGTGATATTAAATTGTAAAGAAACTACAAAATAAAATAATTACAGTACCGAAGTGAAACGGCAGTCGCAGGGTTGCAGATGTTTGCAACTTAGCACAATAGATACAATTGCGTAAAATTCAAAGTGGGGGGCTACTCAAAAAGTCGTTTCTTTTTTCTATTTTTATCGCACTTTTGATACTGCAGTTTTAATATTCAGGTCCAAAGTGGCACAAAAAGTGACTTTTTTAGTTAAAGTTACAATTTGACTGGAAAATTGAGGATAAAAGTGGGTACCCTTTATTGATTATTTACAAGCGACTGAAATATGAACCCCCAATATGGTGGTCGGGAGACTCAAATGTGAAATAAAATTCGCATCGTGGCCAGCAAATTCGGTTTCGCCGAATTTCGCAATTTCGGTTTCGAAGTCAACGTCCTTTTTTCCATCGATCGAACGGGACGAGCGAAGCGTTTGCGCGGGCAAAAGCGGAACGATCGTACCGATTTCGGGCGGGGATCGAACGGGTCTCTGTGAAAACTTCCGGGGCGGTGGATCATTTTTATCTTTTATTTTCCATCAGCATCGGTTGCGTCGCGAGTCGAACCGGAAACAGGTACGCCCGAGCAACAGGCCGCATTAGCTGTTTTATTGGACACCTGGTGCGTGCTGTACTTTCGAAATGAAACATGGCGGGATTTAGTGCCTGGAAGTGTTCGGCGACGGAAAAATGCGGCGTATTTCACACGCTTGGGGGAGGAGGGGGAAAAAAAGACACGGCACAACGAGAGTTACTACAAAAGAGTCGAAAAAGAATAAAAATATAGAAACTCGAGTATGGTCCGCTGACTCTACGAAGAAATGAGCAGGGGAGGACGTTAACGATCATGTTTGTGCCCGTAAATATCTCGCGCAGGCTCGTTTTATCGCACCCTCTCGCCTCCCTCCCCCCCTGAAGCCAAAATTTCGAAGTCGTTGATTTCCTCCATTTTGCAGGGCAGATAGAGGGAACAAACATGGCCGTAATTTACAAGCGAGAGAATCAACAGCGCCGGAGCTACCAAAGTCAAACCCCTCGTCTCCGCGAGCACGAACTTTGTAATTGAATAAGCCTAGAATATTCGCAGGTGACGACGCGACGGGGCATTATACTATGTTCGCTGTTAGGCGGAGATCGAAAATATTTGGAAACCTGATGGAACTGTTGACAGGAAATTGTGTCGGCACTTCACTTCCTCTGATACTGACCTCCTGGACAGTTTAAACGCCGTCTGCAAACCCTCCCGGCTTGCGATAACGCCTCCGACGATAACTTTCCGTGATACTGATCGTAAACGTCTATATGATACTATATTTCGGATAGCTTTTAGCCGAATAGCGGCGAAAAATAGTTTATATTAAAATCGTATCGGTACGAAGAGATTGTCAAATATGCTGTACGTTAAAATTAACAATTTTTCGTCTCAACTTTATGATTGATGCTTGTTAAAGCAGAGTGCAGGGTGCAGTTTGTCGATTCTCCAGGTTAAAAAATTTATCGATATTCTTTTGGTTGATTATCGTTGATTACAAGGGAGAAACAGAAATAAACACAAAAGTTTCTTTCTTCACATTTTTCAATACCATCAATTTTCATAGTGTTTTATTTCCTTCTTCAGCTTTGCACAAAATCCAAATACTGAAAAGTAGGTTTTTATGCAAAATAAAAATTGTGTGCTCCGAGTGCAAGACACAAAAGCTATAGGTACACATTTATTTATTTTCTGGATAGTTGTGGTCAGCTGAAAATAATACAGCAATATTTTTATATTATTTAAACGTTCCCCACGTGTTGTATTGGATCCACTGATTTTTATCGTGAATGCACAAAATCCACAGACTAATCAGTAACCCATTTATATTTATTAAAATAAAAATTCACTAATATCCCTTTATCCAAATACACCGAAATCTGACGTCATGAAATGAAACATAATCTATCCATTTAAATAAAGAATGGTAAAGAATATAAATATAACGAATGAATTACTATCTCAGGAGCATTTTTACAACTATTTCCAAGGAACATGTAATGTTTAAGAGCGTGCATTGTTTCTCCTGGAATTTTGTTCCAGTTGTAAATCCAGAAGAATTCTGGAATTCTCGATTATGGAATTCTGGAATTCTGGATTCTAGAATTCTAGTATTCTGCTATTATAGAATTCTGGATTCTAGAATTCTGGTATACTGGTATTACTGAATTCTGGAATTCTGGATTCTAGAATTCTGGTATTCTGGTATTATGGAATTCTAGTATTCTGGTATTATAGAATTCTGGATTCTAGAATTCTGGTATTCTGGTATTACTGAATTCTGGAATTCTGGACTTCTGGTATTCTGGTATTATGGAATTCTGGAATTCTTTAATTCTGGATTCTGCAATTTTGGATTCTAGAATTCTGGTATTCTGGAATTCTGGAATTCTGAATTCTAGAATTCTGGTATTCTGGTATTATGGAATTCTGGATTCTGGATTCTGGAATTCTGGAATTCTGGTATTCTTTCCGGGTATTCTACCGGAAATTGAGTCGTTAACGAGGAAGAGCGTCGTATCGAGCGAGACAGGCTCGTCAGTATTCCTGCAGCAGGCCAGGTGGTTAGGTGAACCTGTCACCTCCGTAGACGTCGCCGTTCCCTGGAAAACGCATGATCGCCGCGGCTCCAGAATGTACACAATCACGGGGCGACAGGCGGCTATACTTAGGGGGAAGATTCTAAACACTTGGCCCCGTTCCCGAAAGAGCCGAAAAATATATGGCCCGTCAAAACAACAGGCGGCGGTAACACCCGCGCAACAACGCTCCCGCGAAACGCGGGACGCGTTCTGTCCGCTGTTACCCCGAGATATAATTAGATAATTAATGCCACCGTGCGTTAACACCAACGAGCTTCCCATTTCGCGCAACCTGCCGCGACTTTTCAACTACATACCGGCCCCGGGCTTGCTTCTGGGATTACTTCTGCGTTCCTTGAGCGACTCTCGACAAATCTGCACTCTCCGCTTTTCGCCTGCTAAATAATTTCAGAAAGGTGCACACAATGCGCTCTCACTGTTGACATTCATTGCGGCCGCCGGCTGCAGTGTTAGGGCAGCGAATCTTCACGCGAAACGCAAATTTTGTGCTTCGATTGCAAGATGCAGGAGCTGAATGGAAACTTTCTCCGTGATCACTTATTTCTGATCAAAATAATGTATCAATGTTATTAAATGGTTTCCTACTATTTTAAATTTTATCTGTACACAATTCATTTTCCTCCCTAGACGCTTCATCATGTGCAGAATAATATACCAGTGTTATTAAATGTTTTTCATCCCTCTACTATTTTAAATTTCAACTATTTATTTTTAATGCCTATTCATAATTTATTTTCCTCCTTAATAGCTTTACTATCTTCAAAATAAGATACCAATATCATTACATGTTTTTCTACTACTTTTCTACTATTACAAATTTTATCTGTTCACAATTCATTTTCCTCCCTAGTCGCTTCATCATGTTCAGAATAATATACCAGTATTATGAAATATTTTTCATCCCTCTACTATTTTAAATTTCATCTATTTATTTTTCATGCGTATGCATAATTTATTTTCCTCCTTAATAGCTTCACTATGTCCAAAATAATATACGAGTGTCATTAAATATTTTTCATGCCCCAACCAATTTAAATTTTCCTTTTCATTATAAACGCATAAAAGAACGTCCACGTGGCTGCAGTAGTTAATCCAACTTTTATTCTGCATAAAAATCCGCAGTCGTTAACCTGGACATTTCGAAAAATTATTTGCACCATTACTTGAAAGAAAAATTGAGCGTTTACAAAAATCGCTGATTGAATCACCGCGAAAGGTACACTCTTGAAGACCAATTAACAGACACGCGATTGTCGCAGTGAAATAAACCAGCGCAAAAGCTGTGCCCGGGCATTTCGCTGTCGCGTAACAGGGGGATCTTCGATCGCGCAAAAACGATCGGCATTATCCAATCGGATCGCGGCCGGATCTCGTAATCCGGGACAGTGACATCGACAGAGAACCGATCTGTCCGTTAAACGTGTTTACCGTATGAAAGTTAGCGGTTCGGTTACCTGTGAAACACAGTTCGACAGACAATTATCCGCGCGTGTCTCTGCTGTCCGTCTCATCGACCAAACTCTCACCCCTTTCGCCCCCATTTCCACCCCCTCTTTGCACGCGCCCCCCGCCCACCCCTCCACCGATGGCCAACGACGACAACGACGAGAGGAGTCGGAGTGAAAATTCGGTGACGATTATTAACGGGGGATCTCTCCGGTTGTCCGTCGACGTCGTTCGTCGTTCGCGGATCGTTAAAACGTCCGTGATTAATTGCCACCGGTTAGGACGGTGTAACGAGCCCCTTCAGACCCGAATAAAAATAAAGGATCGAGCCCGGTGTTGTAATGGCCGGTCGATAAACGAATTTTAATTGCGACGCGCGACGACCGGAACGGATTCCGCCGGGTAACGAGAAATCGAATCCGGTAATGGCGGATCGATACGCGACCAGAGTATCAATCGAGACACCGGGAATCGCGGATCTTGCTAATTGATCCTGGGATCGGAACTCGCTGCTTTGGACACCTGATTATGCGAGCGATCTCGAGCCGAACCTCCTCGACGGTCCAGTTTGGCACAACCATGAAGCGACGGCGTATGGAACATCTGTACAATTCCGCGACATTTATCATCTAGGCCTCGGCGACATGTACAGAGAAATCACTGTACAGACTTTTCAAGATTAATAATTATCTGGACACCGGAAGGTTTATTGTCTGGATGGCAAAAGTGACTACTTTGCATTACTTCATAATAATAACGAGAACGTGCTAACCACATTTTTAGCAATATTTTAAAAATAATATATACCCAAAGAAATAAATTTGCCAACTATTTTCTCACGTATGCATCCTCAGAATTTTAATGATTTTAAATTAAAAATATTAGAACCCGCCATTTTAACGGGTCCCGTAAACATGTTAAAGTGTTAAAGTCTTACGAGTCGCGGAAGTTGAACATGAATGACCTGCGAAATGATATTTGCGAGTGATTTCTTGCGGAAATGAGTGAGAGAAGGTTCCAGGAGGGGTTTATATATCGAGAGTTATGTTAGCATGGCGGACGGATGGTTGACACGGTGAATAAATGATTCATTCGGTTGGCCCGCGATGCGGCAAAATAAAGAATGTTATGCATGCATTCGTGGTTCGGTGGGTAGGTTTGAATAAAGTCGATGCACAGGTGAACAATTCGCGGAATTGGCCACCAGTGTGTCAGTGGTCTGGTAGCCAACTTCCTACGTTTCGTTCATGAATAACCAAGAGAAACGCCATACCAGGATCCTATAAGCTTGTTCAACCGTTAGCCACCGCGCGAAGCTACAAGAATCAGATTTGTGAATCTGGCATCGAGCACCGGGCTACAAAATGGCACTTGGTCCTCGACCAAAGACGTTCTAAAAGATGCAGTCCATCAACGTGTTTTGAAGCCATTTGTAGCATTTTCGACATTGGTGTTTTACAGGATTTACTACTGGCAAAAAGAACACTGCGAAATCATTTCATCTGAAATGATACTTGACTTAGGGCTAGGTTTCTCTATTTAGGGGGTTTCACGGGTCTAGAAGTCTGAGTTGGGGACACTGTCTTTAATTTAATATTATCAGCCACAACGTTAATCATCTCGAAAAATGTCCAGCCTAAAATACACGTCCAGTTAAGAATTGCAGACGACATAACCTCAAAATTTTTCTAAGCCCTTTTTCAAGATTTTACGTCCACACTGTAGATCCGATGGTAAAGAAGAGATCAAAAGTAAAATAGTGAAAATATTCTGAGTATTTAAAAGTACCGCAAAAGCATTGAAATAAATGTACGTCTACCTTCTATATCTTGCAACGAATGTTTCACTTACCGAGGTGCATAAAAATCTGCGGTCCCCGGTGCATCTTTCATGTGAAGTACATCGACGGTTTACGGTCCAGGGGCATGAAAAGTCGTGCTAGACGAACTTGGGATGTCTCGCACGCATCGATGTTGATGTTTGTAGAATTTACGAGTGGCAGCCGATTGGTTCTGCCAAGGATTTTTATTATGCAGTCCCTATGCAGCGAGCATTGCAGCGCGAGGGTGGTACTCGGGTATTGCGGCCGGAATCAGGACACTTCCGCGGCGAGTTCCGCATTTGCGAATGCACGTACATGGCCGTTACCTCCCCGGGCTGCTAACCGAACAAACCCACGTCGTTTATGAATAATGATAATGGCCCGTTTAGCCCCGTAGGAACAATAGACGAGTTGTAGCCCGGTCGTGGGAGGAGGCTCTCGAAAAGATAACGGATGTACGAGCGTGTCTTCATCGCCTCGCCGGTTAATTAAGCCCGTGCGGCTCCGTTCGCCGGGCCGCATGCAAATCGGGGGAGGCTTGCTTGTTTTTCGGGTTTCAAACGGACCCGTTGTGCTTTCGGCTGATTGCGGCAGCCTGTCTTGACGATGACGAATGCCCACGCGAAGAAATGTAAATCAGATGCGAATTATTTGACGGTTTCAACGAACCGCAGTTTAATGAATCTCTTTCCTTTTCTGTTCCAGGTAAGTTGCTGGCGCCATAGATCCCCCTACTCTGGGGAAGCTGTTATGGGGTTGAGATTGAAGGTTTGGTTAGAGTAATAAATACCGATATAAATCTGGAATTTTTAACCCCTTGCACTACTTATTTTACGGTTGCAGTGGCCAGAACTGTACAGTAAAGTCTGCATTTAAGCCGGTAGGAGCTACACGATCTTAGTCAGTATCCTTCTCCCTCCCCTGGGGGGCGTACCCCGCAAAGTAAACATGCCTCGTGATCAACGTGTTTACACGTCTACACGATCTATGTCACAGCACGGACTCCGCGATTGGGCTTAGATCAAGACTTTACTGTAACACTTTGTTGTATATAATTTTTTAGAAAAAGAAGGAAGCTTGCCGTGTGCCTATTTCAGTTCGGTTCAAAGGAAATTAATAACAACTATTTAGTAACTCTTGTTTAACAGCTTCAGCAGTTTTTAAATTGTTTAAAATGAAGGTTGGGCTTGTAGCAAAATTAAACTTGAACTCGCATTTGCGGGAATGTACAAATGCGTGCTTCAGATTGAAATATGTTTAAAGAGAAATAAAATATTTTACTGCACGTGGACACACAGGACATAGGTGGATTTTTAATCGAACATTTCTCGTATTCCACACATTCGCATACGTATATAAATAGTGTATAAATATCCCCAATCTCCTGGCAATAAATTTTCATTGCGTAAGACATATTACAGATCATAGATCACGTAAACGCTGTCTATAATCTAAAACCTGAAAATGTTCGAGAAAGTTTGAAGTATCTGAAAAATATATAAATGTTACTGGATGATTTATGATTGGTGGTCTGCGGATTTCCTGCATTCGCGGCATAAATCTCGGGATAGGAAAATGTTCAACAAAATTTTGTCTCTTCTTTGGAGCATGATAGAACCTCTGAAGGCCAAAAGAAATTTTACTTAAATTTTATTACTTTATAAATTATCTCATAAAAATTATATTTGCGTAAAAATTCACTGCCTAACGATTAATATTTTCGTTGGCAGGATTTATTTCAGCAACAGCCTTTTTACAGTTATAATATTTACAGTGTATTATATCAAATGCAGTGTGTCCTCTTGTAAAATGTTTTTCAATGCATTATAATTTTTTCGTAATCTGTACAAAATTAATTTGATTTTCTTCGCACGAGATACAAAATCGTGGTGTTAAAACATGCATAATCCTGGGTAGCGTGTTAGAATTTGGTCGAGAGGATTGCGAAGGGTCTTACGGCGGCAAGTAAGTGCTATAGTTAACGACGAGGCGATGGTTGTGGGTTTAGGCGTGTTTTTTCTGGCAGATCGTGTTTTTCGAGTGGTTGCCGCCGTACGACCGCGTTCATTTATGTTGCGGTTTCGTCGGCCACCGGTTCGCCGAAGTGCAGATGCCTTCGAACAAGAGTTGAGGGTGGTGTGTATCTGTGCTCGAGGCAGGACGATAAAGTGTCTCTGTCTGGCCACAGACTTTGTCCTGTCACCGTGTATCGTCAGAGTATCTTGTTCTCCGCTCAATTACACGATGGATGGAATATTTACATGCAACGTAATTGACGTTCGGCCGCGGACTTCGCCCGTTCGATCACGCGATGCGACGTATTCTTCCCGGTGAATTATGCATTCGATGCACTCCGCGCTGATAATTCACGGCTTGCCGTGTCTGCGGTGCAGCAATCTCTTCCAAACCTCACGGTTCGCCAGGAAAAAATTTCGATGGCTAAAACCTGAAAAATTCGGGGACTCAAGGAGTCATCATTCAAATACTCCAAGGTTCCTAGATTCAAAAATTAAAAAATTCTAAGAGACGAAGATTCAAAGATTCACAGATTCGAAGACTCAAACAATCAAAAATTGAAAAATTCGAAGATTCAAACGTTTAAAAATTCGAAGATTCAATCGTTCAAATATTCGAAGATTCGAAAATTCAAACATTCAAAAATTCAAAAAGGTAATGATTCGAAGATTCAAACATGCAAAAATTAAATAATTCGAAGCTTCAAAAGTTCAAAAATTCGAAGATTCAAACATTCAAAAATTCGAATATTCGAAAATTCAAACATTCCAAAAGACAAGGATTCGAAGATTCAAACGTGCAAAAATTAAATAATTCGAAAATTCAAACATTCAAAAACTCAAAAAGGCAAGGATTTTGAGGTTCAAACATGCAAAAATTAAAAAATTCGAAGATTCAATCGTTCAAATATTCGAATATTCGAAAATTCAAATATTCAAAAAGGCAAGGATTCGAAGATTCAAACATGCAAAAATTAAATAATTCGGAGATTCGAAAATTCAAACATTCAAAAACTCAAAAAGGCAAGGATTTGGAGGTTCAAACATGCAAAAATTAAAAAATTCGAAGATTCAAACGTTTAAAAATTCGAAGATTCAATCGTTCAAATATTCAAAAGTTCGAATATTCGAAAATTCAATTATTAAAAAATTAAAAAAGGCAAGGATTCGAAGATTCAAACATGCAAAAATTAAATAATTCAATGATTCGAAAATTCAAACATTCAAAAACTCAAAAAGGCAAGGATTTGGAGGTTCAAACATGCAAAAATTAAAAAATTCGGAGCTTCAAAAATTCAATAATTCGAACATTTAAAGATTTAAGAATTCAAACATTCACATATTGGAAAAATTTAGACACCCAAATATTCAAGCACTGATACATTGAAAAATCCTGGAATTCAAATATTCAAACATTCAACAATTCAAGCATTCAAAAATTCAAACATTCAGAAATATAAAATCTAGGAAGTGTTAATCCATTCGGTGCAAACGTCGACATATTGACGACATCGTCGCACGCATCTGCTTCCCGAGGTTGTAAACGAGTAATTTAATTATTCAGGAGGATGCAAAGATTGAAGTCTTTCGCTGGCACCACGGGCTCCTAAGGGGAAACGCTGTTTAGAAATTCAAATGCATAAGGTACACCGTAAGATCGGTATTAGATTTCGCATTTTTCTCAGCTCGGGCGCAAGATAATAAATCTGCGAGGCGGCCATTGTCTACACTGCGCGACCGTTCGAAGCTGCCGATTTCAATTAAGCATCGGTAAATGTTACTGCGGAGATGAATTAAACAGTCGTGCAACCGGTGAAAGGAAAACGTACCTCCTTTGTTCGCGTTGTATAAAGTGCCAGACGTGAAAGTCGCTGTTTAGAACGATTCCGTTGTATCGATTATTGTTTGAAATGTATCAGAACCCGTGCAAAGGATCCCAGCCGCGAGTTCCGACTTTTGTTCTCCTGTCAGAATGCCCAGCGACACTTTAACTTTGTCGCACGACTTCAATCGGACTGTAATATTAAAACCGAGTAAAAATCGAGTTTCCTCTCGTGCTATAGACTTAATAACGTCGATTCGTCGATCTGTATGCAAAATAAAAATATATACGAAGCACAGGACACATTAAAACTTACTTTCTCCTTTAAGGGCCCTAGCAAATTCGATATAATATAATTTTCATTACGGTTTATCGAGTAAACCAAATTTTATTGCTCTCCACGAGGTGTGAGAATGTTACAAAAATCACTGTCACGACAAATCTGTTTTTTTTTCTATCCTCATTGAATAAGTATTTTTGATAGGTTAAGATATGTTAATATTAAGAGGATTCTCTTTTCAAAGACTGTGAAAACACGAAATGAATAGAATTAGTACAAAAATTAATCACCGCAACAACGTTCGGCATTGTCTGAAAATCAAATCAGCTTAAAACCAGCTTAAAAAGAAGAAGGGTGGCTACCCTTATCGGTGGTGCCAGAGAATGCGACTCTTCTCGGATTCCTCGGAATCGTGTTGCAAGACGTAGCAAACCGTAAAATATTTTACGGTTCCGCAGAACCCTTAAGAAAGAAAGACTCGAAGGTCCGAAGGGACGTCTCAGGGGCGAGGCCTCTCGTCGAATAACGAACGTGGGCGGGGGCGTGTTAACTTTCGCCGGGGTGGTGTACCTGTCCATTACAGGCCGATAGAGCGACAAAAGTTCGCGTTTCGCAGGGTCCTGGGCGATTTGTCTAATTAAATCAGCGGGCGTGCATGTCGGGGGGCGCGGGCGTGCCGTACGAAATTGCAATGGAGCGAGGAAAGGGTATGGATTAATGGCCTGGCCGGTGATATGTTCGGCCGTGCACGGCCGTACGCGTTTGCTCCACGGTTAAAAGCGATAATTTCCTCGTAATCCCGAAACGTCCTCTCGTTATTATTAATTGGTCGCTGTCAGTTCAGTGGCCCGTGTCAGGGCAACGGTCGACGGCGACGTATTGCCACATTTTCTACGGGACCGGTCCCCCACCCCCGTCCCCCATGGGCTCGCGGATAGGCTTGCGAAAATTTGTCTGGATCGTCTCGCTCGTTAACGGCCCGGAGAAAGCTGAGATCACGGGCATCGAGCGCGACACCCGACACCCGACACCCCCTCCCCTCACCCTCGCCCTCGCCCCCCAGCCAACCCTGGTTATCACGGCCGAAATTGGTTTATCAAGCGACACGCTGACCGATTATTTATGGCCGCCGGGAAGTCAAGGTTACGCGCAGTTGTACGAACCCGACGATTAATGGCCGTTAGACCGTGTTCCCCAGGTGCGATGTAATGGAACCGGCGAAATCCGAGCGACCATCGATCCTCGATCGAAGTATGCTAAGCGGAATTATGCCTCCCGCCGGCTGGCCAGTGGAATTAATATGGTATCGCGCGCTGATCCGCGAATTACGTTTCTGCGCCGATCGCAGAGTCCCGCAATACGTTCGAACTGTACTCATCTTGACATTTTTATAAAGTATAAGCGTGGAGTTGTTTAACAAAACATGGGAATATTATTGTTATTTATAATTTTTAGTAGAACGGATTTTTGATGCACTCATTTGTAAAGTGAGTAGCGATAACTAGAAACTTGAAATAATTAGAAGAAAATTGTCTAATTCTTTTCTATAATTATGAAAAAAAGAAATGCAGACAATTTTTATTTCGTATAAAAATCAGCTGTCTACTCAGTAAAATTATCTCAGTAAAATTATGGAGTACATTTTCATTTAACGCTCGTTTTCTAAGTATTTTGCGAAAGTTTATTACCCGGAAAGATAAGAGAAATGTTTAACGAGATAAATTATAATATAGTGTAAAATAGATCCATAGATTTATGAAAAAGAGACACTGTTATGATATTAAGACGCCGTGAATCGTTTTAAAACGACCGATTCTGAATCAGGGAGCACTAACAGCCGATAAAATTATGGGTACTACATTTTTTTGAATTTAGTAATAATCCGTAAACAGTTGATCTAAATAGGCGAACGGTATAATGATAGTTTATCGGTTCCATTGGCACATAGTGAGCAGGTACTCGGTGAAAGTTAGCGGTCCATGGATCGTTTCCATTTCGTACACTTTGTTTTGTCGCACGGTAATGATCAATAAAATTATATTACTACTTTTCCCTGTGCATTTTGTAATAACCTGCGAACAGTTGAGAGAAGTAAGAGAGCTAACTATGACAGCTTCTTGCTCCACTTACCTGTAATAGACAAGTGTCTGCTGCGAACTGGAACATACCATGGATTGTTCCGAGATCGTAAACTTCGTTCCAGGAGACATTAATGAGCTGTAAAATGGATACACGGGTTTTTAAATATTTATACACGAGCGTGAACGTTGTAACCGAGTTATTGATGCGATCTAGTGGGTTCCCTTATCGAGTTTGTATCATTTTACGCGGTAACTTTGCGGTTATTCAAATGGTATATAAGACTTGTATTTTATTTAAAAATTTCCTTGTAACAAAATTAAACCGTAGAGAGAATACATATTTTGAAGTGTAACTCTTATAGAACTGCACATGAAATTCATTATTCACGAAAAATTTTCACATTTATTGTTACATCTAAGCTTGTACCGAAAATGATAAAAATATACATGCTGAAATTGTACAGTGTCTTTCTAGAAAATTATACAATTGTACCGATGGAAAGAGTAAAAATTATAAATTATAAAAAATTATAAAATCCTTAGTGCATCGTTCTGAAAGTAGTTTATAGGATATTATAAAATCATTTGCGCAGTCATAAGAAGGTTCCATAGAAAATTGTAAAATCATTTATGCAAACGATACGAGAAGACTGTAAAGAAAATTACGTACGATTAAAAAATATTTCGCACGCAAAACTATTTTTACAGAAAGAGTCACTCGCGATGGGAAATCGAAACAAAACCGATCGTCCAATCGTTTTGTCCCCCGTGCAAAAGAATAAAAAACCATTTCGATTTAAAGAAAACACAAGCGGTCATTAAACGTCCGCGTAATATCAGTGCAGGTAATAAAATATTGTTTTTAACGGTATTATTAATTTTCGATTCGTAAACGGACCACGGCGTCGTTCGCGGGCGATATTGCCGCGGCATTATTATTAATTCGAAGGTTCGAGGGGTCGGGGGGAGTGCGTTCAGCCGGTTCTCACCCCCGAGGTACAATCGGGCAGGGTGCATCCGCGATTTCGTCGCGCGGCAGAGAGAGCAGAGCGGAGCGGAACGGAGCGGAGCAGAGCGCGTCCATTTCGGCTCGCGCTTTTATTTGCGAACGCGGCAGAAACAAACGAACGAGCGCCGGGGCTAGGTGAATAATTAGTGCGCTGAAAATGAAAGTCGTCCGGCGATATTTGCTGCCTGCTTGATCACCCACCCTCTCGGGCGCGTTGCCACCGCCCGCCCACGCACCCCATCCAACCCCCCACCCCCTCCCCACCTGCTCGTCTCTCTTTCGGTTCGCGAGCTCACAATTTCGGCTTTATCGCAATTTCATTGGCCCCCTTTTCATTGGTCGACCGTGAATAATCTGGTTAAGCGACGAGGCGCAGTCTGCGCCATCGATCGATCGAGATTCACCGGTTCGATACCAACCCCTGTATCCCTCCCTCCCTCTCTCTCTCTCTCTCTCTCCCTCGCGTTGCAACGTTTCCCGTCCTCTTTTTCCTCGCGCTCTCTGTTCATTATACCAACTGCGGGATTCCGACGTTGCAACGAAGATCGCTCGGCTTTTGTAACGGCGTACCAGCGATCGTTGCGAGCCCAGCCTTCTAATCAAGTGAAACGATAATGAAACTAGCCCCGGTAACGACCCGTCGATGCACGGCGAAAATATTTTTGATCCGCAAAAAGGAGACCCCCGGCAGAGAGGCCGTTATTAAGTAATTACCGCACTGCGGTTCTTCATTTGCTCGCTATTCTACGAAAAGTTGACGCTAACGATTTCGACGGTTCCGGGAAATAGAGCTTGTATGGCGGAATCGTGTTTCAGGGAGGTTCGCGCGAGTTTGTGTCGCGGCCCCGACAGTAACAAGGGAATCCCGGTGACTGACGCACGCCGATTTCTATCAAACTTTCCACGAGCGTTCGTTAGACCTATCCAAAAATTTAGACCTTTCTCATTCGTGCCCCTTTTCCACTTTAAGCGAGAAATCAACCCTTCTAGCCGAACGCACGTCCACCTCAGTGTTCGTAAATGACAATAGATATCAAAAAATAGTTCCAGTGAAAGTTACATCGTATCCTTGGGCCTATACATTCGAGGAAAAATTTTTTCGAAAAAATCTTTCAAAAAATATTTTTTTTCAAAAAACTGATTTTTTCTAAAAAATGTTTCCATACATTTATAGGACGCAGGATGCGATATAACTTTCACTCGAACTATTTTTTGATATCTCCTATCGTTTACGATTTATACATACCTACCTTGAAGGCCCAGTTCGGTTAAGGGTATGGTTTCTCCCTCAAAGTAAAAACCGGTGATGAACGAAATTAGGCTAGATTCTTGGGTAAGTCTAATGAACGTTTGTGCAAAGTTTCGTGAAAATCGGAGCGAATCATTTCGAGATCCACTTTTTTAAAAATTTTTTATCTCTCGATAATTGTTTTATCGGTGGTATAAGTATATCAACGGCCTCAATTGTTCGCGGGATTGTTACTTTAGGCTCGACTTCCGGTTCCGCGGGACGTCGCGAAACGGAAGACCGAGGTGGCGGGTCTTATTAAAATAGTCGGCGCGTTGCGAAAACAAAAGTTCCGTGCCGGCGGGATTCTGCAAACCGGTTCCGTTTGTTTAATTCGATCAGAGGGAAGAGGGATTTCGCCCCGGTTGGCGGCCGCGTTCCGAGTTCGTCAGCGGAGTTCCAATTACTGCGTTAACTTTTTCATTTACTCCCAATTGCAGTATAATCCCTCGGTTAACTGCGTTTAAACTTCACCGTCGCGACTGGCTCGCCGGGAACCAATCCCGGTGACAATTCCACGTGCGCGCGCGCGCGCCCCCGAAACAAATCACGAATTTCGAAGAAAACACCGGATTTCGAAGGATGACGCCGTGCTTTCATTAGCGGGGATCATCAGCGTGACGGTGTCATTATCCGCCGACTTGCCGAACATGTTCCCCGCCGAACGGCAATTACGCTGCTGTTGCATCTGAATGCTGTTGCTGAATATGAATCCGAAACAAATTTCGTTAAATTCTTTACGCGCATTACACACGGATATTTCCATGTAAATTCGCAATTCAACTTCACGAAGTGGAACTTCGGCGAAGTTCGCCCGCGTGAGAGCATCCTGATCTTCGCGAGGCAGCGCTGTTAATGGGCTCCTTATGCAATTAACTCGGACTCGACTCAAAGAATTATTCCCAACATTCGGAAGGTCGTTGCACCCTTTCCCGATTACTTGGAAATTTTGGAATTTATTCTGGCTTCGTGGAATCATTTTATTATCAAAATTGTTTGAGAGTCTTCGAGCAGGTTAGAAAAGTTGTGATCGTAGGTTAGAAAAATTCAGAATTGCTTCGGTTCTATTCTTGACTTAAGAAATTATTGGACGGTTCAAATAATTATATTAAAAAATTCGAAAGCTGTATGAAAATTGCGTGCGGTATAAGCGGCCTGCTTGCAGGAAATTGCAGTAAATAAATGATGTAGGAAAGTAAGATATAATTGCTGAAGAATTTCTCGAGTATTTAGCATCACCGCGGAGCGAAACGGTTTCCGCCTAAATTTCGATATTTTTGCAATTCCCGCGCGTTCCGCAGCGATTGTTCATTCGACCCTTAACTGCAGACTCGTTTTGTTGCCTACGGGGGGGGGGGGGGGCAAGTGCGTCCCTCGTCCCATTACGCCGATAAATTAACACGGTTCCGGTGACCGGTGACCAGTCAGCCCGCAAACTTCGCCGGTCGCGGAGCAAAATTTCGTTCTGTCGCGATGGCTCGCGGTCGAGACACGCACAATACGCGTCGGGACGCGATAATTGCCAGGCGCGTTGCCAATTCGGCGTCCTCCTGTTAATTGATTCGCTGGAGGACGCTCGTCGGGCCGGCCGATAACAAGCTACCGTGCTAATAGTGGACACTAGTCTTCGAGGATCCCGGAATTTTCTTCTGATTAGCCGGGAATTGATGTACACAATCCTCCGCTTCGTTATCCTCCACTTTACCGCCGCCATTAACTATCAAAATATACCTTACGCTTCGCTCTAGCCGAAAATACACAGTGGAAATTTTACCTTCATTTATCTTCGCCGGAGGAATAACTACAGTTTCTCTGGACACGTCGCTGACGTCTCGATGATAAACGTCGCGGAATCGCGATACGCTGGCCGGGTTGCTGACATATATCGAGAATTGTGAAGATAATTTTCGGCAGATTCGATTTGATGAATTACAAATTTTATTTTAATAATTATTTTAATTCGATTGATGTATTTGGCAAATGCACACACGGATGCACGTGGCAGCGTGACATATTCCGAGCACGTAACGAGCGAGTGAAAAGCAGATAGCAGGCAACGGGACGTGTGAAGGAATGCGCATTCGCGAGAGTGTGTTTAGGAAAGTTTGGCCGTTTAATCGGTCCCGTTAATAAGCGCAACGGCAGCCGAACAGTGCACTTAATCGCTTGGCGCTTGACAAAGTGGCGAGCCAACGTTTTCCTTTGAGTCAATTACACTGGGAGCTCGCGCAGCTGACGCGCCTCAGACGTTTTAATTACCCTAATACATTTTGCGGTAATCGGACGGTTCCGGGGAACTTCCCGTCGGATCCCGGGCCAAGATAACTTTTTTACCCGGAGCCAGTTTCCGGCGAAAAAGAAGGGGTACACCGTGCTAGCTGGCAACCGAGTCTTCGCCGTGCACAGTCTCGCGAAATTTCTTATTAAGACCCGGGGAAACGAGTCCGAGCCCAGACCCGCGTTGTTCGACAACTCTGCCCCTCCCCCAGCCCCCCTCTCTCATTCTCCCTCACTCGCTCTCTCTCTCTCTGTCTCTCCCTCTAGCTTCGGGCACCCCGTCGAATAACTTTTACGTTCCGATGAAAGAAATCGCCGGGATTGTTGCTCCGTTGTTCCACGCTCAGACTGACGCGTACCTCGCAACAATCCGTAACTTGGCCACTTAATCTTCCCGGCTGATTCTCCCCGCTTCCGGGACGCGCGTCGCGAAATAATTCTGTACTCAATTAAGCGGGCTCCGGTTCGTTTTCGTTCAACGTGATTTAAAACTGCCTCCGGATTAAGCCGGGTTTTATTGGAGGACATTGTTACCGCTGCGTATTTCATTCCCGCGCGAGCTCGTGTACTTTAACATGCTAATTCGAAGTCTTTAAAAAGACAGAGGCGGAATGATTTAGCTAATGAAGTTGCAAGCGAAAGGTTAAACTGTACTCCTTCAGCGCGTCTGCGTTTTTTAAATCCTTGTACGATTTGACCCGTTGTTGGGAGTATGAGAGATTAACACCGAAATTTATTCGAATATATTATTAACCCCTTGCACTCGGCGCTGTTTTCATTCTAAAAATGAATTTTTCTTCCGTCTTAGAATATTTTCATTTTACTCGTACGAAACTGATCCGATTTCCACATATAATGTTTAAACGTTTGGTAATCTGTTAAATACAAGTCTTGTAATGTAACAAGTGATTTGTAATATTTTTTGTAATTTCTTTGAAATACTGGCACAACAATTTCTAGTGGTGCTTCAGAGTCACCACTCGAGTGCTAAGGGTTAATTCACAAAAGTGACAATTTAGTTAATTTTTTTTTATTTTTATTTTCTCAAGAAGATTTATGGTACGCCAGAGATGCTAGTTTAAGGTTAACAATTTTTACGTCGTGAAAGTACCGCAGTTTTATATAAAATTGTAGCGAGAGCTCCTGAAAGGGTTGAAATTGTTCGCACCATTTTTTTGTCTGCCGAGGGGTGAAAAATGAAATGATGTGACGTGGTAATAATTATTATCGCTGTTTGTACGAAAATTCGAGACCCAGTTTCCTCTGGATAATATCCGCTGCATTTCCGCGATTACCCAAGTTACGCATGATTTGTTTAGAATTTCAGCGTCCAGAGATTGGTATAGCACACGGTGTTTATGTACATACATTTGCCCCGTGCGAGGATTAATTTGAATATTCACGAATTTTCTGCTTAGATATTAGTTAAACACCGCCAGCGAGCGTTTAATCTAGACTTAACCCAGTTCTCGGTATATTTAAGACCTGTTCTTACGTATCAGGCGATAGCATAAGTGCATGCCGCGATATTTTTACAAACTTTATTCCCCTGATAGGATAATACTATTTTGAATGGTGAGTACGTGCAATGTCCGAAGGGAAGAGTGTATCCGGCGTTCAAATCAATTTCAAAACGGAGATTGCAATAACAAAAACATCAGTCCTCTTGTAATTCACAGGTGTGCACTTTCCATACATGTACAGAAAAATTAATTCATTGACATAGACTAATACTTAAATAAAAAAGCTAATAAAAGCCTGCTGTTTCAATGTCTTATGTATAATAATCAAAACTCTTTTCAGTGAGCTTTAAAGAAATTATTCAATTTTACTGTTCGCGACGTCGTAGCTTGAATATTTTACAATTATCTTTTACAAGAAACAATTAATCCTTCGGTCTTCGCCACAGTAGACATTTAAAGTCCAGTGCACAATAGTAATAATGACGGAATTACTTTCGCTAAATAAATAAATTGTTTGATTGAATAAATTCCTAAAAATGTTCAGTTTTCTCTTCCCAGGGAAAAAATTCTTGAAAAGCCTGGCTCCGACGGGAAAATTCTGAGATGACCAGCGGCCAGCGGCTTGCCAGCATCGGCACGCTGAACTGTTTATTAACAACGACGCGACCGGGCCCCTGCCGCGGATAATTAGAAAAGTGCCGTAGTCAAGGTAGCATCGATCGTCCCCGGGCCGGTCGGTTCATTCGAATCGGGCATTCCGAATGAAATTTATGCACGTCCCGACGGCGTAAAGCCGCTCTTACGCTTTATAGAATCGTCGCGGGCCGCGCATAAAACTCGGCGCGGCTCAAAAAGTTTGTCTATTACACGGTCGGCCCGACAGAAATTTTAATCAAACTTTCAAATGAGGTTCCGCGGGAAACTCGTTGCATAAGCTATCGAAAACGTGTTACTGCCTGCGTGACACAGGTGGGAAAAGGGGAGGGGTCGAGAGAACGGAGCTACCCCCTGCCCCCCTCCCTCGGTTCTGTTCGTTTCTGTTCCACATAATCGTGTCATCGTTATAAAATTACCCGGCAGAGGGACGGGTGTCGTACACGTCGCTCCTCGGGGCCGGCAATTTCATTCTTTTCCCCACCCCCCCTCGCCGCCCCTTCGCTGCGACAAGCGAGCTACACGACAACTGGTCGAACGAACGATTGCACGAACGCAATTTCCTTCTTCTTTATTTATAAACCGCTTGAAATTACAAAGGGGGATACGCGTGTAGTTGAGCGGCCCGGAATCCGCGTTGCGGAATATAAACTGAACACACACCGGGGGCCCCGGCTCGTTGCAGAATTGCGCCGCGGTAAATCAAACTCAAAATTTCCCGTGCCCGCTGGGAAATGCTAATATCTGAACTACCCCTGAAACCCTGCTAATCCGGATTTTCGTGTAACTAGAACTCTCACAGCTAATTAATCCTCTGTTACTGATTACATAGTTTTATTACATCTGCCGCGGTGGAATGTTGCCACGAGTTCTCGGCTCCGCGGTAATTATACTTCCGCGGCGTATCGGTACGAATTCGAACGAAAATATGCGTGTTCAGGTTTTTCCGGGTTCTCGGACGATCCGGGGGAGCAAATCGCTATGCCGATTTTCCTAGGATCGACGAGATACAGACGGATTGCGCAGCGTCGACCGTGGAGGCGGTGTTGGACAGGTTTGGGTGCTCCGGTACGTTCGGTAATTATGCGAATATTCCAGCGAGATTTCGGTGTCTGCGATGAACGCCGGTGATAGGTCGGTCCTCGAATATTTATCGGTATCAATTTTCGCCACGACTCGAGATTGCGGCCAGAGGAGAGTGAAGTGTGGAACGAGAGTGGACGAAGCGATTAATCAAAATCGACGAGACAGCGTTTTGCCCGCGGTTCTCAGCAGGCCGGCTAACCTAAGACCTTGCGCGCGGCAGTGTCTGAGAGGAATCTCTAACCGTGATGACGGTGGCCTTGAACGGGAACCGTAGTCGCCGTACAGTTTAGCGTGGCAATCACGAAGCGAGCGGCGTGCATCGCGCGGAGGCGATGCGATAAAAATTTCAGAGTACGTCGCCCCTCGTTGTCGGGCTCTCTCTCTCTCTCTCTCTTGCATCTTCGCCGGTTCCGCGCGGTCGCAGGAACGATTACCGGCCGTTTGTTGTCGGCCGGTTAAATAAATAATACGCGGCTCGTCGGGTTCCCAGCAGAAGGTGGTTCGACCCCGGCGTTGGCCAATCGATGCCACTCCGAGGCGTTTCCGGCGCGGAGACATGCAACTGAACGCTCTACGTTGTCCCCCTTTATCAATAACGTCCCCGGGGAGGCGACACTAGACATCACGGATGAATGAGAAAACTTCCCGAAACTAACGTCGATCGCGGTGTGCGCGGCGGTGTCTACGGCGACCGGGTCAGCGAAAATCCATGACGTGCCCCGGTAACGAGGCGTCGAGGCTGCGATGGGTTTATTGCTGTCTCGGAGAGTTCTACGATGGCTGATGAAGATGAATCTCGCCGGGTGATTTAATCGATTACGCGGCACACGTATAGAACCGCTAGATCGATACGCCACCTTGCCCCAAGCCCGCCGTTATCAAGATCCAACCTAGAATGCCCGAACAGGCAGCGAAATGGAGGACAACCTCGTGCGAACCGGGGCAAAAAGAAACATGAGATTCGGAACAATTTCGGCTTCAGACCCTGGGGAGATTGATCGACCTACCACGTAGACTATCCGGGTCGTCCAGTTCTCGCTGTCGAGGCTCTCGGGTGTCGGAACAATTACTTCGTAAAACCTAGTCAAGGAGTACAGCGAATTCTCGATATATGTCAACACCATCCTTTCAGCGACATGTATCGGCCTGGAGACGTTACCCCAAGCCGTGTTATGTTTACACAGTTATTACAGTAGTGGGGATGATTCCGCGACGTTTATTGTCAAGGCCTAGGCGACGTATATAGAGAAATCACTGTAGTCTGATTCAGATAGGATCGATGAGGACTGGTCCCATCATCCTTGCCGTCGATACGGACTAGACCCACCACTAGTGCATCATCCCCACAGTTCCCTTGACTTTGTAAGTCACCATATGCTAAGTGATCAAGCATACCTGCATCCTCCGTCGAATTGAAAACGTCCCGGGCACGCGGCGGCGGGCCGGTGCACTTCCGTTCTTTTTTCGTAGGAGGCGCCTAGTAGGCGTCCATAAATCCGCTCGCACGGACAGGCTCTATAAATATTTGGTCTCCTTCCCGGTCTATATCCACTCTCGACATCCTCGGTGTCGGGGTTGCAGGCGGCCCTGAGAGAAAGAGAGAGAGTGTGTCTGTGTGAGAGAGAGAGAGAGGTTGCACGAGGAATGAAGGGGATCAGAGAGGGAGCGAGAAGGGAGGAGGAGCAGGCGAGCTAGCTAGCGAAGGAGGAGCCGTTGAATACCCGAGGAACAGAGTCTCTAACCCTCTCGGCTCCGGGCTTAATTAAGCCGTCAGAACTAACGCGTAGCATCCGAACACGTGGCTATGTCAGATTTCGGTGTAGCAGTCGGACTGCGCCAAAATCGTGCAGCCGCCGCCGCCGCCGCCGCCAGGGCGAGGCCGTTAAATCGAGAGGCATCTGTTTCCGGATTCGCGGCGCGTACACTCGACTTCCTACGGCCCGTAATCGTTTTGAGTCTCCTCCTTTTTCTAGCACGTCTCTCCTCGTCCTCAACCTACCCCTTCCCTCTCTCTCTCTCTCTCTTTGTTCCCCCTCTCTGTATCTGGGTTACGAGCGCCACGTCCAGGCTCCCCGCGCGGAATTAATTAAACCGTCACCGGCAGCGCGGACACGGTACCCTACGTGTCCCCAGCTCGCGACGAGATTACAGGTAAACCCCACGGTAAACGCAAGCCCCCTCTGGCCAGGGACGACCAGGAACTTTCCGCCGGAAACGGAGCGAAACGTACGCCCCGCGTTTGCGGTCCACGAGTACGATCCCCGGCAGAGGCTGCGCTTGATGGCCAAGAGGCTGAACTGCGGTCCGAGGTGTTACTGTTCCGGTTGCCCCAGGTTCTGACTCGTTCGCACTTTGCCAGGGATTTTACCGGGAAATCTCGTGGACGTATCGTTCGCTCACCGGAAGATGGAACACCGGACTTTGTGGGTATCTGTGCCCCACTACCTACCACTTCGATACCCCCACTTCGCGCCACAAGTATTTGGTATAGCCCGTGTCCCTTCACGAAGAAGACCCATGTACCTATCGAGTACCACTGGGAGAGTCACACTTGATAGTCTGATAGTGCACGTTCTCCGCTGCCCCTCCAACTATAGTCCCCACTTTGCCAGCGTTAGGAGTGGGGGATCCCCTGCTGACCTTTTACCATGTTGCCATATTCTCCTGGACGGACAATACACTTCTGTAACTCTTGAGAGTCACATTTGGCAGGAGAAGATGGAACTCAGGACTTTGTGGGTGTCTGTGCCCCACCATCTGATACCCCCACTTCGAGCTACAAGTATTTTGCTATAGCCCGTGTTCCTTGATGAAGAAGAAGATTCAGAAACCTATTGAGTACCACTGGGACAGTCACACTTTACAGGACAAGATGGATCACGGGAACTTGTGAGTATCTGTGCCCCACTACCTGATACCCCCACTTCGGGCCATAAGCATTTTGCTATAGTCCGTGTCCCTTCACGAAGAAGACCCATGTACCTATCGAGTACCACTGGGAGAGTCACATTTGACATGAGAAGATGGAACTCAGGACTTTGTGGGTATCTGTGCCTCACCAAATAATACTCCCACTTCGAGCGACAAGTATTTTGCTATAACCCGTGTTCCTTGATAAAGAAGAAGAATCAGAAGCCCATCGAGTACCACTGGGACAGACACTTGACAGGACAAGATGAAACAGAGGAACTTGTGGAAGAATTTGAAACAAAGGAACTATCTGTGCCCCACTACCTGATACCCCCACTTCGAGCGACAAGTATTTTGCTATAGCCCGTGTCCCTTCACGAAGGAGACCCTCCAACTATATATATATAGCCCCTCCAACTATAGTCCCCACTTTGCTAGCGTTAGGAGCGGGAGATCCCCTGCTGACCTTTTACCATGTTGCCATCTTCTCCTGGGCGGACAATACACTTCTGTAACTCTTTCTGCGAAACAGTTATTGCAGAAAATGGAGTATGTCGTTTGAGTTGAGGGGATGAATATTGTGGACGATATTGCTTCCACATTACAAAAATGACAATTATATGTGTTTTAAGAGAAGCAAGAAACTGTTTATGAATATTCCGTATTTTTTCAATAGAGTCAATAGCAGATGAGGTCCAAAACTGCCTTCTTGTGACATTTTGCTGCTTAATACGAGACCAAATAAAACACAATTTGGATCCCAAATAACTACAGTAAATTAAAACGTCCAAAACCATGCTCAATCTTCCTAATCCTCTTCGTCGCCACGGTAAATCCAACACAGTTGTCCCGGTGGAATGACAAATCGACCATAACGACGCAACAATCGTGACAACAGAAGGGCCGAATTATTTCATCTGGAGGGAACGGTCTTTTCCTTCAGCGAGAGTTGGGCCTAGCAAATGAAGTCGATTCCCGGGACCTGTCACGACACGGGGTCCTAATGGCATTACATCCGAACTTCTTCGGGGTCTTTAGCTCCACGGCCGACACCGTGTCCCTTTTTATTTCTTTCGTCCGTTTACAAATGGTCACACGATGTTCCCAAGTCCGTTGGCCAACCGGAATAGGGCTCCTCTCGTAGGTGGATGATGAACAGCGAGAGCAATGTTTAGGGCTTCGGCCGTGCAGGCAACGACGCTGGAAAAGATGAAATAGGGCGGAGTATCAACCGGGGGATTATTTATCACCGGCTCGGAGATAATTGGTCGGTTTGGAAACCAATCAACCGACTGCCCCGTTGTTCTTATTGGCTACTTATAGCTCCGCCAGACGGACTTCCATTCTCAACGACATAAATTACGGCGCTGTATAACACGCTCCAGACGGAGGTATTATTTCCCGGGCGAATTTCGAAACCGACGATGGCGAAACGGGTCAATGCACCTTGCCGTTCTAAATAGCCTTTTC
Source organism: Halictus ligatus (assembly GCA_028454255.1). NCBI lineage: Eukaryota > Metazoa > Arthropoda > Insecta > Hymenoptera > Halictidae > Halictus > Halictus ligatus. The sequence continues at coordinate 3,408,351 of CM052129.1, forward strand.
TTCGTTGATTAAGAGGATATCGGAGTGACTAATCATTCCAGTATGCTGTTTTTAGAAGGTCTTCGAGATTTTTTTTAAAGAAATCAAAACACTATTTCGTATTGATCTTTTGCACACGTGTTTACTATTATTTGGAGCATATGATGCACTTTTTTCGAGCTCAGATATTTAATATTGTACGAGCTGAATTTACTGAATTGACGTCCTTCTAAAAACAAAAGTGTATCACTAACCTTCTTTGGGATTTTTTAAAAAGAGATTGGAAGACTGTAATGTATTGGCCTTTTGCATACGTGTTTACTATTGTTTGATGTAGATGACGTATTTTTTGCAAGCCAAAATATTTATAATTGTGCGAGCTGCATTTACTTAAACGAGGTCGGTTTTAGGAAGAAAGGTATCTCAATGGGCGACGAGATTCCAGTCGTTCCATTTTGGTTTTGACGTAGTAAAAAATTAAAAAAAAAATCAAAATCCATAAAAGATTTTATCCATACGGTAGTGGCAAGTCTGCTGAAGCTTCTATCAAGATTCAAAGTGTATCGGACCAGTGAATCTTCAAGTATCGCATCAGCGATATCAGAAAATACGGTTCCGCGAGAAACGCGTCCCGAGATTCAGGCTACAAAAAGTAAGTGTTCCGCAAAATTCACAGCTGTCTATTCGAGTTTGCTATTCCAGTTTCGTACAGTAAACCCTCTTCTTCCTGGCAACACATTTTTCAAAAATATGCTTTCGTAAAATCTTCATTTTTTCGCGCCTGAGATCTGCCACAAAACGGAGCCAATATTTAAAAGGGCCTGCAGTTTCCATAATGGCGATACACCATTCATTAAAAATGCCAACAGTTGAGGAACGACGATGTCAAAAATTCATGAATTAAAATTCTCCCTTTTGGTTTCGCATGATTCTCCGTAAAATCGATTGCGAATTTCTTAACACTTCGCAATTTCGCACCGGAAGCTTCGGTAACACCGCGATTATCGATTCGCGTAAAACCGAAAATCCGATTTCGCCAACCGGTTACACGAGATGCCCCCTTAAAAGGCCAAATCCCGGCCAGACATTTCCCGCGGTAGAAATTGCACGTCGGCGGTGGCGGGGCGCGCGCGCGCAAAAATTTGCATTTAAGTCCACCGGTGCTGAATGAACGGAAAATTGGCGTCGCCGCCGCCGATTGGCCCGGTATCGGAAATATCGAAGACCCGGTACGTGTTTCTGACTTTGACGACGGTTAACCATCAATCTCGACGCTGCCGCCATTTTTCATTCCCCCGTTTTTTTTTTTGCAACAGCTTTGCAACACGTTCCCGGTCTTGATAACGTGTTTCGCGCGCAGTCGTCATCCGCCAGCGAGAACCATCAAAATTTTACTCGAATTTTTTCCCGACGCTATCATCCGATTTATCTGAATCCAGGAAGATTGAAAAACGTTACTCTTTTATCCGGGAACGGCCGAACAATCTGTGCGCCGTGCGCAGAACACAAACCGCGCGCAAAAAGATTTAATCATTTGCGATATTCCGGGACTGGCGCGAGAGAACGAAATACCGTTCGTTATTCGCGTTTCGGGGGCAAGATTTCCTCGCAAAAATCACATTATCAATTCTGCAAAGCGATTTTGAAATATCGTTATCACGATATCGTATTGACACTTGAAGGCCACCGAATCTAAGCACTCAGTTAACATTTCGATGTGAAGAAACATACTTGCTGGCGAGGGATGCTAATTTTTCATTAAAAGTGACAAAATCTTCATTATCTATACTGCATCAACGAAAGTCCATTTTTAACGCTCTGTCTGCCGACTCAACAAGCACAAAAATTAAATAAAATCTCGGCAATTTGTTTAGTGGAACAGAAACTAATTTACAATACAGAATAAGAATTGTTAACATCAATTGCAAGGTACCGAAATGAAATAGAAATTACTTGCCAGTCCTCCCGCATTTATTCCCACTCTCAACACACAGAAACATCCAGAATATGAACCGCCATTTTGTCGAACAAACGCCCCCTAAAATCCCGTCTTCATCTCGCGAACCGCGCAAAGATGCGCGCACGGAGCGCGTCGATCATTTCCCCGGCTAATTGCGGATAATCGTTTCTCGGTAATCCGGAGTATCAATTATTTAAACACCTCCTAATTGCGAGTCGTAAAAATTTATTCCCCCGTGCCCCGTTCGAGGTATAATCGTTCCCGAAGAGCGCGATACGAGCGCGAGAGGAGAACGAGAACCTCATAAATAAGTCAGCCCATTAAGTTTCAATGTCCAACAATCAACCCACCGGTGCTCACACCTCTGACACGACCAATCAGGATCACGGTGGTGTGCACGGTGTTTTAAACGCAGGCTGGCTTGTTGTTCGAGGTTTGAATCGAGAAGGGCCTAACCGAGCGAGAGATAGAGAGAGAGACCGGTATCTGGATCCCGTGGCGCGGGCACGTGAAAGTGGGCACATCAGGAAACAAAAGGAGCATTATTCGAGACAAGCTAGAGACATCGCAGACAGCGTGAAATACGTGGCAGCTACGCGGTGATAGATAGCCTCGAGCGCCATTAACACCAGTCTGGAATGATGGGAGAAGGCAGAAGGAAGCCGAGACGAAAAATCTGTGTGCCCCTTTGTCGTTTCCCTCCGCTGCCCCGTGGAAACCCGTAAACTTTCTCTTCTAATGAGCCGAGGACACGCCGTTCGTACCGTGATTATACTGAAAATAGCTCGTCCTCGAAAACATATGTCGAT
>CM052129.1:3411393-3448627 GCA_028454255.1 Halictus ligatus
AAAATTGTACACTGATTTGGTACACTGAATCTACGCAAAAATAATTTTCAATTCTGCGCAAATCAATTCCGTCATGGGTGACATGGCAGCGAACGTGTTAATCAGAGAATTGAATCTCTTGTTTTCTGTTTAAAAAGTTTCTGTCTGACGAGGTCAATATTCGAGCCTATAATGAAGCCTGACACGGTGAGGCGAGCTCCCATTGGTTTCCGCATTCCGTCACGTGACAGCATAACGCAAGCGTACGACGCGGCTCGGCGCGGCGCGGCGCGGCGGCACCAAGTTCTGTATATAACTATAGTGAACTAGCTAGTATGTTGGCATCAGAACGGCTGAGAGCTGGGTAACCGGCCGCGAGAGAAATACGAAGCTCGTTCTTTCGTAAGCGTTCAACTGAATCGGCCTACGCGTGCTTAATGCTCCACTTAGCCCACGTACATTATGAGCATTGACTTATTAATGAGGCAGCTTTACCCTGCCGGAGAGGCCGCGATGCGTTACGTGGGCCAATGGCGCGCTTCTCGCTGAAACACACGCCTGTTAAGCCTAATGAATAGAAATAAAAGATTCACCGGCGAGCCGGCTGCGATACTCGCGCCTAATCACCGTTGTTACCTTCGCTTATGGTCGCCGTCGCGGTTTACCTCTTTCGTTGTCGTGGCGAGACGCTACACGACGATCATCGCTGTCTGGGAATTACGTTCGCTGCAGACTGTCATCAAATTTGCGCCCGATGCGTCGCGAATACTGAGAGATCATTGGCCTACCATTCTCAATAAATATAAAAGCATTTTTGCCGCAAAATTATTGAAGATATTTTGGATGCGTTGCGAATACTGAGAGATCATTGGCCTACCATTCTCGCTAAATATAAAAGCGTTTTTGCTGCAAAATTATTGAAGATATTTTAGCTAGACTCTTACAACTAATTGAAACAGTCTCTGAAATAAATATATCGCCAGGGGCTGTATAGCTGGACACTAGGTCAAAGTTAACCCAGACGACATCGATTAAGTATTAAATAAAAATAATATCATTCCCGAAAGTATGCATCGAAATCACAATGTCGGAAACCGTTGAATTCATGGAACGGCGTATTAAAATTAATAAAATTTTTGCGAATTTATAAAATATGCAATATTCGATTCTCCATGAAATTGCCGTAAATTTTACAACGTCGCTGGTAGTGTAATTTGATTTCACACGGGAGTGAGTATCATGAATTATACACATCAATTAACATTGTTCGCCAGTAGACAGGTGTATTAAATCGATTACCTACATGTAGTAATCAATATCAACTTATTCGTCCCAATGAACTAAATACAGACAGGCTCGGAATTCAATATTCACTGTTCAATCGATCGAACAACGAGCATATTTACCTTCGTAATCCATCAATGAGCTGCGATAATCTTCATAATAATTCGACGTTAAAAACTGTAGACAAATACTGGCATACAAAATTTGATCCCTTTGTTGCATAATATCGTGTCAAGTGATGAAGGTTTCGAACACAATTTAATATTCAATTCAATATTCTATTCAATCAAAATGAAATTTATCTTGTACGATAAATTTATTTTGCATAACATGAAGTTTTTGTATTTTCTAGGAAATTATTAATAGCAAGGAAATTCTAATCATTGCAATTAAAAGAAAAAGTGGTGAATGAAGCGATTGGGGTTTTTGGGGACCAATAATATGGAACTTTTAATAATTTAAATATTTCTATACGGAAAAATCTGAAATAAATGTCTACTATAAAATTTACATACAATTGTCAAGTTTCTGTTAGAAACAATCTGCGTTCGAAATCGTCGGACACAAATTTCCCGTTTCTCTCCGAGAATTCTTTCGAATCGCTTTAAACGGGACCAGCGATAAAGCAGAGCAGGCGGACTATTGGACGTTTAAAATCGTTACAAAAATACGCGAACGAGCGAGAAAAACGCCATCAACCCCTGCAGAGAAAGGCGAGCAACAATTCCAGACGGTCGGTCGGCCAGTTCTCAGTATTTCCACAATTAATCTCGCATTAATCTCGAGAGTGGCGTTGCAGAGCGTGCCGCTAAAAATACCCCGGATGAATAATGGAACGGCAACGATTCTCAGCTGACAAAAAAAAAAAGAAAGAAAGAAAGAAACAAAAGAGAAGAAAAAGGGGAATTACGTAACGCGGAAACAATTCGACGCGCGTCGAAGTCCGGCCGAAGAATTCGCGGCAGCGGTTTCGTGACGCGGTCGCACGAGCGTTTCGGCGACGGTGGTCGGTCTGGAACGTGCAGAAATCATCCCTTTCGCGAACAAGTTGCGTACAATTTCGCAACCCTCCCCACGCGAATGTTCACTGAGCAGACGACGAGTTCGGCGAATTGCGTAGGCGAGCGTGTTCGCGTGACTACGCCTCGTTCACGCATCCAGCGAAACCCTGTCATTTTTTCCCTTCCTCCCGTGGATCCGCGCCATCAACATGCCCGTCGAACCACGTCCACTTCTTCTTTGTGTGCCTCTAACGGCCGAGTTATGGTTCCCCGTAACCACTATTCTTCACCCCATCCGCCCCCTTTTGTTCTTTTTCCTCCACCCTCCGAACCCTCTTTCTCTTCGCAACGTTCTTTTTCACCCCGCTTTCTATTGCCTCCACGGCCTCCCGTCTCGCTCGCCGCTCTGTTTTTTTTTTACACTTTTGCTCCTTTTTTTTGCCCCGGGGAATACAATAATTGAGCAGATTCAGAGATTAGCGGATTAATTGGGAGTGTTATCTTTCGGGGTCGATTCGGTGGGAGGCCGGCGAGGGGTCGAGATTAGGGTAGTTCTTGAAATTTTTCTACCGGGAATGCAATTTTCGATAATTCCGCGGGGTAGATACTGTCTTCCGGGAATTGTGGGTAGGTGTTTTAATTGGGTTGTTTGTGCAATTTGCGTGGGGCGAGAAACAGGGTTGGGTTTTTTTTAGCGGAGCTCGAGGAAGAGAATGGGAACGTTAAAGGCTTCCCAGATGAGTGTAGAGATTCAATTTAGATGAGCTATATGTGGTTGGATAAACACAGGTAATATTTTTAAGTGGAGTCTGGTTCATGAACATTTTATTTAATTTTTGTACATTACGACTAGACTGCGGATTTTATGCATTTATGACTGCTATTTGAAACAGTGAAATTATTGGAAGAATTTAGGAGTACCCGTTCATTAAAATGATTGAGGAACGAGCGAGACTTTGATTTGATTACTGTCTCTTGCAATAATGATCCGCAGTCTAATCATGATTTTGAAATTCTCTAAGAGTCATGACGGTAGGTTCTACCAATGGAAATATTGGATTGTGTACTTTGATCCCTGGAGGAAGGGGAAAAAATTATTCTACCATTCATTCTGTAATACATCAAATCCCAAGGTTATTTCAAGGTTAAATTGTACCAGACCATTGTAAACTCTTTTTAATATCAGATAATGCAAAGCTACAAAAAAAAACATGATGTAATTTCTGTAAGACTAGGATTGACCACCAAATATTCTTGAAGACGATGTAGACCAGATCAAATTTACATCATTATGTGTATTTGTGTTATTTACACGCATACGTACATTATATGCATTTTTATATCTGTCATTGTACAGGGTGGCTGAAAAATAAGCAAAACAAAATGAATAAAATTTTTTCCGTTGACGTCTCGTTTTCGAGAAAATTGAGTCTGAATATTCGACGGATTCGCGTGATCTAGCGTTCGCGACAAGTAGAATTGGTTGGTCATGATCAGACGCGTCAGCCGATTCCTATTCCGTGGCACGCGTACCCATCGAATTTTCAAACTCTATTTTCCCGAAATCGAAGCGTCAAGAGAAAAATTGTTGTTCGTTCTTTTTACTTATTTTTTCCACACAGCCCATGCCCACTTTAACCACCCATCCTGAGACACTCCCTACAAAGGTATGTAAAACCACAACAAACACAATTCTCAGTGACACATAAAAGCTTGCAAAATAGAACCCAAAATAATTTCTATTACTCAACAGCGTTAGAAACATCCTTCCACAAAAAAAAAAAAATAGGATAAATGGAAACGGTATAAATATGAAAAACCGAAGGTGACACCGAATAAAAATCAATCCAAAATGGCAGAGGAGCGAGATTAGGTGTCTGCTCAAAATAAAAATTTAGGAAACGTGGAATACCGGTCAGCACCGGTTAAAATAATGCGAAAATATTCCAGAGAATCGAGAACAAAATAAAAATTCCACGTGTGTGAAAAACGAAGTCAGCGCCGGTGAAAATATTGCAAAAAAATTCCAGCAAGTGGAAAACCGAAGTTTACGGCGAAACAAAAATTCCGCGTAGGTGAAAAACCGAAGTTACCGCCGGGCAAACTATTAACATCTCGCGCAGGCCTGCGGCGGCCGGCGGAGCGTTAATAATTCATCGCTGGTTCTCGGTGTCGTGGCGTCGCGTCGCGTCGCCGCCGTCGTCGTCGTCGTCGTCGTCCGGTTCACGCATCGGCGTCGTCGAGCGCCGCTCTTTTTCCGTGACGCTCAGGATCCTTCTTATTCAGCTGGAAAAAGATAAAAATCGCGGTGGCTCGTGCGGTGGCTCGCGTTACGTGCTCGGCCGCAAATTACGCGTCGAAACAGCGTCAGGGGTGCCTATCGGTGTTATCAGTAACGTATACTCCGGCAATTAGAGGCGACGCTTGGAAACTCGAGCGCCAGGGAAATTCTTTGGAACCAGCGGGGGCCGATTACCGATGACGTACGCGTCATGAATACTTAATTTTCCTGTGGCGCCGGGGGAAACGTGTGAAAGTAATTGCGCATAATAAGAACGCCGAGCGACGAGCTGTCGCGCGATAATCTTTCGCAAAATTATAATATACCCCTCGCCATTAAGCAAATTACCGTCCCGGCGCGAGCCGACCCGGCTCGGCCCGATGTTCTTTTGTATCCTCGCGGAAACGTCCCGCCATTCCACCGCCCCGATTCCATCGTGTTTTTACCGCGGACCCGTGGCGCGGAACAGCTTCTGTGAAACACCGAACGGAATTTCAGGCCGATGTAGGTGTCGACGAAATTCGATAAATTCTCCTCGTGGCTGCGTGGCATACTACGACATACTTTCCCCGGGCCTAGCGTCTTTGTTTGCGCCGTTCCACCGAGAAATTCCGCACTTTGGTTCCCTCGTTTTTTGAGGATTCTTCCTCGCGACCCGACCGGCCAGATATTTCAACAATATCGTGCTCCCAAACCGGAGTTTGTTTTTCATTCTGCGCCCGACGAGTTCGCGGAATTATCCCCATTTTTTCGACGTTTACTCGTGTCTTTTCTCTCTCCAAAAATACCTTTATGAATATCGAACGGTTATCGAAGTCTCCGGTTTGAAATAAATTCTCAAATAAATAAGAAATTTTCTCCCGGATCCGGACGAGCCAAAATGGCGGCGGAGGGTTGATTTATTCACCGGGACAGAATTGCGACCGTTGTCGTAGAATTCCGCGACCGCGAGAAAAGAAAGGGTGATCGATCGAGCGAGGGACGCGGAATGCGCAGATCGCGAATGTCGCGCTATTTGCAACTAATTAGACGACGCACGCACCGTCGTCGTCCGGCTGTGGAATCACGGGGTTGGGAGGGGGAGGAGGAAGCAAACGTGCAGAGTGCGCGACCCGTGTGCACGCCGTTTTACTTTCTTTCCGTAGGTGGAGCACGCGTCCGCGCTGTTTGCCAGGCTGTTTGCAGAACTTGCAGCACGCGCGTGGCCGCCGGTGTACTCGGCCAAGCAAATTTGCCGAGCTGCACGTACGCGAGCGGCCGTGATTGTCGAAGATGACAGCGGGGTCCGGTGCTTGTTTCGACGTCTTGTTCCCCCCGTGGCGACGCGCACCGACACGCGGACGGCTCCTCCAGACGCTTTTTACGAGCGTCGCATGCAGATACCGGAATTTGAGAACGCGAGTGTCCATGCCCCTTCTAATTACGCGCCGATGTTGCGTTGCTTGGGTATCGAGGGTATCGGTAAGAGGGTGTAAATTAGGGGATCGCCGGGGAAACGGCCAAAAGTGGCAACCATCATGAAATATCAGCCACGAAGTTTCCGCGTTTCTTGTAGGAAATCAAACAAAATGAGAGAAAAATATTGAGGAACCTACAAAAAGAATATCCATTCTCGTAAATATAATAATTACAAGAATTTTCTGCCCGGGCGAGAAATTGTCGAAAGTATAAAAATATTTTTAAGAAGGTATAATTTTATGCGTAGAATTTGACGTCCATTATGTACAGGATTTTAATATTATTTTGAACTAAAAATGTATTAACGTTTGCCCTCTGCACGCAGAAGCACAGCAGGGACGTAAATATTATTATCCAAGAATGGAATGGTTACAAAAATGCCGGAGCGTAATGTGGAATATAGAGTAATCCATTCATTTTTCAGACGTTAAGCATTTATCAAAACTGTAATAATCCTGCGATGTATTATCCTTAATATCGCGCCTAATACCTGCAGGTAATTTACCGGGAACTTAAAGTCGTCGAGTCCGGTAATGTTTCTGTAAAATATTGTAACGCTAAAGAATGGTTGAACGGCGACTGGCAACATTGTTAATTTTTGTCTTTCTGTGTGAGAAAGAGAGAGAGAGAGAGAGAGAGAGAGAGAGAGTGAGCGCGGTTATTTAGGTACCAAATGGGTCACACGCCGGAAGTTCTGTACTTGAAACAGTAAATCTGTTGTAGAGCAGATCCGAGGCCGGAACGGTCCAGTGGCGAACGCTCGAGTCTCCCAATTTCCGGATCCGAGTTCGAGGCCGGTTTGGGTTAGAAGTTTTTTCCCCCGTGAATCTTCTAACTAGGAGTTGCGAAACAATGTGTAACTAGGACGTCGAGAAAAATTCTGTTAAAATATGGGCAGTCGAGAAACACACAAAGTTCAAATTTCAATGGAGGGAAAAGGTTCGCCAATGAAAGAAAGTTATCTGGAGTCTACAAAAATCACTAAAAAATGAAGACTTGAATTTTCTGGGAGACACTGAGGCAAGAATGTTGAAGTATTATGAATCTAATAATACATCTATTTAAAAAAAAATTTGGCAATAGAAGTACCTCCAGAGAGTGTGTAGGAAACAGTACAAAAAATATAGTACTAGTTGTAAGAATTAAAAAATTCGAGAATGTCCGTGTAAAAGTATTAGTCTTAGCGAAGATGAAAGAATACGACGAAAAATAACAGGAGAGAGAAAGGTAGTCGAAAATCATAACATAAAATGAAAACGCAACTAGAATAAAAGACAGCAAATAAAAGGTGTGTAGCAGAACGTGTTCTGCAGAAATGCACAATGTCACTGTAAAAATAGAGTGCAGCTATGCGGGAAAATTAAATACTGTTTCGAAGACAAAACGCGATATATCTCTTCTCAAAGAAAATAAATCATCCAACAAGAGGGAGACCCTTGATTCTGCAAAAACCTGTACAAAAAATTAGAATACCATTGGAATCAAGACAAAAATTGTCATACAGGTGGAATAACACCGAAAAAGGTTCGTGTTCCGGCTAGAACAAACGGGGGTCGAGCTACAAAAATAGCGAAACCGAAATGACACGGGAAAAATGCGTTAAAAATTCCTCCTGCGTCGTGCGAGCAAAAGGAGAAGTTGACAGACAAAACGGGAGAACTTGTGACAGACACAGAGGTGGGAGGGGCGGAGGAGAAAAAGAAGAGACACAGCGAAGCAGAGATTGCAGAATACGGGATAGGTGTTATTATTCGCGGAAAGGAAAACAGTGTGGGGGGCGAGAGGGGGATAGAAGAAACACACACGTCTCCAACGATGACCTGGCCGAGTCTGCCGTGTAATACCAGGTCGCGGTCGTCGGTATTGTCTATTGTACAAACGCGCCGGACACAATGGTAAACATTGTACAAAAATGAGGTTATTGAAACATCCCGCGACTGTGTTAAAGGCACAGGGGGGGAGGGGAGAGGGTTCCCGTGTCTCTCGTTTCCAGCGGCGCTGCATAACGAAACAGAGGGGGTCGTCGGCGATTCCTTGGTCTGGAAATACGAGAACAATGATGGACAGAAACCCGTCGTACCCGTCCCTTTGTTTCGCCGGTGCGTGCGGGTCGCTTAATCGCGATTGTCAATTCTACTGGGATCCCGTGTCGCGGAAAACGTCGCGTTACGCTAATCCAATCCTCGTGAAACTTTCAAGGGAAGCTTTTCATCCGGCGACCGCCCTACTCGACGCTGCCGTAGTCGCCTCCTTCTCCCATTCGATCCTCGAGTCAACAAATTAGTCTTACGAAATGTTACCCCTCGTCGACGAACATACCCTACAATCGCTGACAGGCACGGCTGCGTACAGTCCCTGGAAAAAATCCTGCGAGCACCCGCAGCCTTTCTCAACACATTGTTGACCGGCAATTTTACGCAGGAGCTATCTCACGTCACCAGCTGTTATTTCGTAATTGAATGTGAGAGTAAAACAATCTAAGTAAACTGCAATAAACTTTATTTGTATGTATTGAAATGGAATTTTTGATATATATTTTGTGTAACATTTTATATCCTTTTTTGGTATGATATTGTCGCAATAACGTTTGGACATGAAAGCATGAGTTAACTCGAGACCGGTCAACAATGTGTTAGCTGTGCACGACTGTGCTGTACGTTAGATTAACATGTTATCAGAGGAAGAAACTGTAAGCAGCTCTTACAGCAAATTTTTATAGTCCTAAACTAATTTGTGCATGAATTCCCGCCACCCCTAAAAAGTACATAAAGCCAGATCGAATTGTTTCATTGATAGACTGCAAGTCGTATGTATTTATGAAATTATTTCCAATTAAATTTATTAAGAAAGGAATGTCTTGCAATTCATTCCGACAATTTTTATTCCGTATCAAAATCCGCTAATTGTAAGAATGAATAGATTCAATTTAAAACTGTAAAGGGGTGGAGATAATTTCGGAATATCTGCGTACCATTTAGATCTTGATAAAAATATTAATTTATTTCGCATAAATATTTATCCAACGAGGACGGGACAGTTTTAGCAGGTAGGTTAACGCACACGATGTTTTATTGCCTGGGATCTTGTTTGCGTCACGAAGCGGTGTGTCTGCAAAGCGAAGAGTCGAAGCTCCGTGTTTCAGAGGGTGTAAATGCGGTAAACACGGCCGTGTTCGTCGTATTGCAGCATCCGTGACATTTTTCCCGGGCGGTTTTTTCTTCGTTTCTTTCGCGGTGATCATTACTGCAAAGTCTCGAGATGCCGGGAGATCGGAATATCCGATGGCGCGACGGTATCCGTAACCCATAACCACCCCTATCCGCAGTTGCGGTTGCGGCCGAAGGAGACCCGTTCTCACCCCCTTCCTTCTTTCTCTCTCTCTCTCTCTCTCTCTTTCTTCCTCCACGAACCGGGGGAAAAAGGAAAAACTAGTTTCCACTTTCTTCTTTTGCACAGGCCGCATACCTCCGGCGTCGCCGCGACACGAACGGGCAGAAAGTATTTCCATTACGCGCCGATGTATTTCACCGGGCGCATACCTTGTCGCGACGATTTTGCTCCATTTGAATTGTAAACGCCGATTTTTCGCTGCACGCCGCTACCTTAAAGAGACCGCGAGTTACTCATTTCATCTGGGCTGAGCGATTTTTATTCATGCGGATCACCGGCTTCTCGGCTCGGAGAAATGTAACACGCGTAATGCCGGCGAATATGGTTGCGACTTTTCGGGGGGAAACGCGGTTCTGAAATCACTCCCAAGGCGGAAAAATATAATAGAGAATTCGAGAATTCTGCCATTTGGTGAATAATCAAGATTTGTCGTTTCAGAGCACCTGCCTTTTCCAAAGCGTTATAAAAAAATATATAACTCAGGTAATTTTGAGTATTCTTGCTTGAAAAAAATCAGACGCGTGCTTCAAACGTCAATAAATGAGAGTACAAAATATCAATGCAAAGGATTACATAGTTCTTCCGGAAAAAATTCGTGCGAATGAAGCCTCGAAAATCACAATACCCCCATTGAAAGACATTCCGGTTGTCCATTGTTATCCAGATACAGTATGTGTAAAGAAAACATGTTAACGCAACCTCTTTAATTGTTTTCACTGCAGGAGTGATCCGTAAAATGAAAAATTTAAAGATATTCGACGGTAATTAACTCGCTCGCCGAGTCGGCGTGCTTTCACGGAGTCCGTCGGTGTTTGTAAAAAGGCTGTAAATTACAATCTCGCGAGTTAAATCAGCACATTTAAGGGAGTCTCCTCTTCCCATTATACGGGTAATTCCGTTTCGGAAGGCGGCAGGGGCGTATCCATCGCGCGTCGCGCCCCCCGGCCCCGGGGTCCCCTTTCCGGCGTCTAATACGGCGGTTTTACGAGCGCAGATTTTTCGGCGAATTTTCGCGGATGCTGGAACGAACGTGGCGGAAAGATGAAATGTAAATAGAATTCGTAAAGCACGGCGGCCGGACGCGCGTGCATGATCCCCATTCACCGGGGACCGGCGACCGTGAAATATTCCGGCGGCTTTTAAATTTACATCGTTAACGCGCGATGAGCAGCTTCCGTTATTAGATTCCCGCGAAAACTGGACGCGTCTGGCCGGGTGAAACGCGCGAAAAATGACGTCGCCGTGTAAATAACGAGGGAAACTTGATACGCAAACTTGGAGCCGCCCGCGAGATCCGGACACCGTGTCCCGGGCTCAAACGGAACGTTGCGCCACAGTGTGTCTGAAATTATTATTATCACGCCGTCCGGAGTCATGATACCTCGTCCGACCGGTCCGCGGTACGATACAATCGATACCGAACTTCATAATTCCTCCGAAACATATACCGAGGCCGATTAATTTATCGGTCGCGTCGATCGCGCACTCTAATTTGTTGCTTTTCTAATTCGCTCTTAATCGTGTTCGAGATTGTGCCGTGCGATTGGGCGCGAACGTTTGCACAGGAAATTTCGAACACGGTAGAATTGTTTCTCAGATGATCGTTCCGTGATACAGCGAATTCGCGATATATGTCGTCGACTTCTGGATGATGAATGGCGTGGAATTATCCCCCGTGAGGGACCAAGAAGCTTGAGAGGCCTCGAAGAGTATAACATAATACAAAGAATAGTAGGATCTCGTCGACAGCATTCGCCGCTGTGACATTGGCTAATAAAATGTAGGACGAATGTGTTTACACTCTTTATTTTGCATGTCCGTCCACTTGCCTACATCGTAAGTTAAAATTTAAATGAATTTTTGTTATGAATTAGATTTTTTCAAGAAATTTGGAACTGGAGGTGGAGGGAGAAATCTAATTTCTTGTTGTTCGTGACGTTTAATTTGGAGTTTAAATTTCCGGGAAAATTGCTTGGTGGAGAAAAATGTTAATTTGTCGAGTGGCGGTGACAGTAGCGAAATATCTCGGTGCAGAGGTACTAATTTAGCTGGTAGGTAATTTCAAAGCGGCGATAGAGAAGTATATCACGTGGCGCAGAGTTTTAGACGAGTTGAAGGATCAGGAAACAGGAAGCGTAATTAGATTTGAGGTGAGTTTAGGGGGAATTTGGACACGCGGGTGGCTGCCACCCACTTCCCGCCGCCTGACCATTTCTCTTTCGGTCGCGGTACTCAAAGTCGTTCCTCTCTTGATCAAAGGGAAATTACCAAGATTTCAGTCGGAGTGGACCCTCGGCGGCGATACCGCTTCCGTTGCAAGTAAAATTAGTGGAAATTCGAGTCAAACAGGTCTCCCCTCGACCCGGCATACCATGAATAAATTACTAGGCGTTTTATCCTAGCGAAAATGAAATCGAACGAGCGCCGAGGCAATTGTCACTGCGACGTCCCTCGTTCGTACCGCACGATTAATCGTTCCTAAAATATTGTTCTTAAAAGAACCGCTTCCTTAAACAATTCGGAATTTCGAGCGTCAATCCTTCAACACTGGGTTTACGGAACACTAACAAATACTACTTCACATTGCTTCATTGAAGTACCTTGAGTGAGTAAAAGAAATAAATTTTTTTAAATTATTCCTCACGGTTGCATCTTTACAATCTCAATCTTTGTAAGTTAAAAATATTAGAAATCGTAATTTTTACGAGTCCGGCAAACCATTCACTTAACAATTCCTATTTCGTACATATTTTCGAAAGCACCATTTTCTATGTACAGTGAATTCTCGATATATGTCAGCAATACTGGTCTTGCCAGCGTCATGTATCGTCCAGGAGATATATCCGAGACGAGTTATGTTCACCGATGTCACTCGAGCTTGGTGGCCCATCACGGGGAATAACCCGCGATAGTGGGGATAATTCCGCGACATTTATCATCCAGGCCTTGGCGACATATATAGAAAAATTACTGTAGAGGTCTCCTGGTCTCACACTGACATACTCGACCAGTATTATGTTACAGTCCTCGGCGACTGAGACCTCTCGAGCTTCGTAGCCCCTGAAGGGGAATAACCCGCAGTAGTGGGGATAATTCCGCGACATTTATGGTCCAAGCCTTGGCGACATATACAAAGAAACCCCAGTATCTATCGTGCATCTACTTTTTAATTTGACGTAAGGTACCGATTGATACCAAGAAACGCTACTCAACCATTGACTCGACGAATAGTTAACTCATTTCGCTGAGAATGACAGAAACATTCTCAACAGTGGAACGCGCGTACTTCCGAACATTCCTCGAACGCTCCCAAAATTTTTGCTGCTCCGTTCGCCGCAATTCTCACCCGTCTGCTGCGCACGCTAATCGTATGCAATTCCGCGCAACGGCAGCATCGCTGAGTGGCAACAGTTAGCGTCGGGGAGCCACGAGGAGCACAGTCGGAAAGTCCGAGCAATAATTAAGAGCAGAAAGGATTAGAGTCGCCGCGCCGCGGCCGGTCCGCTTGCATTACGTTGCACTTGTCGGAGTGCATGTAATCTCGGCCGGCGGTGGCAACGATACACAGCGTTCGTAAGTGCACGTCCAATGCGTATCGGGCTTTAAGTTTCCCTCCATTCGTCCCGTGGACTAATGGAACCGATTTTCCGAGCGTAAACAAAGCGTCACGCGCGCTGCGACCGCGGCTACTCGATTCATGGCGATTGTGGTTCTGCATATTTTTTTTTTTTTCAAAAGGCACCGACCAAGTTCGCCTCGTCGATAACGTTAATGCAACTAACTTGTACAGGGGCGGAATAAAAAAGAATTAGAGAGAGAGAGAAAAAGAATTAGAGAGAGAGAGAAAAAAAATACGGTCGCCACAATAGATAATAATTATTGTACGGTCGCGAAGGAAACGGAAGCTCGCGTGAGCCCGGGAGTGGCGGATAAGGCAGGCCATGCTTCTCACCGCGCGATGCATGCACGTAGTTAACACAATAAGCCGTGATAATGTTTATTTCCGAGCGGAGAAACGTTCGTCGCGTTCAGTCCGCGGGCAAATCCTCCTGAGCCGGTTATCCGGCGCCGATCGACCGAATTTCCACCGAGAAACGCTCGAACACGCTCGTTCATGCCCTTTTTTCCCTTTCAGAAAAGTTATTGCCACCCTCCGGGTAATTATGCATTCGTTGCATTAAAGGCTCGACAGCGTTCCGCAAACTGTTCGCTTCGTTTCGAATTAATACGATCTTTCCTTTTGTTAACACTAGGCTCACGGAGCACTAAAAAATCACGAGAACGTGCTATCCACATTTCTAACAATATCTTTGAAATAACGTATACCCAAAGAAATTTAATAGCTTCAATTTAAAAATATTAGAACCCGTCGGATCCCGTGAACCTAGTGTTAAATGTAAATGTCAAATTACCGTCGATTTTGATTTCGTCACAGAATTTCTCGGTGCAGGCAGTCCCGGGACAAATGGTGCTGGCACGAGGCGGTTGTGCATGCAAAAATAAGTGGAAAAAGACGAATAACTTTTTCTTGGTTGACGCTCCCTTTTCGAGAAAATTCAGACTCAAATTTCTGGCGTTCGCGAGAAGTAGAATTGGTCGGCCGTGATCAGACACGGCGGCCGATTCTTATTGAACGGCGCAAGCGCACTGAGAAACGATCAGCGTTAATCACAAGTTACAGGAGCCACGTAATCATTTTGTTTTCTTAATGATCTCAACCGACTGCAAATAATACATTCGAATTCTCTAAACGCTTTCACTGTTTCGCATTCGATCCGCTCATTCGTGTCGCGAACGCATAACAGTCCAGTGTGAGTGATCAACCGTGTTAAGCGCTCGCAGGTACATAACCCATTCTGTAGTCGTCAAGCAGATTATATGATCGATCAATTTTTGAAAAAATACGAGAAACTTTTGCCGTTTCCATATCCCGTATAATCGACCGAGTAACTCGATCAAAAACTAGTTTATACCCTCGCAAATCTTTCCGAATGAACAATCAATTTTTTCCTTTCGTTCTCTGTAAAACCCTCGCCGAGAAGTGGCCAATAAATTCCAATTAGCACAAAATATGCTGCGTATTGAATAAAAAGTCGACTGCGTACGATAACTCTCAACAAATAACCTACGAACTCCTCGTTTACGCTTCGTCGAATAAGTTATTACGATCCTGTGGAATTTTTACGGGCGGCGTTGAACGTGTTAATTTCTAATGGTCTGTTTTACACCGATGCTCGTTCGTTTCTTTCCTACTTCGCTTCTTTCTCTCTCTCTCTCTCTCTCTCTTGTTCCTTCTTTTCTTTCTTTCTTTTTTTTTTCTTTTTGCCGTGACCGCGTTTCACGAACGATTCGTAGCGCACGAAGCGAGAGAGTATCAGCGCCGAACCGGCCGCATTATTCATAGATCAGATGTAGATTCGTACATTTATAATGCACGAGCGTGACAGCTAATCAGCCGGGTAAGGTACGTCATAAAACGTCGAGATAGTGGTAGAAAATGCACGGGTTCGCCTACAGGCTCCACGCTCCACCTGCTGCGCACACATGCGCGCCACCGGCACACGCACAGGTGCTAGGCTAGAAAATTTTATGGGTTTCTGAAGTAGCGGCTTAACGGGGAATTGGGACGGCGTGGTTCAAGCATTCCCTCGGACAAGACGCTTATTTTCTACCGGTGTGGCCACTCGGGAAATTTTCATAGTTCGATGGTAATTGGTTTCGATGTTATTACCCTTATCGTAAATCATTCCCGATGAATCACGCTACCGAGCCGGGGAGGAGCCTCGTCCAATGTTATGTCGAATTCGCTTTATGGGCTCGCGGAGGACGACTCCGAACCATCACTATGGTTTTTAACTTGGTGTTGGACTAGAAATTGGATTTGAAAAGTTCGTGGAAGTTTTAGTTTATTGCGATCGTTCGAAAATGCATTCTTTTTAACGGGAGTTAGGTGTCCTGAAGTCGATTATTTAAACAGATTGGGGATTTTATGCGATTATGACAGAAACGAGTGGCTGTAATTTGAATCTGAGGTAGATTTAAAAAATCTAACGGTGTTAATACAGTGATTTTTCTATACATGTCGCCAAGGCCTGGATGATAAACGTCGCGGAATTATCAGAGTATTCGGAGGCCTCGTACGCCGAGGAGTGTAAACATAACACGGCTCCGGTATGTCTCCTGGACGATATATGTCACTTGCAAGACCCGTGTTGTTGACATCAACCTACTCGAATTATTAAGGGAAGCATTTTTATTTTGCACGAAGATTCTCTGGTTGTAAAACGACAGCATTTTTTCTTGAGGTCAATATTTTGGTAACAATTGAATAATTTGTGGATCTAATGAAATTTTATGCAGCGAATTTTATAAAAGTCGAGGCAAACAGGGGTAGAACAATTTATCACGGATCACGGTCCCCAGGCGGAGCAGCGCGAGGGGTTGGAAAAGGGGTTGATAAGGGGTGTGGAGTTCATTTGGCGATTAAGGAGGGCCGGAATCCGCGTCTTAAAGGCCGTCCGGCGTAAATCCTAATTATTATTTAAATTCAGGTCGCTCGGCAGTGGCTGGTTGGCCGTTGCTCCCCGATGATGGTGCTGAAGATGCTCGGGTGCTTTCAACCGGTGGTAAAAGCGCCGAGACACCTCGGCCGTTTACATCGAGTCGTCCGCGGCCGTTTTCAACTTTCCGGGCGTGCGGCCAACCGAGATACCCTTTTCGGGGTCCTTGTCCTTGAACACTGCGAGGGCGAGAGAGCCCACACACCCTCCGGCCGAGACACCCCGGGCTGAATGAGAGCCTCTCTCTCTCCTCTCTCTGTGTGTGTGTGTGCCTGTGTGTATGCCTCCTCTGACCATCGTTCGGCGTTCGTTCGGCCCTGCGAGCGTGTTCAGTCGCGTATAACTAATGGCTTCCCCGCAGGGCGGCTCTTCAACTTGCTTTTTGACCTGTCGAGTGCCAAATGACACCGCACGCCGCGCGATTAATAGGTTCTGTAATTGTGTCGAGTCTCGGCCACCGGACAGGCTCGACGATCGACGTCCCTCGATCGAGCTGCACGCTGAATGCCACGTTTCTGTGACCTCGACTCCGGTTCAATATTTTTGGAGAATTCTTTCCCCCACGAGACTTCCTGATGTTTCAAAATATCTCGTTCGATTCGCTTCGTTAGCGTTACGTTATCGATGGAACTTCGCGACTGTGGCGACCTCTTCGCAGCCGTTTACTGAACTTCGAGGTGGAGGCAAAGATGGCGTCCTCCTTGTCAGCTGATTTCTACGAAAATAGCTGTCATATGCTTTCCAATTGTACAATAACCAAGTAAAATTGAAGGGTCAGTGAAATATTAACTGGATTTTGTGTTGTACAACAGTATAGTTGTTCTCGTCTAGATAAGACCTACTATGCTGGAAGTCGACTTGCAAAAATCTACAAAAATAAGGACGAAAATACGAAGACAGAGGTACAGAATAAAAGCACAGGGAACAAAGATCCAAGCAGCTTTACGGTCTCGCAAGATTGGTCGAACGGATCAGCAAGAGAGGCGTACGACCACCGTGGGGAAGTTCGAGACAAAGAGTCCCGTGCCCAAAAAATCACCGATACAGCTCGCCTAAACGTCAGGGCGAGTTCTGCGGAAGTAAAGAAGACGAAGAGGAAGTAGCGGGCGAGGCACTCGGGTAAAACGCATCAGCCCTGAGAGCTTACAAGCGGCGGGATGTTCGCGAAATTCAAAATGGCAGTAACCCGGTGGCTGGGAATTGTTCGTAGCACGGTCGAGGATGCGGCCAGCGAGAAGTTCGCGAAGGAAGGAGAAGGTGCGTGGAAAGAAAACGGGGGTACGGAGGGAGGGTGGGGAGAGCCTTAAGGAATACCGACGTCAAATCATTTTACCAGGAGTTTTACGCGCGCACGCCGATAAAAAAGGGGAATGGCAGCGGCGGCCGGGGATACGCGACGTAATATTCCGTGGACGAGTGCGCGGAATTCCGGCGGAATTTCTTCCGGCGTACGATCATCCCCGGGCCCGTTGGAACGACGAATTCCAACGGGAAGGCCAGTAACCACACACCGGTGAAGTTTCACGTCGAATGGCGTGGTGGACGCTCGAAATGATAGAGACGTGGAGCCTCGGGGAATCGTTGCCGCACACCATTTTTATTGCGGAGCTGTCCGGGGACTTCGCGTACACGCTTGCGAGCCGAGCCGAGCCGAACGCCTCGCGTCAAGTGTGTAATAGAATCTTGAAAATTCCTCTGCGGACTTTTCGCTCGTTCCTCGGCCATCCAATCTGTTAGATGTCTTTTTCAAAGGACCGGCGAGTAGACGCCCGGCGTTTGACAGCTTCCGGCCCCGAAGGCTATCGACACTTTAATGCCGCGGTTGTTTTTTAGGGGTTGTTGCTTGATATTTATTTCGGCTTGTCGAGGTTTAGACGGCGCGTTATAAAAAGACGGATTCCCGTGTCGGTGGAAGTTTACTGCAAGGGTTGTTGCCTCATAGTCAAAATTTAAGGGTTGTTTCGAACGACAAGCTTCCAGTGAAATGTTATAACGTTTCAAGGTAGAGGTTTGCAGAAATTTTCATATAAAGGGTTGATTTTAGGAATATTCTCGTGTTCGGAGAAATAAAAATCAGATCGTCGTGTACTCTGGCATAAAGTTTTCGAAAACAAAATTGCTGTAAGTTGAAAGTACGACGAAATAATGTTTTAGTTACGTTTGTACCATTGTAAAATGAAGCAAAGAAACAGCAGTGACGCTCTTGTCGTTCTGTAAAAAAGGATGCAAACGCAATGGGAAAATGCGACAATATTTACGCGCGGCGCGGCGGCGACTGTTCCCGTGTCAGATATTATTTTATCCCAGACGACGCGCAATCTTGATAAAAATTTTTCATGCAAAGCCCCGATGTTTCCCTAATCGAGGTTTCATTATTCACGGGTCCCGTTGTACTTCCGTCTGTTCTCCCTCTGATCCCGGCCGGCCTCCCCTCTTTTTCGCCGGCCCTCGGCCGCAAAATTGTAGCTCTTTCCGATAGAATAATACATTCCTCATCGGCACGAATTGTTTTCGTTCGTTCCCCGACCCACTCGACGCGGCCGCTCGTTCCGCAAATTTTCCATAGGTCGGCCCACAGCGGCGGAATGAAAATTTTATTCGTTTGTCCGGCGGTTTTCATTAAATCCGCAGACACCTCTCGACCGTCTGCCGGCGTCTCTTTGAACGGCCGCCAAATATTTCCGTAATAGCGGATTATCGAACCGCGGAAGTGGTCGGCGGAGTGGCCCGGGAAAACAGTTTTCCACTCCCCCCCTTCCCCCTCACGCATTTCCCGCCCCGTAGCGAAAAACGTGTTTCCCTGTAACGTCGCGAACCTTGCGCGGCCGCGCGAATGATTGCCGGGAAAATGCGCCGTTGAAAAGTTACCCGTGCGCCGCCCGACGAGGGAACAAAAGCTCAAAAAGAACGGCGGATCGGCTGCGCACAGTTTTTTAATAAAACATTGTTAAAGTTCGGCCAATGGGGACGCGTAGCAGCGTCTCTGGAGGCGTTGCGCTCTCCCCCACTCCGTCGCGGCGGGCCGAGTCGGGTGGGGAGCCTCGCGAGGACTCCGCGCGCGTCATTACTTCTCCATTCAACCGAAAATTGGGCGGGGGCGAAGATCGGGACCTGATTGGCGAAACTTCGGCGCTCTTTTGTGAGAAAACTATCCGTTCCACGGGGACGAATTTTTTTGCAGGCTCCTCAGGTCGTGCAGCAGAGTATGGAGAATTTATGAACTGAAGGCTAGACCATTTTTTAGTCCGTTCTAGAAGAATGGAAGCATTCACCGAAATGTACGAAACATGCGGAGGGGGAAGTCCTTTTTGAACTGCGATTTATCGCACCTTCGAACGCCGGCTTTTTCGGTATTAAAGGGCCTAAGCAGGAAGAAGGAACCGATATTCTAACTACCGATAGTGATACTTTCAGTGTATAAATCAGATACAAAATTGTGTTATATGCGAACAACATTAACCAAACTGATCAACGTTTATTCCGTTGCGGAGTTTAAATAAACACTTGAAATATAAAGTCACGTTCAGTCTCCTAACCTCGACATCCCATCAAAATATTTTTATATATCGCAGATTAATTAATTTACAAATATTATCGTGTTGTTTGAACTTTTGTGATTAGTCAGGAAACAATGAGTATCTTGTCGTAATATTGTTTGGAGGGAAAATGGGTGTAGCAACGGATGCGACAGTGCCGGGAACAGTTTCCCGGTGGGAGGATAGACAACGCCGGTTCGTTTTCAATTCCTCGATCAGCGGTAGGAAATGAATGGACCGGTTCTGTGGGGGACGCTGAAAAAAGAAGAGCCAATAACAAAACCGGTGACGTTTCGTCAAGCGACGGTAAAGCGTGGTTCGTGAAATTTTAAGCGTCCCCCGTTGCGACGCTCGGCGTTGTATTATCTGGTAATCGCGAACAGCTATAGACTCTCCGTTTCGTTCGAACTCGACATCAATTTTGCATCCTGCCGCCGGGGAGAGATATTCTTTTCTCGCGTAACGAGTACAGACGTCATCCTCGTCCCTCGCTTTTCACTCTGTCCTCCATTTTTTTTTTCTGTAGGGAAAACGGTGGTAAACATCATCTGTGTTTACAAAGTGGTCGAAGCCAGTTTCAGACTTTTTATTTTTCAATTACGTCCTTGTTAACAACGTTTTCACAGTGGTGATTTTGGAGACATATGTTTCCGACGTTTTTATGAAAAATTATGAACTCCGACATACTTGTCCTTAGACTGTAAACGTTTTTGCTACCCTGAAACTGTGAAGGCGGGTCTGTCACGTCTGTTGTCAGTTTTGTCCCTGGTAATAATTTTTAAAAAATCTGAAAAAATTGATGCAGTACCCTGGGACGACCTAAATTGAAAATATCACAAGAATTTTGACAAATAATTTGTTCAACGTTTAATAAACGGAGAATTATTTTCTGGGGCAATCTCGAAGACG
The DNA here is from genome assembly GCA_028454255.1 of Halictus ligatus. Taxonomy (NCBI): domain Eukaryota; kingdom Metazoa; phylum Arthropoda; class Insecta; order Hymenoptera; family Halictidae; genus Halictus; species Halictus ligatus. The sequence goes on from CM052129.1 coordinate 3,431,792, forward strand.
AACTGCAGCAGAGAATTGTTTAACCTCCCCCCGAAGATCCGCCCTTAACTGACAGCGGACATACTTGTCCTTAGACTGTAAACGTTTTTACTACCCTGAAACTGTGAAGGTGGGTCTGTCACGTCTGATGCCAGTTTTTTCCTTGGTAATAATTTTTAAAAAATCTGAAAAAATTGATACAATACCCTGGGACGACCTAAATTGAAAATATCACAAGAATTTTGACAAATAATTTGTTGACGTATTTTACTTTAATCTTCTCGAGACGGAGGACACACATCTACAGTTCAACGTTTAATAAGTGGAGAATTATTTTCTGGGGCAATCTCGAAGACGAACTGCAACAGAGAATTATTTAACCTCCCCTCGAAGATCCGCCCATAACTTCGCAATTCCCCGAATTGGCATCCGCGGGTTTCTTTCAGTCTTAAAATTGCATTCCGCCGGTCGAAAGAATGAAGTGTAAAGCTGTTAGACCGGAAGTTGTAGGAGATGTTGGAAGCTCGAACCGAAATCAGTGGGAACGGCGCATTGTTTAATTAAATACATCGTCGATCGACTACAAAAGGGTAGTTACGGCGGCGTGAGGGTACCGATTGGTTGGCTTCGGCAGTCTCGCTCGAAGTAAAATAAAGTAAACAAGAGAAGAATGATTAGGAACGATCGGTGCGATGAGGGGTTGCCGGGGAGGGGGTTGAGAGAGAGAGAGAGAGAGATCCCGACAAAATGTCCGTGGAAACGTGGAAGGGTTTCGCGGTGGATAGAGCGAGAGGGAGAAGCGCAGGCAGGCACCGTGGGAATTTCGAGAAAGTTGCCGAAGCGATGGCTCGATAAGGCCTCGCGTTGAAATTCCGCTGCAAGCAGCAGCGCAACACAGAGAGCTAGCTACCTAGACATACACTTAATTGCATTTCCGTACCTTTCCTTTCCATCGAGTTCGCCTCTGACCCTCGGTCTGGACGAACTACCGTTCGATCTTGTTGATGGTTAACGACTGGCAATGCCAAAGGTCGACGGTCTCACGACCTTTGAGCCATTTCGTGTACGCTTTTTGCGTGCAAGCCGCACGGGCGCCGTACATGTCAATCATAAGAAGGGATTTGCAGGGAATTCCCTGCTCTCAATAACGGTACGGGGTCCGTGGACAGGCTTTCTCGAACAGTAATGCACATCGAAGGGGGAAACGTTACTTCTTTCTTCCTCCTCCTTTTCTTTTCTTCTCTTTTCTTTTTCTTCTCCTTCTTTTTTATTCCCTCTCCCCCGCTCTCTTTCCTTCGTTCGCCGTATTCTCGGTCGCCGGATGGAATTACGTACCCCGTACAGAGAAACGTGTTCCAACCGATACCGTAGTTCAAAGGGACACAATATGTAAACGTTTCCGAGTCCGCGTCTTTACCGGTAAACGCACGACAACCCCGCGACCAGAATAACTTGCCACGAGCACACCAATTTCATCGGTTTCCATTCTTCACCCTAACAACTTTTCCGAGTATTACGCACACTGCGAGTTTTAGGGCTATTCGCGAGTTTGCCCCTCGATTTCGCGAACACGTTCGCGGAAGCACCTCTTCCGGACACGTTGCACGTTTCATTTACACCCCGTGTACGCTATGCTCCGGAGTGAATGGTCGCGGTGGGGATGAGCTCGAGCGTACGTCAATGTGGACAATTTTTTTGTGACATAACACGACGGTTTCTATTTCGAAATAAGAAAATCTCCTCTTTATTCGAAATGCGGCGAAAGCCTGTCTTGAAACATCGCCTTATATCGAAGGAAAACTGTAAAAGTCGATGTGGGTCAGGAATGACCCCGGCACGAGCCTAGAACTCGCAAGAGTCCGAGGGTTAACTCTTGGAAGACTGAGAAGGGTGCACCCCTCTTTTTCTCCTGATATTTTTGGGACTTTTTCATTTATTTATTTTTGGGACAGGAGGGGCGGATTATAATTTTTAATGGAATAAGACGGGAAATGGAGGATTGTTTAAATAACTTAGATTCTTATTTTCAAATAAAAACAACTGAATTATTAATTTATTCAATATTAGGTGTTGAATCAGAATATTTAATGTTTGATTTCACATATAGAAATTATATAGCTAGCGCGTAAACTAGATAGCTTACAAATATTTCGCTTTATGCCAATAATGTCAATTTACCGAGTCGCTGATTTCTGGATTGCTCGCAAGTTGAACTCGCCGCTTTTCTGTATCCCTCGCAAATTGGGGCGCTGGTATTTTAATGTGCTGTTAGGGTCACTGGACACTTTTTCGATTATTGCACTTCACCGCTCTTTACACCGGAAACCTCTGATCTGTTACTATTTATTGCGTGACAATTTTTGAAACTTTATTTGAACAACGTGATGTAACAAAACTTCGTAACGGAATGAACTGGACCGAACTCTATGACAGAATGATTGATCTTTGAAGGGTCGGTTCCCTTTTAGAAGCTGGACAGTCCATTGTTTCAATAGGATGTTGATTTCACAGTCTCTACCTTGTATTTTAATACTCTAATTCTTTCTTATCTGATGTGCGTCACTGTTACCGCGAGGTCAGTGTCCCTTCTTGGAACTTAGTATAACTGGACACCCTTTCGATTTATTTTCAGGGTGTAACCGATCTTTGCTGCGCCCCTCGCAGGAAGATACATTGGAATTGTTTTGTGCGCTATCTAACTACCTAGAAACTTTAACGCCTATCTGAATCTTATTTATTCTTCTTGCGTGGCATTATTGGGTTCGAAGTATAGTTCGTAATAATTCTTTATTTCAAGTTTTATTTGTCTTATTCATGTCTTATTCACATACGCTGTTTTGCCTCCGAAGCTACCAACAGCAGAAAAATAATAAAACTGTATTGGAATCCCTACTCTGCTCTTTCTTCAAGGTCTTTAGACATAATAAATACATGAATAGCCACAGTCTAGCCACTGTCAATCTCTACACACGAAGCGAACGTTAATACCACCCCGATGTCCGAATACTTTGACTCTCAGTGCGTGCACCTAACCTTTCATGATATCGTGGCATCATGGAAAATGAATTCCCCCCAGGTACGCCGAGGAGTGTCATGAATTTTTAACGTACTAAAATCTTGAGAAAATCAATCCAGCACAGGAGAACACCGTTTTGAACGCCGTGTCAATTAAGGTGGAAGATATTGTCTCGAGGCCCGGACGAAAAATTCGTTATGATGCTTGCTGAAAAGATTCAAGGTGACCTTGAAAACTTCTGAGAGAAAAAGTAGACAAATAATGGGCTATAATTGTCCCAAAGTTGTCCCTGAACTGCGCTATGCTTGACAAATCAATTTTGGAACGGCCTGCTCATACCAGAATAAATTAAACTGATCACGTTTCATTAGAACGATATAATTAGAACTACTGACATAGAAAATGAAATTTCATTTATTTGCATGCTTTATATAAAGCATGTAAAGTCTATAAAGGTGTGTTCGCCGTAAAACAGATAATATAAACAGGAAATCTTGATAATTTGTTCAAAACCACCCCCGCAACGCTGAGTCGCGGCATTTCCCTTCGCCGGACGCATAACAACCCTCGCGGAGGGTAGGACATTCGAATACTCGATATTTTTCCAGGATTTTCCCTCCTCGCCGCCCGTCCCCGTGGGTCTCCTCCCGGCTATTCCTTTTTCATTTCGAGGCCATTTGCGTCCCGTTTCTCTCATAACCCGCCCCCATCGTCTTTATTACGCCCGTGATCTTTCCGTTTATTAGGGTCGGGCCGCGACAGCGTTCGTCTTTGCAGATGCAATTATCGTCGATTCGCGGGGTTTCTGTCTCGTCGTCGCGTGCACGAGATTCGCGGTTTACGACCGTTTCTTTCTCGGTTTCTTTTTTTTCCCCCTTCTCAGTCTGCGCGAAAGGAGCCGGTTGCCATCAGCGATGGAACGGAGCTAGCTCGCGAGCAGATTCGAACCCTAACCGAATGGATTCGTACCGCCATAAGTATCTTCGCGCGAAAACAGTAGCGATGGGATGGAGTGCACATAGTGACACACTATTACTCTGACACTCTTAACACTAGGTTCACGGAACACTAAAAATGACTATTTTACATTACTTTGCAAAAATAAGGTGTCAATATCTATCAAAAGGAGGTGTCTAGGTGTCATCTGTCAAAATTTGTGATCATCTTTTTAATATTATATATCCAAGGAAATTAATTATTCCTCATGGATGCATCTTTGCAATCTCAATATTCGTAAATCAAAAATATTAGAATCCGTCATTTTGATGGGTTTCATAATTCTAGTGTTAACGCCAGGTCTGCGGAGCACTAAAACAGGCTACTTTTGGATTACAGCGTTTACTCGATATATGTCCTAAACACTGACGTATATCAGGTTCATACATTGGCCGGGTACATACATTCTTTATTCCATACCGTACTTAGAAAAGTTCAGCGAAGATTCCGTGGCCCCTCACGGGGCATATACCGCGGTAGTGGGGATAATCCCGCGACGTTTACCGTCGAGGCCTTGGCGACATATACAGAGAAATCTCTGTAGGTTCCTAGTGCCACGCCCTCTTCTCCTACACTCAATAGGAGCATGTTGTTGGATCTCAAGAAAGTTGGCAACGCCTGATTTAGTTACAATTCGCAAGCTGTGTAGTTTAATGAATAATTAGTAAAATCTGCAGTCCAATAAACATCCATAAAATCCACTTTTTAACAATTTCATGACAAGTGTCCCCATAGAGAAACAAGTTTACTCACCAAAAATACAGTTCCACCGCTTTTGGGGTGCTAGAACTGACAAAACGGGATTTGTTTATGAAAATTGACTCGTACCGGCGAACGCGTGTTGGACTCGCTCCCATCCGTAGCTGGCACGGGGGTCGAAACCGTGGCTCGGCTCGGCGAAAGACAGTGGCTGCCGGTTTTTGCCGGCGTCGCTTGTCAGCCGCGAGTTCTTGCGCCGTTCGGTAATTTAGAGGGACGCCGCAGGAACCCCGCGAAAAAGGTAATGGCGTGTAATGTAACTTTGTGACTGTCCGGGGTCGGCTTCCCCCGCGTGGGAGGAGCGTCGAGCGGAGCCGCTCGCCGTTTCAGGATTTCTGCGTGAAATTAACCGCGATTGTTACGCTCCGGACGCCCGGCATAGAGGAGTCGAGGAATGGCGGAGAGTCGCTGTCTACCGTCAAAGGAAGTGTTGCTCTGCCGGCGCGACGGCCGTGCTCGCAGATTAGTCAGCTTCGGAACTTCGTTAATCGTTGCTGGGGCCAAACGTTCGCTCCGCCACGTACGCCGGAATATCCGCGAAAATCGTTTGCTTGCAGAATGGGTCCCGACGCGAGACCCCTAATGCTTTAAGGAAAACAAAATGGAAGAACAAATTGAGGGGTTGTGGGGAAATAATTATATGTGAAGACGGTGGAAGAAATATATTTGACGATAAGAAGACGTTGTCGGGGGTGTCTACAAGATGGGCGCACAATTAGAACTGATGCCGGATTCAATGCCTGAGAACGGATTCAAAATCAAGGAACTTTCGATAGGGAGGAGGTAGAGCGATGAAATTTTTTTTAAATTAAAGCCCAAACTTTGTAGAATATAGGAAAAATAGGGAGATTGTGGTACATACGTTTTTTAACCTTGAGAAAATTCGTTAAACGAGCAGAAATTCAAGAAAATTTTGGTTTTTCCAATATCACGCGCGGAAAATTTTTATTTTAACATGCTATACATCATTTCCCATAGATTTGTTCACGCTGATTTCAAATCTAGTCTCAAAATTTGTCTACGACCACAGAATTTTGCAAGAAATAGATTTTTGTGACGAAAACTAATGAAATCATTTTTTCGTTGAAACGATTCGATGGTGATAATCTCCCTATTTTTCCCATATTCTATAAAGTTTGAGCTTCAATTTAAAAAAAATTTCATCGCTCTACCTCATTTCTATCGAAAGTTCTGCGATTTTGAACCCACTGTACGTACCTTCGTACCTGAAGAGAGTACGGCCTTCGATGAAACGAAAGGAAATCAGGTATTTCCCGGTAGCCTTGGGATGTGGGGTTTTCCACAGAGTGCAGTAAGAAGCCTAACGTTCGACTTGGAGACAGAAAGGTGTCAGGAGAATTTTCGAAATTTTCGCCGCGTTCCCCGGCCGCCGAAGAAATGAATAAACGGCCCCGGTAACTAGATATTCCGTCGCGATCTCCTCCGGGGAAGTTTTTCTCGCCCGAGTATTCCCGCGAACGTGTACCGGGCGAATAATTCGAATCAGATAACACACCCCGTATATATCCGAGCGAGCAACGGTGGTGGCCAGGAGGCACATGCTCGTTCTCACCCTTATTGCAAGAACCACTTTACTTTCTCCTTCTGGCGACCACCCACCGTCTCCTTGTTCCTATCGCTTTCCGTTTCGCGCAACCGCCGCCGTCTCTTGTCCTGTTTCCGTGAGCAATACCGATATTCCTGCGGCGATGTCCTCCGTCACGGCCGACACTGTATTACGCGAATATAATATTCAACAGGGAAGGAGAACGAGAGAGAGAGAAAGAGAGAGAGAGAGAATGGGAAGTTGGTACTGTCCGACGAATTCCGTGGCCGAATGCCCGCGGAATAGGCTCTCTCCGGTTTCTGCTAGGCTTTTCTGAAATATGGAAACCGAACTGTCTCGCGAGGGGGACCGAGGAAATGTGCGAGGGACCCTTCAGTATTTTCCTCCGTGCACCCTATTCCCTTTCCTTCGGGAATCCTGTTTCTTTTTAGTCGCCGTCTGGACTCCCAGATTCTGATCTGCACAGGATACCGTCCGAAAGATTTCTGCGTTCTGACACTCCTATTTATCTAATCTAATCTATTAACCCTTAGCACTCGAATGTAAGGCACCACTAAAAATTGCTGTATCGTTATTCAAAATATTTTTTACATTATTACATTTGTTTGTATTTAATGAATTACTAAAGATTTCAGTACTGTACCAGTAAATTGCACCACTTTCATACGGAATATGAAATATAACATGAAAATAACGTGAAGTATAACATGAAAAATATATATAGAGAAGGGAAATATTCTAGATCGGAAGAAATGTTTCGTTTTGGAGTTCGGAGAACATTGACACCTCCGCTACCATAATTTTTGTCGATGCTTACAACTGTTAAAATGTTCTCATCGAATGCAGAGAACCTTGTGTACGAGTAAATAAATCCCGGAAGAAATAAATACTGCCGGACTGAGGATTTTTATGCGTAATATTAAGCATCAGAAATAAAATAAAATTTTTATGCACGGGATTTTTAAAATAAAAATTTAATTCATCGCTACTGTAATGTATTCTGCCTCTAGTTTAATTTTTATAGGCAGAGTGTAATACATTAAATTCTTTGAATTCCATCACTGTTTTATGTTCCACTGTTTTGTTACGATATTAAGTGATCAGTCTAATTAACACGTGTGATTAATTTGTGCTCTTTCTGTTTCAGGTAAGTAGACGTCTTCTTTCCGTGATGTTGACAAGAGGTGTCTGGCTGTGAAAAGAGTAAGACGTACTAGTATTTGTTTAATTAACCTTTAGCACTCGAGTGGCGACTCTGAGGCACCATTAGAAATTGCCATACTATTATTGAAAACAATTTTTAAGCTTGTAAAGAAATCGCCAACAATTTAACGTTGTCAAAACGAGGAATAAACTTCTAAATATTCTAAACGTAAGTAAATTTCATAATTCAAGCAATCTTCTCAATAATGGCACAGCAATTTTTAGCGGCGCCTTTTAAATTGATGTTAGGCTACTTATCCGACGAGAAAAAATATTCCCGTTACAATGAATATAGTTAAACTCTCAAAAATCATGTTTCCAAGGACGCAAATAATTAACACTTCGTCTATCAAACTATTAAGAAACCTCAAAATTTCCATAAAATCAAACTGAGTTATTTAATGAAATAAAAATTGAAAAAATTTATAATATATCGAGCGGTCCTCCAACTTTCTTGCAATTTATAGATCCCAATCTAATTCGGTACAACGAATATATTAACGTAAAAATTAATTTTGAGACCTGGCGAAATAATTCCGTGGCAGCGAACGTGTTAAAGCACGCATTTAGAAGCGAAGGATAAAACCATTCGATTGGCAGGATCGCTCAAAGTTCCGCACGGATCTAGAACGTGCATAGACACTGCGATCGTCAGCGGGGCGAGCGAGCGATCCCGGCCCGGGTTTCAAAGATCGCCTCGCGTCGATAGAAAATTCGCAAAACCAATAAAATCGTGTTTACCACCTGCTCTCAAATAGAATCACAGAGGCGGGCGTTCAGCGTCGCTCAAAGGACACAGGTTCACCGCCTAACCACACAGGATCGTCAATTCCCCGTCGATAACACGGCTCCCCGGCACAAGCGCGTCGCCAACGCACTTTGAAGCGGTCCGGGGCCTTGACACGCTCGGTCCAAACATCCAAGTAACATATAAGACGTCTTTGCTTTTCGCTGACAAAGATCAAAGCGGCGTGTCCACACCGGGCGCGCGTGTTCACCCGGTGCCGATGGAACAGGGAATTATTTCCCCTTGTAAATTCGGTCACCGTTCAAGAATGACGACAACAGCTCCGGAGCTCTCCCTCGGATTTCGTTGTAACCGGGGCTTGCTCGCCGTTAATTAGGCGGCCCCTGTCCCCGGCTCCTGTTAAGGCGTCCGAGCAACCTTCGGGAACGAACGAACGTCCTGGAAATCGCCCTTTAATAACGGCTCACCCTTTTCTTGGGACAATCGTAGCCGGAGATCAGTCGCGAAAGTTGCCCCTTTGAAGTGGATCTCCACCGAGGGAGGACGCCCCCGGTTCAGCCACGAAGATGGGACCCTCAAAGAGATCGCGATCGCTGACAGGTGCACGATAAATTGGCCCCGGCCGTGGTAATAAGCGGTAAAATCGGCGGATGGCCCCCGGGCGCCATCACACCACGGGGATACAGGATACTTTTCTTCGCGGTACCCTCGTAAATCGACCGACGGAACAACGTGCAATTTCGACACGTCGTAAATCGTTCTAATGCTTATCTTTTTCTTCTTTTCTTTTTATTTTTTTTTTCTTTTTCAGACGGACCCGTTCAATTCTCGCGAGACGGCTTTAATGATCCGACTGCCGGGCTTTATGCAGTTTTCACGCGCGCAGATTCGAACGGGAGATTACGCGATGATTGCGGACGGTTTATGGTTTTTGGGTTCTCGGGCGGGGGAGGTTTTGCGCGATCGATTTTTGACTACGAGTTTATCCGTAGAGATATTACCGTAAGTCTTGTTTTTCAATTTTTATTTCATTAAATGACTCGCTTTGATTTTATGGAATTTTTGAGGTTTCTAGTTTGACAGTCGAAGTGTTAATTGCTTGGGTCCTCGGACCCATGATAGTTTTTATCTCGTCGGATAACAAGCCTAACATCAATTTAAAAGGCGCCGCTAAAAATTGCTGTGCCATTATTGAGAAGATTGCTTGAATTATGAAATTTGCTTACATTTAGAATACTTTTATTCTACGTGACTCACTTTCTTCTATGCGCAAGAAGTTTATCCCTCGTTTTGACAACGTTAAATTGTTGCTTTTGGCAATATTTCTCTGCTAGTTTGAATTCTTTGTCGTCGGGACATTCGTGGGGTCGTCTGCATTTTTAAGAGGATAGCAATGTGTTAAGGTATTATTAATGTCAATCTAATAGTATTTTTTTCGAGGGACGCGAACCTACTTTCTAAACTCATTATTTCAATGCACCGGCGCCTTGAGCAACCGGCACTTAACGGTACTCGCATCTAGACATTATTAAAGTAGGCTGCGGATTTGCGTCTTCCTAGAATGCGTCATTATGCGAGAGCATTTTTAACACCAGATGTGTACGGCGTTTTATAAATCATTACAAGACTGTATTTACTTGGATTTCTTGCAATTTTTTGGACCAACACCTGCTTATTTATTCAACAATTTCTAACGGAACTATATTCATAATTTCAATTAACACAAATCAAAAAACGTGAAACCGGTCATTTGATCGGGAGTTGGAGGCTCAGTCTCTTAATGTGTACCAAACATTTTTGTTACTGCAAAAGGCATACTTTTATTAAACTGCAATGACCGAAGGTGGAATATTAAAAAATTTCTTTTTATTTGAGCATTTTCCGTCTCCATCGAGGTTATCTTTTCGTTACAGTGCATACAATCTCAGAGTTACAAAATTAAAAAATGACAATATTACAAAAATGCGAAGTATCTGTCACGTGTCGGTGATTACAAATTTGTTTTCGTCTCAAAAAACACTGATAAATATTCCGCTACTTTCCCACGTTCAACGACGAAATTTTTGCTTCCGCTATACCCGAAATTCGGTCTCAAAGTACACGATCCGGTCCCGATTAATTACCGCGAACATCGCGGTACCGAAATCATTCTGATTCGGAATTAGAAGGTGCACGGGCGAAGGGGTTAGCAATTAAAGGAACAATGGCTGCGTCGTTTCCGCGGTCGCGGGCACTCCGCGGCGGCGATCGTCGCGCGGTGAACGAGTGAAAGGTATAAATAGAAACGACAATCTATCGGGCGAAGTTCGGGAAGCGACGCAGACAAACGAGACACCGTGCAATAAAGCGACGTTGGCCGCCATTACCGGCGGCGTAATGCCGGCGGATCCGAAATTTCGAGGATGATTAAGTCGGTCATGTACGCGCGTCGGCGGAACTCGCGTCACGTCGTATTTGGCAAAGTAAAACTCAATTAACTCTCGTTGCTATTTACGTGCCCGGCGATGGAGAGTGCCGAGCGGTTCGAGCCGAGCCCGAAAACCGAACGAGGCCCGAATTTGCTTCCGGTTTCGAACGCCGATCCCGACCTCGGAGTTCCACGGTTGACGAACAATGGACGTATTAATTAAAATAAGACTGTCGGTAACGAGGAATTAGAGCGGAGGGCGCAGAAAACCCAAGCAACCCGCGGCCCGCACCCCCCTCCCCTATCCACACCCCTCCCCGCGCAGAGTTTCAGTCGATTATACTGACTCGTTGCTTCCGTTCCATCGATCCGATTCACTTCGAACGACGCTTAAGAGCGACTCCCCTAAGGTACTCGTCGGTTCGTTGGTACCAATTAATTCCAACAGCTGTCTGTGTTTTGACTAGCGAATTTTCCCTTCCGGCCCGATCGACCCGGCGTACCTTCCGGTCAGAAATTCTTTTCGCGCGAGATCTCCGAGTAAAAATTACCTTCGTGCGTCTCCTCGTAGAAATATCGTCGGTCGTTGTAGCCCCGTTGACATTCATTATGCGAACTCCTATCTTGCGCCAACGAGAACGAGGAAATCGATTTTGGCCAGTAGATCATTCCTGTGGAACAAAATATAATTAAGAACCTGTCAATCTGTATTAACGAGAACGCCTGTTTGGAGTATTTTTTAATCCTGAGAATGCATAAAAATTTTATCCACGATCAATTTTTAACACTCGGTTTGCGGGACCCGTCAAAATGACGGGTTCTAATATTCTTTATTTAAAATTATTACGACTCTAAGGATGCATACGTGAGAGATTATTTAGCAAATTTATTTCTTTGGGTATATATATATTTTTAAATATTGATAAAAATGTTGGTAGCACGCTCTTGTTATTTTTACAAAGAGATGCAAAACAGTCGCTTTTAGTGCTCCGTAAACCTAGTGTTAAAGAACTATAACTTTAATCATTTTTTAAGCATTCAAACATGAGAAACTCTTCTGTACATGAGAAACTACACAGTGCAGGGGTTAAGAAACTTTTTAATGTTTAAAAGTATTAGGACCGTTACAATTATTGAAGAGCAAAAGAAAATTCAAAAAGTTTTGCGAACATTTGTTTCTCAAAGTCTTTTCTTTTCAAAATTTGCTTTAAATTGAACCATTTGAGCGAATGAAATGCTGCGTAAAATATAAGAATTTTGATTGTTGCAGAGAAACTTGATTTTTGGTTTTTAATGTAGTGTGACTTTAACGTGGTATGAAAAGTAATTTTTCAGCCAGTTTCCAATTTCCTTGAGAAGCAGCTCTCTCGCCAAGGAGCAGTTTTAATTCGACTCCCCCATAATGGATAATAGTATTCCCCATGGCGGAGTTTTCCCCGTCGTCCCTGTCGTCGGGTCCGTTGTCGGATCGATGACGGAGTTTGTTTTTTAATTAAAAATCTGCCAGCCCGCACGCCGAAAGTACCGTCATCTCGCGTGACAACTGCGCCGGGACGCGGCGCGTCTCGTCATTGCTATGCAAAACACGCATTCGATTTTGTCTCGGAGGCAGCCGCCCACTGTGGTGCCTCCATACATAAATATCTCTCTCTCTCTCTCTCTCTCTCACTGGCGAAATGGCTGCGAATTGATGGAGTGCTTCACAATTGGCAAAGAAAGAAACATTACTCTCGCGTCGAGGGAACTTTTCCCTTCGGAAATGCGCCGCCATTGAACACAAATTCCCAGCAATTTGTAATTCTTATTGCTTATTAGTGGACCGAGGGCTTTGCGCAGTTTCGCCGAAAGTACACAAAATGGAGGCAACGTCGGACGAATTTCTGCGATTCTCAGAAGTAATTGCATAAATGATCCTAGCTTTAAATCACATTCGAATTATGCTCAGTTTACCGATATACATACATTTTACAAGACAATTCACCGATCCACTGCATCCAAAAAAGAAAACGGTGAATTTTCACCTCTACACCCCCGCGCGGGGGTTAACACAGTCTGTACTGGATATATGTACCAAATATCTACCCGATAAAAGTCTCAGAACTGTCCCCACTGCCACTATACCTTTTTCTATGTTCGACAGTCTATCATAGAATAGTATCTTCTTTCCGATATATGTCTCTGGCTAGACCCGTGCTTCCGACATATATCGAGTAAGCACTGTATTACTAATTTAGAGCCTATGAAAGTTTTTACTGGAGAAAATAAATTTTTACGTAACTCTCCATTTCACTGCAATCGATGTAATTTATTTTCTGCACGAGGAACAGCAGTTTTTTGGAGTTTCTTTTTAGAACGCGTTCAGAACGGTTCTTTTTTTAGAATTATGGCCAGTGATTGCACGATGTATCCAATCAAAGCCGGTCGCTCTTGTGCGACGTCAAGAGTGGTTTTCGAGCGAGTCAGATTTTTTGTTTTTTCTTTTTTTTTTTCGACGACCACGTGCCGGGGACCCTCGCCGTCCAACAGCCAGTCAAAACAATCACCACTTAGCACATCTGTGCCCCAAAACACTTCACGTCCCATTGTGATCACTTAACACAGTTCCTGAAAAAGCCACTCGACAAATCTGTGAGTCGTCGGCGATGTTAGCATGCACAACAGCGTCCGGGACTGCTCTGAAAAAATCTGTCATCGCTTCGTTTCACGATGAGTAGCGTGACCTGTTTCTTTGACCCTTCGCTACGCGTCAGGCTTGTCAAAAAAGCTCTCTCGTCCACTCCTCTCGATCTGTTCTCAAGGACGTGTACCTTAAAAATAAAAATTCACACATTGTCGACGCGTTTGTTCAATTTTGTTTGGTAAGGAAACAAGCATGTTACCAAATTTGCAAATTTTGTGTGGACAGCTTCTGTGAATTTAAAGAACGATTTTAATTGTTACGCTTGGAGGTTAAACGTTATTTTAAATAAACGTTATTTAAAAAATTCGGTATAAAGATATACAGGCTGTTGATTTGGATAACTTGTCTAATACAAATGATTTATAACACCGTGTCACGTTGGAAACATTATGTTCAATCGAACAGAGTAATCGGTAACTATTGGAATTTTATTTTTCACATTTTACGTTCCTTGCTTCTCTAAGTGATCGTGGAGAGTCCCAGCTCAAGACCAAGTAGAGAGGCATTAATTAATAACGCTGAAAAATCTCAACCCTGACAAATTCAAGGATTTTATTCAAACGTACATCTTTAATGTTTTAGTGTACCCGGTTACCTCTTCTTCAGAATTAACTATCTTCACTTAACGAGTATGTTTTACAGTAAAACAATTTCGGGATACATTGAAAACTCTCGAGGCTATAAATAATACCAATTTTGTCAGCAACAAGCCCGCAAATTCCTGTTTTAACTGCTCCTGCGCAAAACAAAGAGAAACACACTTTCCTGCGTGGATTTCATTACCAATAAATAAATGGGATTAGAAGGGGCTAATATTGACTGCAGCGCATGATCGAAAACGATCGAAATAGGAACTAGTAGCGCCGAACAAATCTGCCGGGAATCGCGTTACCGCCGGAAAGCCAGAAAATTGTGGCGTTATTTTTCCGGGTGGGGGGGGGGGGGGGATTCGGCTCGAAATGAAATGTTACAGCGTGGGGCGTGAATCCCGATTCGCCGGGAAACAATCGGAACACAGATCATCCGAATATTTCTATAATTGACGGGTCGTTAATCGGCCAAACGAAAGGCAAGCCAATCGGCCGTAAAATGTTCCCGAACTGCGCATTCCCGTTCAATTTCGAATTTAATCCGATAGTCGAAGACTATATGAACGAAACGATCCCGTCGCAAATTTGATTGATTTTTATATAAGCCCGGGCGTATCCATAAATCGATTTGATTCGAAAAATATGGAATAACGGACGCACGAACGATTCCGCGCGGGGGGTGCGCGGGGGGTGGAGAGACCGGGAACGCACGGGAACCGTTATTGTCCCTCTCCTTCGCAGTTCCCTTTCTATTTTTTCACTTCGATCTGCCGCCCGAACGAGGGGGGGTGGGGAAAGAGAGAGAGAGCAAACCCACGAAACTCTATCCTAAATTGTTTTAGTTATCGCTGGCGAGGAGGGTTTTTTTTGCATATTCCGCGGCCCGCTTGAAAGTATTAACGCCGTCGGTGGCCGTTCGCGTTGGTTCAGCTGAATCGCTGGAAATTCTCGCCTCTTTCTCGCTTTCTCCCCTCGTTTGCGCAACTATGTACAAACTTATCCATCATTCTACTCTCATTTTTCTCACCCCCGCAAACACACCCCCCCGGTTGAAATGTATTTTCGAGCGCACGGCGAAAAACAGCTAATTCATTAGTGTGCGCGCGGCTATACGGGAGATAGGAGATTCGCCGTTGCGCCGTGGAAATTAATTTTATCGAATGATTCACCGTTCGTTTAACTCCGATTAAAACGCGCACGCGTTTGTTTGCGATAGTTGGGGGACGCCCGTAAAAACGGGACGACGCGCGGCGGGCGAAAACGCGATTTCGGCGCTCGAAAATGGAAATGTTTTTAATAGACGAGCGACGGGGATGTTTGAGGAACATTCCGAAGGATGCGAATCCGAACAAAATTTTGTTACACTCCCCCAGACCCACTGGAGGCCGGCAAAGTGAAATTGTCTCCCTTCACATGATTTTTCCAATATTCAAGTGCAATTTAAAAGAAAACTATTAGAAATGGCTGAGTTGGGTTCAGACAATACGAAAGAAACGATTTTGAAACGATTGTTATAACATTCTGAAAATTACAGTTTTGTCAAGTGAGCACAAGTTTTTCGCCGGAATTTGAACTATAAACATGTACACCTCAGCCGGAAACTAATAGAACCCTGCACCGACTATATTGTGATAAACTATGATTAGTTGACCGAACGATGCAAAAAATTAATTTCCGACAACCTGCAAGAAATCTACCAGAAATTACAGATTTACTTCAGGAATATTAATGCAGAAGAACAGGTGTATTAATTTCACTGATTCTATAATTTGTTTAAAACCTGTCCAATTAATAAACACCGTGCGAATTCAAATTGATTTTTGTCGCAAATTGAAGCTATAGATGTTACCTTTTTACCGTATTAAATTTCATTCAACTATCTCTAACGGTTCAAAAGTTATTATTTCAGAGCGCCAAAATGTCATTTTCGCCGAGTGTGCGCCGCACACCGGCCGGAATCGCATGCGATTTTCAATTTATCTATTTCTACGTGAACAGGGTTTCACCAATTTCATCGATACAGGCGTAATCAGACGGCGTCGCGATTCTCTTAGACCCCCAATTCCGCTAAAAGCACTCGGCCAGACGGCGAAACAAGGGTGTATGCGTCTGTGGGCGCGCGGAAGATGCCGACGGCCCCCGACCTTGAAACCAGCAACTCTTGCCCGAGCAACATGGCCCGGGTTAGACGGAGGACAAAGTCCGGTCGCCGTTGGGGGTTCAATTAACACCCGATAACCGCAGTACGTCGGCGCAGCCGACCCGGATTAGCAATTACCCCCGGAATCCTCCATTCTTCCTCGGCGCGTCTTCGTGGTGTCCAGGTTTGCGAGGCACGGGGAAGCTTGCTGGGCAGACCCCGGCCCGCGACGAATTAACATCCATAATTAACGGGTCTAATAGCGAGAATTCGATTTATAAAGGCGTCCAGCGGACAAAAGCTCGGACGAACGAGAGTTGTAACCGTCGCGAGAGGTGGCCGACACGGATCCGACCCGGGGTACAATGGATCAGGGTCGAATTAACGACGGCTGGAGGCCACGGCGCGCATGGACAGGCGACCGGGACGCGTGTTGATTCCGGAAACGAGACCCTCGGTCGCTTCTAATGGACGCGACGCGGCCTTGCACATTAGCTAGAAACAATCGCATTGTTTTTCGCACAATGCCAACGACGGCGGCGGCGGCGTCGGCGACTGCGCTTCGTCCACTGCGAAGAATGTGTACCGGCACAGCTGATAACCAGACACTGTGCAACCTTGAATGAGGGTCTGAGACTGTTGAGTTCGCCGGGAGCTTTTATGACGGGCGTAGACCCGAGTTGCACCCTGAACAGCGATGATTAGAACGCTAGGATGGAGGTTCCTGTGTTAGGTCGTTGTTCTCGTAGCG
>CM052129.1:3448727-3532180 GCA_028454255.1 Halictus ligatus
CGCGCGCACGCACACGCACACCGGTAGGGTAGAATAGGGCAGAGCAAAGGTTCAAGAATTCCAGCATGCGGAGATGCGTCCCGCAGACCGAGGAGAGGACCCAACCCCAAGATTCGTAGATAGACTCCAGACCGTAGATAGCATCAACAGCTGGGTCGCCTAACCGCAGCAGCCTGACACCGTATCGGAATAAACCCGTTCACCCAGAAAGCGGCGGCGGTGCGACGGGGGCAGGGGGAGGGGTTAGAGGGCAGAGAAAGGTGTACGCGGTAGCGACAAGACCCGAGTCCGGGAACAATAATCCTGAAAGCCCGGAAACATCTCCAAAATTCACTGCTCCGTGGGCAGGAAGCAAACGTTCCCGAGCAACGATCCCCCGGGGGGCATCTATTCGACGGTTCCCCGCGCACGCTAGACTTCAATCAAACTGCGCGCCGCAAGTTACCTTCGCCCGGAGCCGTTCGTCCCTTTTCCCGTTCAACGTCTTAACCCTTTCCGTCGGAGCAGCCATGGCCGGCCGATTAACCCTGGAACCACTAAAGACCGGGCTCCTTCAACCTGTAAGCCCAATAACGTGAACGCGTATATCCCTTCAACGATTTCTATTTGCTCGCCTTCCATACAGTGGCTCCAAAAAACATGCATTTTTCCAGTCTTCTGGAAATTCTTCATACCTAAAGGGCCATAATTTTTCAGAAAATAATTTTTCCAATGCTCGAAGTCATTCGCTCTCCATCGACCATTTTTGTTGCGAGATATTTTTGTCGAATTTTATTTCTATAGAAACATTGAAACAAAATTTTGCATCTACCACAGATTTGGAAATTGAAGTGTCCTCCGCAACAACGCCTCTAAACTTGATGCAAAGATTTTTTTCCAGGTCGTTTTATTGAAACTTTGATATTCCAAGGGTGCACCTCCCATCGAAGGGTAGATTTGGTTGCGAGAGAAGTATCCTCCGCAACAACGCCTCTAAACTTGATGCAAAGATTTTTTTTCCGGGTCGTTTTATTGAAACTTTGATATTCCAAGGGTGTACCTCCCACCAAAGGGTAGATTTGGTTGCGAGAGAATTTTTTTAAATGTTTTTACAGACGCATGAAACAAATAAGCAAGTAATAGCGTCGGTTCGATGAGCCTCTTTTCAGGAATTTGGTTAGGTGTTTTTGGGGTTGCAGGGACGGTTAGTCTGGCGCGACACGAGCAATCTGCGACGAGGGAAGTCGATACGTTTGCTAGAGCGTTTCACGCATACAGGCACCGACGAGTATGGTCGCAGCGCACGGCGGACCAGCCGGGTAGCACACTTTTAATCACCGGCCGGCTGGATTGCGCTAAACGAGAGGAGACTGCCAGTCGATAGCGGTGACCCGGAGGTTTCACGGGACACACCGCCAGGGAAAACAAGGGTTGAAAGCCGCGATGGGGAGAACGCGCCTACATGGTGCAACCTATCTGCGGTGGAAAAAAAAATCCCCCCTCCCCACCGGACCGCCGCCACTCGTTCCGACGAAAAGTCTGGCGACAGGGGGTGGAAAATGGAACAATTGAAATCGGACGGGCACCCTGTCGGCGTGCCTCGTCGCTCAAAAGTTTGCGTGGCCGTGCGTTCGCGTGGTATCTTATCGGGCAGGTCCGCAATCATTTTCAACAATTATTTAGGTTTATTTCTGCGGTTCGCTGTTTTATTCGAGAATTTTACCGGTGATGCAAAATGGCAAAATTGCATTGAAAGAAAAGTACGCAGGGGTTGAAACTGTTCTAAAATTTTGGGGATGCGTGCTTTGAGACTGAAAATTTTTCTGATAGTAAACTGAATGCGATAGGTGCGATAGGGGTTGAAACTTCTGCAAAATTATATTAGAATGAAGATAAATGCAATGGGGGTTGACACTGCTCGAAACCTTTGAAGACAGAGATTTTCAAGATGAAAAATTGATCTGTAAGGAAAATAAGGAGACGGAGGGTTGAAATTGCTCCAAAATTTTGAGAATTCTCAATTACCTAAAAATTTCTCTGAAAGAAAACTGTAAATGCGATTAAGGGTTGAAACTGCTGATAAATTATTTTAGAATGACGATAAATGCAACGGGGGTTGAAACTGCTCTAAAACTTTGAAGACAGAGATTTTAAGAATAAAAAATTGATCTGTACTGGAAATAAAGGAGACGGGGATTGAAATTGCTCCAAAATTTTGTGAATTCTCAATTGTCTAAAAATTTCTCTGAAAGAAAACTAAATGCGATATGAGTTGAAACTGCTGAAAAATTATTTTAGAATGAAGATAAATGCAATGGTGGTTGAAACTGCTCTAAAACTTTGAAGACAGAGATTTTAAGGCTAAAAAATTGATCAGTACTGGAAATAAAGGAAACGGGGGTTGAAATAGCTCTAAAATTTCAAGAATGATGTCTAAAAATTTCGTTGACAGAAATCTAAATGCGATAGGGATCGAATCTGGTGTAAAATTATTATAACGAAGATAAATGTAACAGGGGTTGAAACTGCTCTTTGAAGGCAAAGACTTGCAGACAAGCTCGCTCTGAAATGGAAGCAAAAGCAGCAGGTGTTGGAACGGTTCTAAGATTTTTAGAACAAATATTTCCCTGTGCCAAGAACGAAGGGAACAAAGATTGGAAGGGCTCTAAAATTTTTGCGAATAAGGGTCGGACGAATAAACTTGTACTCGCGGCGGGGTATTAAATTTTTGAGCACGTCGGGCAAGCAAGCGTTTATATATCCTTAAGGGTATCGTTCTCGAGTAGTTGGCAATGTTCCTTCCGGCGAGTACACGATAAAGCCTCCTCCAGGTGAAGTATGGACCTTGGACAGAGCAAAGTGTCTTCTAAGTGGTTTTCCCTCCCGCTGTCTTTAGTTGCAATAAGTTCCGAACGATCCGACTTTAACTGTTCTTATGCAACCACGGGGATTATGAAGCGAATATAATACGGCGTTTAAATCGGAGGAGCAATTTGTACAGGGACGAAGTCGAATCGTGTAGCGTGACTCTAATCAACGTTTCTTCTATTTCTGTTTCAGGTAAGTTCAACAATCTGCTCCGCAACGACACATGGATAGGGCCGGCCCCGTTTCGTGAGTACGATTACTATGAATTATTTGCGCCGGCCGGCATACCGACGCGACCGTCGGGCGATACATTTGCTAAATAAGTCGCCGGAATTTATTCATCTATTCACATCCAGCACGTTAACTGCGTTGATTACCGGCCGAGCCGGCGCGCGGAAAAGAATTGGGCCACGTCGCTGCAGCCTTCGGGCAAATATTCATGAATTCCGGGCAATAATATTTTCGGTATTCCGTAGTTACCGGTATGATATACCGTGGCAGCTACTTCTTCAACTCTTCAACTCCGGTAATTAGACTCTCCGCAGCAGAAACCGAAATCATCCCTTAATTCGGCAAAATTCTACTGAATTCTACAATTCTAAATAAATTCTACGAGAATTACTTGAGCCTGATATATTCGCTCGCTTTAGAATTCACCAAAGAAATTTTCCACCGTTCGTTCTCTAAAAATTACTTCGTAACACAGTGAATTCTCGATATATGTCAACGACACGGGGTCTACTCTGCTGTAGTGGACGTTTATCGTCCAGGCCTTGGCGACAATGTATACAGAAATCGCTGCGGTGGGATCGAGATAGAATGCATCGATCGGTGTACTCGCAGGAACGAGTTTAACAGCTGCGGAATGCATCGTCCGCCGTTCGGTTAGTATAAATAACGGGCGTCGATGAGAACTGTCGGTGAACGAGGCGGTCTAATTATAAAACCGGCGGATCGGAGGATTAATTCATCGGTCGATGACGGGGTTACTCCGTTCGGATCGCTGGAAATATATATCTTGCGATGGAATCGCGGAGAATTGGCGCAATCGACACCGTGGAACCATAAATAGCGAACGAGACACCGCTCTAGCCTCGTCGGGATTGTTCGACACCGGTTCGCCTTGAGATCCACGGCATAAATCACAATTTCCCCGGGAGCGTAGGGCCGGCGACGGCGCGGACAGCCTCGATTCGGCGTTCGATTAAACGATAACGCGTCGCGACGCCGCTCCGACGGCGGGCGTCTTCTTGTCGCCGCTTATTTAGATATTCAGCAGCAGTCAGGAAGATATTTCAGTCTATGCGGCCGGGCCGGGAGGATTCATTTTTCCCCGGGCGGCGTCACGCGTACGTGACGAAAAGACGCTGTCATGCTACCGTCTCGCCGCGAACGCAATTTCCATCGGCTTCCACGCGAATTTCGCGGACGTGCGAGTTCTCGACCGGTCGATCGATCCGCGGTCGTTTATAAATGAAGAGGATGGCTCTCCATCGAGGCAGAATCCAGCGAAACGGCCGTTTCTTTGATCCGAAGCCCTATCGGCAACCCCTATTTTTAAAGGGAAACCCCTTGGGGACACAAAAATGTTGTGCCGTGACAAGAAAATTGTATAGGCTCTTTCATTAATTTGTTTTGTCCCATCATAAGTTCATAGAAGCCAGGGAAATGTTCGTTTCCTCCATTTGCAGCGCTGAGAACATTTTTCGAGACAGCAACCCCTATTTTTGAAAGGAATCCTCTTGGGAAAGAAAACATGTTATTGTAAAATACCATTGCTACAAACAAACAGGATGTTATTATTATTTTATTCGTCCCTTAGAAAGCAGTATGATCTGCACATCGTTCTACTACTTGTGAATAATCTCATTTTATTTCACTCCATTTTTCTATTACATTTTATTCCTCTCGTTTTTATTCTCTTTTCTCTCCCTCTGTCTCTCTCATTTTTATATTAATTAGGTCAAGTTAACACCAAAAGTCAAATCAAGCTGAGAATGTAACAAACGGATGACGATTGAGGGAATTGTTATTTTATTTTGCGACGTACTCAATTTTTTTTCTGTTTGCTGTTCCACTGAGAAGATTTATTTTATTTTTCTGATCGGTTGGCAGACGTTTCATTTCAGCGTTGTGCACCGGCGAAAATGTTATCTTCCAGTGTTTATTTTTAAATAAATATCTGCGTTTTTATTTTTTAAATTTGTTTGCACATCGGAAACGTCTGTTTCGGACTGCACAATTTTCCAATATAAATGTTTTAGCTGTGATCAATGCTTCGTGAGATATTGCATCAAACTCTCTTTACATCCCCCAAATTTGCGTACTATTTCCGCCATTTTAAAAAATGCACGATTGCTGATGTGAAAAAATACACGTCGGATATATTTTTTTCGAGCTCTGTATCATACTAAAAGCGATGCAAAATTGGCGTGTCATTTGCCTGCCATCCTTTGTGGGCGTTTCACGGAAGCGAACGAACGACAGTTACAGTTACAGGAGGGGAGGGGAGGGGGTGTACCGATACAACGTTCGATATTAATAAAATTTTTATGGGAAATGATATTCATAAAAGTACTTTACACTCACTGTTTTTGTCGACAGTCTTTTACATTGAAGGTGTAAGAGACCATCCCCCGTAGTAAGGGATGGGAAGACATGTTTTATTAACGAAGTTCCAGTTTAATAAATATTTGGCTTAAAAATATCCACCAAAGAATAATTTTTCCTCAAAAGACAATTTACTTGATTAAATATTTCGGACGCTATTATAGTAAGAATATTTTTTAGTATTACCTATGTTAAGTGTTTGATTAGTATTTCTTTATCGATCATCAGTTACATTGAAGGGTAGAAGCAACCCCTAGAATCAAAGATGGTTTTCATATTTGTCCCAATGTTGTAGAACCTACTACAGCCAAGAAAATTCTTCAATTACCACCACGTATAATGAAGGGGTGAAAATAACCCTCCAAGTGAGGGATGGAAATCGCAACCCAATTTGTGGGAAGGTAGAAGAATCATTTAACACTAGGTTTACGGAGCATTAAAACGGAGTATTTTACATTACCTTATAAAAATAAGAAGAACGTGTCTATCCAAGTTTTCAGCCATTTTTTAAATAACATATACCTGAATAAGTAAGTTCGTTGAGTAATTCCACGTAGATGGATCTTCGCAATCTCAATAATCGTAAATTAAAAATATTAGAACCCTTCAACCTAGTGTTAAATGGCAGTGGCTGACTTGAAGAAATAAATTGAAAGACTCCTATCTCGATACTAATTAAAAACTCCAAAATAAGGTTTACCCGACCACCCTTAGAGCACGTCACCCCGTCCATCGCAGTACCGTATCTAATATTTCGCGTCGAAAATCGCGTCCTCCCTCGGCGGGAATTATTCAAAAGGCCGGGACAGGGGGGGGCCCGTCGGATCTTTACATCGATGTTTCTTGCGACGGGTGCAACGCGTATTAGCATAATATTGGTTCCGAAATATGAGAGAATGGGTCCAACAGCGTCGGAGTTACAGGGGGGTGGGGATAGGGGTAGCCGGGTGGTAGGGGTGGTTTCCCAGCCGCCAATAATGCATAAAAGATAAGAGGAGTCTGTCCAAGAGGGACAACGAAGCGAAGGAGGGTAGGGGAGATGGCTGGGTGGTGAAACTTACCCTCTCGACGGACGACCGGAAGAAAAAGGTGGCTGGAGGAGGACTGGGCAGGGGTGGAACTGGCGGGGAAAGTTCGCTGGAAACTCTCGCTAGTCCGTCTCCGTGCTTCAAAGTTATTCCGAAGAATTATTGAAAGTCTCGGGACCCCGTCTGCGTTGGCCAGAGCATCGGCGGGTTTTAGTTACCCGAGATCCTCCACGGGGCTGCTGCTGCTGCTGCTGCTGCCGCTGCTCCAGGTTGGCCAGCTGGCTGCAGTTTTCCCGTAGGCGAGATAAGACGGGGGGACCCTCCACCTCCCCCTTCTTCCGGGGCTAATGAATGGGATCTTAATGGACGCCGCGTTGTTTACGATCCGAGTTTCTCCGATTAATTACCGGTGTAGACGAAGCAGCCCCGGTTAACACGCCGAGCAACTTTTCCGGCAGGCTGCGGCGGTCACCTGACCGTGAACCCGGTCGCCTAACCCCGGCTAAAGATGGCCGCGGGTCCGGCAAGTTCCCGCGATCCCCCGGAATTTCTAACAAATTTTTCCCAAACTGCCAGAAACGGAGGAAAAGTCCAGAAGCCGCCCCGAGCTAGTCGATAACGTCCGGAAAGAGGATCGCCGGACCCCTGGGCTTCCGAGTTTCGCGTTACTCCTTTGTTCTCGGGGTAGAAGAGCAGCCAGTCGGATGACAGAGGCGACCTGCAAAATAAATTTTCCACGGTGTTGTCTTTAATTAACTTTCCGACGCCTCGAGAGGGCCGACTTTTCCGGCCCGAGGAGTCAGGTGTACTGGTTCGTCACCGATTCCTAGGAAACCAGAAATTTTTCACTGTTTTTTTTAATCCTGTAGATTTTGGCTAGGAAGTGTCGAAAAGCCAAGTTTCGATCCTGGGAGATCACTGGTTCAAAAGTTGTACCCATGTAACGCGCGGCTCCGCTGATAATCGCAGATCTTTACACACGCATAGAAGTTGGGCTAGTGATCTCCTAGGATCGAAACTTGGATTTTTGGAATTTCCTGGGCAAAATCTACGGGTTTACATTTTAAAATGTTAAAAATTTCTGGGTTTCTAAGCTAAAGTTTAACCCTCCTTACAATTCTGAGAATATAGTCACTAAATTGTAACTTTCACGGATCATTGTATCAAAATCACGAGGAGGAACAAATTGAATTTTACATGTCTATGTTGACTCGTTAAAATGTTTTCTGGTGACATTTTTAAAACCTGCAAATATTATAAAAATTTCTGAGTTTTTAAGGAAAAGTTTAACTCGCCTTACAATTCTGATAATATAGTCACTAAATTGTAACTTTCACGGATAATTGTATCAAAATCACGAGGAGGAACAAGTTGAATTTTACATGTCTATGTTGACTCGTTCAAATGTTTTCTGGTGACATTTTTAAAAAATTCGTAGAGATTCGCAATCTGGTAGCAAATGGTAGGACAAGGTGATCAAAGAAATGGTTCCAGTCGCCCCCGATGAAAATGAACCGCCAATCGTCGAATCAATAACCAGCCAGAAATCGCCCTGGAAATCTTTCGCATTACACCGCTTCAGCCTGAGTGGTTACCCAGATAGCCTATCCGACAATGAGTTTTCAACTCTAAATGCATTTAGCGCAAACGCAAACACGCAATATGACTGCTATCGCTCGTTATTACCGCGAAAGAACGGCTTTAGCGCAGTCAGGCAAAAGACCATATAATTAGCCACTATAACTTCGTTAATTCTCGGGAATCGGTTGTAATGAGTTCTAATTAAGCCGCGTATTTATTCGAGTATTTATTTTTATAGGTTCGGGAGAAATTTCAGAGAAGAAAAAAGACGAAAACAAAACTGGAGACTCGGGCATAAGGCATTTTCCGTAATGATGATGATTGTTCGCAGATTTAAAAAATTAATTCACAGTTTCGAATTGCTTGGTACCGCGAGTAAATCTGTTCGCGGTCTTTCTGTATTATCAAGTGAAACGTGTTCCGTCCCGGAAAAATTACGACCGGTATAAAGCAGTTTTATTTTCCAGAAAAAATCCGCGGTTCCAGACATAGTAATCGTAGGTGGTCGTCGTTTAGCAACCGCTTATCCGGTGAATCGCGGCGGAGAAGTTAACCAAACCGAGCCGTCCGACCGAGATAGCTAAAAATCCGCCAAAATCCGGCGGTCAGCATGGTCTACCATCCGCGGGACCACGAATTACCTTTCGCGCAGGATTAAACGTCCCTCGGAACTCGGTTAGGCGACCGCCCCTAAACACCTGTATCCCTTTGAACGAGCGGACGACGTTGCCCGATTCTTTATGGAGGTCGTAATAAACGCGTCTTGCGAGGGAAAGAGGCAAAGAGAGGAACAGAGAGTGTGCAAGAGAGAGGGAGGGAGAGGGAGGCGAACAACGCCAGAAGGGCCGAGGGTGCAAAAGGCGTGGGCGCAGAGAGGGGGGGTCGAGGGGCTGCAAGGGGGTTCTCGGATGGACGCGGAACGAAGGAAAGAGAATCTCCGTCCGTCTGTCCATCCTCGTATATCTCATCTGCATAGAAACAAGCTCTCCGGGACAATGGGGTCCTTCGTCCATTCTGAACACTGCAAACACGCTGCAACCGTGTTCCCGCGGACCAATGGGGAGGCACTTCACCATGCTCCGCTAACCCTTTCGACGCGGGGAGTGGCGGCTATCATCAGGACCGCGTTATCCTTTGTGCGCCGGACAATAATTTCGTACCTGGTTACTTTCATCCAGTAGGCCACGGGCCGGTTAGGGGATGGAAGACACCGTTGTATCGCGATCCTCACATCCCCTAGAAAAATTGTGTTCCTTGCCGTATCTCTTTCTCTCTCTACCCCCTCTTATAAATATGAAAAGCTCCCGGAATCGAGTTACGGATATCGAGCTCCGATCGGCCACAGAGCTGGCGGATCTCTTTGTGCTCAGGCTTTTTTCCTTCGAGGAATATGCGAGGATAGAAATTGTGTCTTTGATCGCTGATTTGACGGAATTTTTCACCCAGGAAAAAACCTTGTTCGGAGTAGACCACGTTCGAGGTCTGCTCGGAGGATGAAAATCGATATTCGGTCAACATTGGTTGAAACGGAATTTTCGAGATAAACGAAATGCAAAGGAAGGCACTGTTTCATTGTAATCTATGTGGAAACCAAACGCTAACGAACGAGCACGGGACACGGGAATGTAGGAGGACTGAACAACAAAGGTGAAACACAACGCGAAACTAGGTTATCAGCCCAGGGCCGTCGACGAAACGTAATGAACTGTGGATTTTTTTAGGCGAAAATCGTCTGCAATGATTCCGAGCAAGGAGCAAATATATTTCCATGATTTTATTGAATAAGTTTTGCAGATCAGATCTTGTCGACAAAAGGTTGGCGAGGGTTTTATTAGTCGATGGCACGCTTGGTTCGATTAAACATTAGCAACAAATTATAGCTAACTAGTCGTTTTCTTTTTTTAGATTTAAAGATTGATAAGTTGGACGGAATATGTGCATAAATATTCTCAAATTTTGTTACTGTTTCTATTTTCAGTTTCACCTACTTATTTGTAGTATTATCCAATAAAATCGGATTTTATGCGTTTACAACAAAAATGAGTGGGTCTAATTTCAAGCAGCAGAAACATTAGAAGAATTTAAAGATGCTGTTATATTATCATCAATCTATTAATAAAGAAAGAAATTAAATTTTTATTCGAGCTCGTAGCATAGTTTATATTTCTAATAATGACCAGACAGAAGAATATGAGTAGCTGCAATTCAAAACCTGCGAGGAAATCTCAAAAATTTAAGGGCGTTGAAAATAAAATTTTTAAACGAAGAGAACAGTAGGCTCTCGCTTCTCGCAGTAAATGTAGAAAATTTTCTAATAGCGACTAGCGAATACTAAAAACAATTCAGCGAACGAAAGGGGGCCCCCGAACCCGGTCCAAAATCGATATGCAAAATCCGACGAGCTATTTTCGAAATGACCAATTATTTGCATCGCGAGCCCTTCCCTAAACAGCCGGCTCGTGTTCTCCGTTCGAACAATGGGCGAGTTTTCATTTTCGGAATCCTTTGTCTAGACAATAAGGACCGACCTCGGCCGGGTATCCCATTCCCGTGGACCGAGGGAACCGTACGATTCCCGGTAGATCCAGTTTCAGATATCCAAATCCCCGAAACGTACGACAAAAATAAGTCCCGGCTCCGGCGTACGTTCCGATATATACGCTTAAATTCGGGATATCCCGGAGAACCATCACGGCGCAGGGATAAAGATACGATTGTCCGAAGGCAGCAAAACAGTAGAGAGCTGCACGACGAAGGGGGTGAACGGGTTGGAGGGGGAGCGCAGGGGAGGGGAGAAGTGGAGAGGGAGGCCTTGAATTTCTGCAGCAGCTGAAATTTTACTTTTATCGTGCATCCCCGGGCCTCTTGGAAGAAGGCGAGCGTTTATCTCCCCTTGTATCCCCGCGGGGTTTTACGAAAATTTTGTAAACCGCGGTATCCTGCAAGGAGCAGCATGCGAAACGAGCAAAACAAGAGAAAAGAGAGAGAGAGAGAGAGAGGGAGAGAGAGAGGGAGAGAATTCTAGAGAGGAGCATATGAATAGGTGTACACGGTGGCCGGCAACCGGAGAAACCAGTTGCAACGGACTACGGCGGCATTAAACGATAACAACTTTGTTTGCGCTTCCCTCTTTTCGACGCCGACAGGCAATTCAGCTTCCTATCGCCTTGCCGGCTGGACTTCATTCACGCGCCCCTATGGCGTTTCTTGAAAGCGAGCCACCGCGGAGTTTTTCCTTCTGCGCGACTGTCGGCGATAGCGGCCATTTTGCGTGTTTGCTTTGGCGCTAGCTGCGTTTACTGATGAAACGTCGCCGCGCAGGTCGACCGCCGAGGATTTTTTTTATCACCGCTCGTTTAGCACTCGACACACGAAAATTTTCCTACGAGGAAGTTTTCAGAAGAAGCGCAAACGAACAATTTATACTTTCAACGCGGCACCGTTAATTCTGTGGAAAAAATCGCCGCGCGGGGCAAGTTTTAAAAATCTGAATTTTTGAGCAGATGGAAGCGCGGAGCAGCACGTTTATGGGCTTGTTGAAAGAAAATTAAGATCATGTGAAATTCATTGAAATTTAGGAGTAGCTTCAAGAGTTTGACACTAGGTTCATGGAGCACTAAAAATTCTACATTACTTTGTAAAAATAACACGAATATATTCATCAAAATTTGTAGCCATTTCGTCAATGATATACATCCAAAGAATTAAATTTGTTAATAAATAAATAAATAAAATAAAATAAATAAAATTAAATAAAACTCAATATTCGTAAATTGACACTAAACCTACCATCGCCGGTCAAAAAGACGGGTTTCAGATTTTTTATTTTACAACTACTCAACTTATAACGATGATCTCGTGGAAGCGATTAAATGAATATATTTAGCGAAGCAGGTATTATAACACGAACCGCACAAAATCCACATAAACTCAATCTCGTTATTTTTATAAGACAACATGTATCAGTTACTGTTAAGGCTCGGTAGGTTCAGCGTTAACAATATTAGAATCCGTCATTTTGACGAGTCCCGTAAATCTAGTCTCAACAAATCGCGAAAAGTCGCAGAAACCACTATAACTCGTCGATCGCGAGTGCCGCTGGATGATCCGAGGAATCGTCGCTTCCAGGGACGCGAGCGATCGAGCCACCGGTAATTAGAAACATTTTTCATTTCCGGTGATTAAAACACGCGCAACGTGTCGTTCGCAGAAGCAGAGCCCGCGAGAGAGCAAGAGACAGAGAGAGAGGGAGAGAGAGAGAGAGAGAGAAGAGGTGGCTCGTCTGTACCGTTGGCTGGAATTTAATTAAATCGGCCGTTAATCATGGAAACGGCCATCTCTAATGCACCGATGTCAATTTCTAGTCAACGCGTCCGGGTAAATTAGATCGGGTTCCGGGGTCCTCTCGATTAAAACGCCATCGCCGCGGACTCGCCGCTGCCGGTAGAAATCTGCATGGAAATAGCCGATACACTCTCCCGCCGCGGTTTCCCGGTTGCGGAAAAACCGCTCCTATTTTTCGGCTCGCCGTGCCAGAAATTCCGGATCATGGCGGACGTCTCCTTATTAGCAACTGTCGCGGGGGGTTCGCGCATCCTCGCTCTTTTTTCCAGCCAACGGAGAGGAAAGAGCGTCGGTCGAGAGCTGGTTTTCGTCTCTCATCCCCCCTCTCTCTCTCTCTCTTTATCTCTCTCTCTCGCTCCCTCGTTCATCGCCGACGCCGTTCCTCCGCGTTCTGTTTCCGCGACGGCTGAATGCGGAGAACAGAACGGAACCAGTGTCCTGGAACAACGATGGCTGAAGCGGGGGAGGATGCCAGACAGACAGGGATCGGAGGAAATGATGGAAAGATGGAGCGTAGACGCTGCGCGAAGGACCGGAGATCGGACTATTGGAAACCAGCGAAAAGAGTCCGGGGATATAGACTAGAATCTTGCTAAATACTCGGTGCCCATTACCGCCCCTCTATTCAGTCCAATGCTGCTAATTTATCTCCATTTTTAGCGAGCGACATTATCTTTGAAAGAATCGAGAAGATTTCGCTTTCACTCGGTTCGTTTGGGTAACCGTGACGATGATGATTTATGCTGGACATTCCAAGCACTGAACGCGACCATTATTTATTACTTCGTAAAAGTAACAAGGTGTTTTATTGAGTGACACTAATTTTATGAGAATCGCTTTTAAGCAACTCAATAGCGAAGGTAGTCGGTGAGAATATGAACATGTTTCATCCCTTAACGCATTGCTGACCGGTCACGAATTAACTCTTGGTTTCATGACCGAATGTTGTTTTGACAATATCATACCAAAATAGGATATAAAAAGTTATATAAAAGATATGTCCAAAGTTTTAAGTGAATGCATTATGTATAAATAAAGTTTATTGAAGTTTATTTAGATTGTTTTAGTTCTATATTTAAGTAGGAAATAGTATCTGGTGACATTAGATAGCTGCTGCGTAAAATTGCCGGTGAACAATGTGTTAAAATACTCCCGCTAGTAAAAATAAAGGTCGTCAATACAAAAATTTTCTTGTACAATTATGTAAACCTGTGGACACCGCCGATGACAGAATCAGACGTCTCACAGGTTTACAAGTATATAAAAATTACTTTTCAGTTCATAAATTATTTCACAAAAAGCAATTCCCAGAAGTATTTCATCCCTTGAAGTACTCCCACTAATAAAAGTAGAGTTTGTCGATACAAAAATTTCTAATACAATTACAGTCTTTACTCGATATATGTCCCAAACATCTAGCCGACAAAAGTCCCAGAACTATTCCCACTGTCGCGGTGATATCGTGTTTGGTGTCATTTTAATCAGAAAAATGCCACAAATGTATTGACGATAGTCCCATAACAAATTATTTAAAAATAAAGCAGTTCTGTTATTGGATTAGTAGTGGTCTCCTGGTCTCACACCGATATACTCGACCCCTATTATGTGTACACTCCCTGGCGACCGAGGCCACTAGAGCTCCGCTGTCCTTTTCGGCAGTGTATCAAAGAATAGCATCTCCTACCCGATGTATGTCACTGGGTAGTCCTGTGTTGTGGACATACATCGAGTAAACCCTGTATCACTAATGTATACCCTATTAAAATCAATTAAAATCAATATTTACGTAACTATCCTTTCTATTGTAATCGTCAATTTTTATTTTGCCTAAGGATCAGCAGATTTTTAGACTTCTGTTTCTAAGAATGTGTTCAGAATGATTTTTTATGGGCTTGGATATTTAGAAATTTTCAGATACCGCGAACAACTGAGAGATAATTCCTCCGTCAGATAATTCCGGATGTAGTGGTCGGTTGTCCTTGGTCTGACGCAGCGTCATGTCGGATTCATCCGTTCATCGTTGATGGGTATTGTTCGTGTTGGTAATTTTCTGTCCGTTTAGGGCGCGCCGCGTGTTTCGCGGTTTCGATGGTAATGGCGCGACGACAGTCTTAAGAAGACGACTGACGAGGACGCGAAAGGATTTCTATCATCGGGATGTTCCTTCGCGCGGCGTGGGTGTTTCCGAGTGAATGCACTCCGGGTCGCAGGTTTGCATATATCGGAGGCCATTGTGCGGGGCTTTGATGTATGCACGCTCGTCTACGTGCCGCTGACGAATGAGTGAAGTTAATGGAAAGGCTGTGTTTAAATGACTTAATGGCCCTGGATTTATTGGACAGCATTGTTGCCTTATCACCTGGTTATTAAGTTATTAATTCTTGATGCGCATGCGCGAGCTTTCATTCGACCATCCCTAGTTCCCACGCCCTCGATATTTGAAAATCGCCATCTTCAAGTCAATTCTTACCCTCACTGATGACCACAAGTCTTAACAAAACGAGTGACAATTAATCTTTAATAAATTTTTCATTTTATTCTGCTTCGGGCATTTTTAAGACACTTCGAGACACAAAGTTTCAGTTAAAGCGGTAAAAATATTTAACTTTAGGAACGTTAGGCAATGATTGTGTAGGTAGTTCCTGCGCGTTATGCAAATAATTTTTATTTTCCACTAAAATCAGGAATCCAGTCATAATCGGGAACGCTAGGTGCAGGATTTTAGACGTTGAAGTAATTTAATCATTCAGGCCTGGGATGTGTGAGCTTAAATTTTGGGTATACAGCAGTCGAGTATGGATGTCGGTCGGATTATTACAATTTTCGAAACCGCTCGTCCAGTTCTCAATTTTGCAGAACTTCGGTGCATCTGGGTTAGGATATTAGGAATTTAAGGACTTGTGTGCTCGGGAAATTACATAATCTGGGTCCTCGCGCAGTTAGGATTTATGTTAATCATTCAGCGAGTTGGGAACTGAAGGACTTCGGAATTCGGCAAGTTTGGATCTTAGAACTTAAAATTTCAACGAGCACTACGGACGCTTGACGGTGATCTTCGGTGCTCGAAGGTTTCAAAAATTTAGAACGTCTCGTGACAACTGATTGCATCTATTAAAAACGCTAGATACCAAATAAGATACAAAACGCTAGATAAGAAAATCGAAAAACTGGGAATGAATAACACCGTGAGTAAATTAAATAATGATCTATCGATTTCGTTTGTAATCTGCTTACGCGCCAGCTTTGAACCGCGATGTGATAATTGTTCGATGAATACGCGAGGTGGTTCGGAATAATGGGGTTGTTAAGGAATCGCGGTGGCTCGGGAATTGCCGGGAAGAATTAGAAAGACGGTCACACAATGCGGCCTTTAAAGTCCGGGCACGGGAAAGATTAGAAGCCGAATGGCCCCGGTAATTCATTAGCCGGGGAACAATAATTCAAGCCGGGCCGTGCAGTTAATAAAACCCCGGGCGCGCGGCTGAATCGAGTCGCGCGCCAAATGAATATTTAGAGGCGGGATTAGAATTCACACTAACCGCTAACTAGTATGCGCCTCGTTGCCACTTGTCCGCGAATTTATCCCGGGGATGCGATGCACCGAACGTGCATTAGCATTAGCATTTCGCGCGCGGAACGCCGGCCCGACTTTCCGCGGGAACGTTGCGCTTTAAAGGGGCTCGTTCACGACACGCGAGCCTGTTCACCATCGATCCGCCATTACCGGGTCACTTTCGACCCCTCTGTCAACCCTGCCAAACGGATTCTCAACCTACGAGAACCCTGCGAACAGCCGTGAGAATTCCACGAGTTCGAACTATTTTATTCGTTGTTCATCAATAACAACTTATAAATAGACTGCTGGTTTTATTTATGGGAAAAATTAATAGGGCAAATGCAGAACTGAGAGGACATCAGAAGGACTTGAGGATATTTTTAATCATATGTAATCGTAATATGATAATTTTAATATTTTTAAAGAGAGCATTCATTTTTGTTTAACTTCAATTTGTTACAAGTGGCTTGCAAAGTTTTTATTCTGCATAAAGAGGTACTTTCGAAGTTACCCAGACCGCACACAATAATCTAAATTCTGCGTTAATAGATTAATAGAGTGAATTCTCGATACATGTCAAAGACATGGGTCTTTCCAGCGTCATGTATCGTGCAGGAGACTTACCCGAGTTATGTTTACATTCCTTGGTGTCCGATGCCCCTTATCTCCACGAGAATACTCTGCAGGAGTGGGAACAATTCCGTGGCGTTTATCATCCAGGCCTTGGCGACATATATGGAGAAATCACTGTGTTCAGTGACACTGATTCGTAATATTCAGTCTGCCAAGAGTACACAAGTGTCACACAAGGGAGAGAGAGAGAGGACAAAGCAAAATTGCAACGCGTTTGAAAAGTAATTTCAGAAATTTGTATGCAAGTCGATGAGAGGCACATCAAAGCGAAATTGCAGTACGTTTGATAAATAATTTCCCGAGCTTGTCAACAATGGGAAGAGTACGGAAAAATAATAGTACGTTTGAAACGGAACTTCGCGTCAAGAACGTGCACAGACGGAAGAGAGGACAAAGGAAAATTGCGGAATATTGGGAAAATAGTTGCTTTCCTTCGTTTCTGCAATTTCAGAAAAGATACATGCCCCACTCGATGTGAGAGAAGCATCGGGAATTTTCATTGAATGTGTTTTGTACTCGTATGCAATATCGAATTAAAATGGAGTGATTGCCTCTTTCAATAAAATTGTATAAAATGTATAAATTGTGCTTGACTGAATTGAGTTGAAAACATTAGACATTTTTCTTCGAATAAAATTTTCATTAAGTCAACTCTCCACGTGTGCGAAGTCGAATAAAACATGGCTAATCATAAGCACACGAAAAATTGTGGACATTTGAATAGCAATAATTTCAGTAAAATAAAATAAACTTGAGCTCACTTTTAACGCTTCGACGGTTTCTTAATTTTGTGCGATGCAGCAATAAAAATAAATGAATCAAACAGCGCAGGTTTATCGTTCCGCTATTTTTCTTGATCGCTGTCCGCAATTTTCCGGGAATGCGAAAGCGTTTAAAAACTTTTCGGATCCGCTGGAGCTTTATTTCACGTAGTTAATCGATTCGAGTAAATGACCGGCTGAAACGGGAACGCAACTCACGCGCATTTGATTGGCAATTCAGCCGGCCGAGAAGCGTTCGCAATATTAGCCGAGCCAGAAACTGATGTCCGCTGGCGACAGCGTCCCCGGACAGGACGTTCGAACGGCGTCATCGTTGTCGATGATGTTCCACCGGGAAATCAACCCCGCGCGCGGAACCGCCCCGTTCGCTATAGGCGTTCTAAGAACAATTACGCGACTTCCACTCTTGTTCCTGCAAATGGGCTGCATCATTTCGCGTTGGACCGTGGAAATATTAACAGGGTAATTCGGCGGCGGCAGGGAAATTGCGTTCCGACCCCGGCGGACGCGTTTTGTTGTCCTCTTGTCGGCCCGAACCGGTCCGTGCCGGAAGGTTAATGAAGCTGAGATGCGTGAAAATTAACAGGTGCCCTAGTTCCGTGCCAGCCCGCAACCATAATGGAGGATTTTCATTCCGGTGAAGGGTCTCGTGGAATTAGCGAACGAAATTTTATTTCCTCCCGCGGGTCCTCCGAGCCAAATATTTGGAAAACGAAACGGGGACGAGCCGTTTCGCTCTGTTTCAGCGAGTTGGGGACTCGAGCATTGTTTACCGGAGCCTTGTACTTGTTCGTTCAATTAGATCGGATCGTAGAAATTAATTGCGCGCTTTGTGGTATTGAAACTGTCGTGTGGCGAAGGGTTTCGATCGGATTTTGTAGAGAAACTTTATTTCATAGCTCCCGCTCAGAAAAATTGATAACGCGGTTTTACGCATTTACCGACAAAAATTGATGCGTCAGATTGGATTTCATGCATTGAAGACAAACACGGATTTTACGCATTCATGACAAAAATTGGTGCGCGATGTTGCCAGTAGTAGAGAGATTGAAAGAATTTGAGAATTGAAATGTTGTTTTCGACTGATGCAAACTGTTAACCCCAGGTAACTAAGCTACAAATCTTGTGACATAATAAATTAAATTTGACTTTTAAAGTAAATGACATTTGAATTAAATATGGCTTTTAGATTTCGCTTGCACTAGTTATTCAGACAGTGAAGTACTTTTGTTGCCGACTGAAATGTATTTAACCGCTTGCACTACTTTCACGAGTCTGACTCGTGATGAAGATTTTGAACAGAGTCTAATAAATATGTATGTTATTAGTTTCCTTTCAACCGAAATACGATTCTATTTTGGCACTCTTAATGTACAACTATTGCAGAACATATAGGCATACAATAGACATAAATCTTCTCCTTTCCTTAGAAAATTATGAATTACAAAAAACTTTTAGTTACTGAAACCGTAAAATAAATCGTAGTGCAAGGGGTTAATTATATTCGCGTGTCTAATTAGCTATCTAAGGTTGAAGAGAGAAGTAAATTCCTAGTTGGTTCCTGTGCGTTGTAATTAATGCAAATAATGTTTATTTCGCACGAGGACCAGCAGTCTGTACCCAAGAATTTATATTAGCATAATTCGGCGACCACGCATTAATTCTCCCGTCTGAGGGAAATATTTTCGTTGATTCACCTTGGACCAAAGTTTGTATCAGCCCGTCGAAAATATAATCTGAGCCCGGAAAGAAAATTCCTAACCCGGTCTAATCCCACAGGAGCTCGTCAGTAGCGCCGGAACGCATCCGGCGAATATTCCTGTCCGTAAAAATAAATCGATTCTGCCGTCTTCGCCGGCGGATCGAGGTCGATACGTATCGCGCGCGGACGCGAAAAAGCCTAACGAGAAAAACCGATTCGCCGTTTCCGATCGGGCTGGCCTCGCAGGACCGTCATCGGCGGTGGAACGAATTCCGAGCTGACAGCGTCGAAATCCGTCGGTCGTTCCTCGAAAATGAAAACTGGCCGTCCCTCCGACGTCCACAGACGAGGGAAGAGGGGGACGGGGGGCGGGGGGGGCGGGGGGTTGGATGGTTTATCAAAAATGCTCAGCTCGCCCGTTCGCGATGCTCGTCTGTTTTATTTATTTCCTTTTTTTCCCCCCCGCTGGGCCGACGTATTTTTATTTTTTTTCCCCCGCTGTCTCTTTTTGTTTTTTTGTTTCTCGTCCCGTTTGTTCTGTTATTTTGTCGCTGCCAGAGGAAATCCCTCGCAATGTAATCTCCAATAAATAACAGAGAGACGGCAACGGGCCGGCGCGCGGCGCGCGTTTGCGAAGGAAGCAACAATCGGCGACAAAAACGGGCACACGCGCAAATACGGGGGACGTGCTCGAACGGAACGGAACGGAACGGAACGAAACGAAACGAAACGGCAGATGATTTCGCGATGGAACGCGCCGGAGAGCTGGCGCGCACAGAGCTCGCGACTTGACCATTGTACAGCGACGGTCCCCAACGTTCGTCATACTCATCATTGTCGCCATTGTCATCGTTGTCATCGTTCCCTGTATCCGCTGGCTGCGAGCGAGCGTACCCGTCCGTGGAACGAAGGGTTCGCCGGAATAACGATCGACCCGATCCACGCACGCACACACACACACACTCTCTCTCTCTCTTTCTCTCTCTCTCTCTCTCTCTCTCTCTCTCTCTCTCTCTCTCTCTCTCTCTCTCTCTCTCTCTCACTCTCTATTTCTCTATCTCCTTCCCTCTTCAAACCCCCTTTTCACCCCCCGGCCGCCAGCCCCCGCGCTCTTTTCTGTCACTGCGTATGTAGTATAATATAAGCATTGAAACGCGGCGTTTTTCAATTTTGCAAGTTTGTAACCGTCTATGCTCGGGACAATGGGGACCGGCCGTCGAGCAATTTTTGCATTGTTGCCGCCGGATGAAAGAGACGGCCGAGGAAAGTCTAAAACGGAACTTGACGGGAAAAGAGACGCTGTTTGTTGTTCTACACACCAGAGGCTTTTCTCCTTTTCTCTTTCTTTTTCTTTTTTCTTTTTTCTTTTTTCTTTTTTTTTGTACGCTTTCACCGTTTTTCTGGCGCGACGTGTATCGCTCCGACGACGGACCTCTCGGTTCTTTAAGGTTCGAATGGTTCATTGTGGGTGTAGCGTGACGGGTCGGATCGCTTGTGGCTGTTGCGGCACGAGCATTGTGCTGGAAACCGCGATCTTGTTGGAGCTGTCGGGGAATCGACAAAAATCACGCGTTACTTTGAGAATTTCGAAGAGGCGTGGTACCAGTAAGTGATCATTTATTTGCAAAGAATTTGTTTCGCCTTCAATTCTGTACCGATCGTTGAGGAGGAAACACGCATTCTTTCACAGTTTTCGGTAAACCAGCCTGCGTTCAAAATATTCTAAAAAGTATAATTTTTTTTACAACCTTGTAATAAAGCATCTTCGCGCTCGAAGCGATTTTGACTTCAAACATTTCTTCCGACCTAGAATATTACCCTTCTATATATTTTTCTTTCATGTTATACATACAAAAATAGTGCAATTTACTTGTACAATATCGAAGTGTTTAGTAACTTATTAAATACAAACAAATTTAATAATGCAAAATATATTTTGTATAATGATACAGCAGTGTTTAGTGGCGACTGTAAGGCGTTAAGTCGAGTGCTAAGGGTTAACCCTAACGCGCGAATTGTCGTAACGCCAGTGGTCTTGATATCACACACCTTGTTTCTCACTAAAAATGTCACTGGGTTCAAATAACAAGACACATATAATTGCTTTTAATTCAGAAGGAATAGAAGTACAATAACGGAAATTATTACCTATTCATGAATAAACAATCTCTCCTTCGGTTATGAGTAAATAATGTCGGTCTAAGAAACAAAACATTCGCTTCTGTAGAAGATGTAAGGAGTCACCTTGAGTCATATTTTGCTTCACGAACCCTGGATTTCTATAAGAGGGGGATTGAAAATTTGCAGGAAAGATTGCAAACTGTCCCCGATAATGATGACGAAGATTACATAATAAATTAAGAACTAAAAACTCGAACTTACTACAAAGTTTGCTTCAGATTTCAAAATAATCATCACTTACGAGTCCCCCTAATACATTCATCTTTCTTCTCAAGTAAAAACGGTAAGCGACCACGTGAAAACATAAACACGAAAGGTCACGAAATCCTGCGGTGAAACAGGAGAATCATGCGCGCCGGCCTTCCGTCACATAATTTATTCCGCGGAGCCAGGTCGCGGGAAATGCGCCGAAAACGCGCGCGCCATAATACCAAACTGGAGCACCCGACGCGCAAAATAAGCATCCCTTCGGGAACAGTATAACATCCATCGCCGATCGACGTGCTCGTTCATAAGGGAGACGAGCGGGAATCCAGGCGGGACTGGCAACGCGAGAATCGAGGGTAGTTTTTGTTCCGTATGTCGGTTGCATTCAGCGGCGATGCAACGCGAAACGAGCCCTCTTACCCGTGAAGCGTGGCTCGGCTCGGCGGCGGGCTCGCAACAACTATTCACCGCGCAGACAATCGTTCCAGCGTAAAAATTGTGGATCGCCGATTACAGGTCCTCGACACGTTACCCCGTGCCCGCAAATCATACCACCGTATGATCCCCATAATTCCATCTGCCTCGTATTCCCATGGACGCGGCGGCGCCCAACCCTTCATAACGGACACACATCCAACTTGGAGGCTCTCAGCCGTGAATCAATAACGATCGCGAATCACAATGGGAACAATAAACATTATGCGAATGCACGGCCGGTTTGTGGCCGCGCATAAATCGGCTGATAATTAGGTAATCGGCTCGATAATGCGAGGGATCCGTTCTAACGAGCCGGGGTAAACTTTGTTTCCGTGGAGGACGTCCCTCCGAAGACATCCGACAGGCCTTCTGTTCCGTGCGAGCGCATCTCGAATGAGGGGTGCAAACGGGCGGAGGAAAAGGGGCGGTTAGGAGATAGGGGTGGTGGTGCGGAGGGGGGGAGGTTGGGAAGCTTCAAATGCAAACTAAGCTTTTCGCCGCGGGTCTAATAAATGTAAACCACCGTCCCATTGTGACGAGGCTCCATTGAAAAGTTTCGTACGCCCCTCTGGTTTCAACCCCCGGAAAGCCCCCGGGGTGGCTGACCAGCCCGTTGTCCACCCCCGATTTCTCTCTGTGCGCACACACGAAACCGCCCCCGCGAACTTCACAATTTTCTCACTCGTACTCCCCGTGCTCACAGCTTTTTGTCATTTTTTAACCCTCTCCCCCCCCCCCCCCCACCCACCCACGTGCCGTCAAAGTCGACCGAAACCCCCGTCGATCACATTAGACGATGGGGGTGGATGTTGGAGCGGACGGGGTCGGCTCGTCGCTTCGCGATTTTTCGCTTTTCGCTGGTCGCCGCACCCCGAATATTAATGCGCACCCTCTTCTGCGGTAATCACCGGCTAACTGCTGTTGACTTCTGCTCGCGTGACCAGGCGTGTCGGGAATCCGCGATTCTGTGGACTTTCGGGGGTGGGGGGAGGGTGCGCGAAATTAATTCGGTGAATTTTTCAGATCTCTCTCCCGTTTGTTTATAGAGCTTGTAATTCGGCTTACGGGGTCGTTCGAGCGGATAATTCGCGCGCATGGTACGTTTATGACGTAGGGTTGTTGGGTTACGATCATCTTTGCACGTACCTGAAACAAGCAATACAACAATAAACTTGGACTCCTTACACGCCTTCGAAAACTGTAGACAGCTTTGAAAACTGTAGACACCTTTTTGGTAAAGAATACGAGATACAGTGTTTACTCGATACATGTCCAAAACACGGATCCAGCCACGGACATAAATCGGCAAGGACATATTATTCTCTGATCCACGCGACCTTACACTCCTCGGCGACCGAGGTCCTCACGGGTTATACCCACTATTAAAGGGGATAGTTCTGCGACTTTTATAAACTAGGCATTTTGGACATGTACAGAATAAACACTGTATTTAAACGTCTGTAGAAATTTTTGAAAATCTTTTTCGTGACTGATTCTACCACCAGTTCGAAGATTGAAGCTTCCCCTTTACAACGAGACCAGAAGAGTTGATGTACGATCTTTGTCAGTCGGTTTACGGAGTCTTGCCGTTAGTCATAAAGCTGTGTCCACACTGAATGAACGTCGAGCAACTTTTTCTCGCTTTTTGCTGCTTCTGTCATTCGGTAAGGTTGACGCGAACGATGAAATGGGTGCAACAATGAGATGTCCTAAGAAGAAGTTGTTAAAATAAATTTTCAAAATTATTCAACGAGGATTTCTGTTATTAGCCCCAGTGAGGTCAAGGTTGGTCCGGGAGAGTTAGCTTTAAAAATACGCGAAATAAAATTGCTAAAATTGAGCTAGCCGAGAGTGATTAAAGCTGGCCTAAAATGATGAAAAGCGTCCGTTTCGCGGGATCGAATCGAACGAGAACGATTGCACTCGGGTCGGCCAATCTGATCGGTAAAAAGCGTGCACGGGCGCCAGTGATTAATCACGGTACAGCCGGGGAATAATTAGCACGGGGGCGGGGCAGGAGTTAGGCGACAGGATGATGAGACAGCGAAAAAGGATCGGAAGAATGATAGCCGGCGGTGGAGATGGAACGGCTGGAAATCTGGTCGCGTCACGCGTTGGGAGACCGCGTTCTTCGACGGTGCGGTGTCGGACTGCGGAAATAATTCCGGATCGCGCGCGCGCGCGCGCGCGGGGTCAAGTACTCGCGCGAATCCGTCCGTGGTGTTTATCCGGTCGCCCGGGGCAACGTTTCGGCTTTCGGCGCACACGGCGCCCCGCGGTTTGCACCTGTACACCTTGTAAACGCGGCCCGACACGCTCCAGTTGCTGTTTAGTCTAATTAGTCCCGGGATATCCGCGCTTTTGCTATTGTTGGCCAGGCCCTCGAGACAACGGGCGCCTGCGCTCGCCCGACGAGTTTCACCTCCGTGGATTTTCCACACGGTGAATAATCGACGCTCCGACATAGAAGGAACTCCTGGTATGGCAACGATCCTTGGCCCCGGCGCGGCGCCCCGTTAAAGGCCACCTAGTTACTGAAAAGCTAAGGCGGGCAACTTAATACCGGCTACCCTCCAGCCAGCCTGATCCAATGATCTATATATTACCTCTAACCGAGCCACTAACCGACTCTGAATTGAGTTTATGTTTGAATACCTCCGGGTTAACTGACTCGTGGATCTGACACAAAATTGCCGCGCTGTTGCTTACGCGATCGTTACTCCCGAATATCGGGATATTTTCTCTTTTAGTGACCCCTTCTCGCAAAACAGGACGATTTGTTTGTTAACACTCGCACAGCTGACTTTTGCTTAACCCAGTAATCACGGTTTCTTAAGATTTTAAGCAGTAACCTAATTTTTAGTGTCCCCTAAGTGTCCCCGTGTACCCTGAAAATTTGTCATTCGTTAGTCGATGTCTCACTGACAATATTAAATCAACACTAGATTTACGGGACCTGACAAAAAGACGGATTCTAACATTTTTAAATTGCGAATGTTGAGATTGTAAAAATGCATCCATGAGCAATTATTTAACAAATTGATTTCTTTGGGTATATATTATTTAAAAAATGGATACGTTCATGTTATTTATATAAAGTAAAATAGTCATTTTTAGGGCTCCGTAAACTTAATGTTAATTTTGGAACTCATTTGAGATCTCACCCAGTCCGAAATGTTGTTCTAATAGTGCCACGGAAAAGATAGGAAATATTAACAACAAATGTGGAATGTAGGGATTCAATGTTTTCAAAGTAAACTTTTCACAATTTCAATAATTTAATAATTTTAGATGAATATTACTACAGAAATGCCTGGGTTTGAAAAGTGTGTTAATGTGCAGCCTTCGCAACAAATTACACAGTCTTTACTCGATATACGTCCCAAATATCTAGCCGATAAAAGTCCTCACGGGATATACCCTGCGAGGATCTCAAAACTTGGTCGTCGAAGAGTGTAAACATAATACGGAAAATAAACAAGTTTTATCATTGTCCTTGAACTGTCCTTTTTCTACGTTCGGCAGAGTAGACCTGTGGACATATATCGAGAGAACGCTGTACCACCGAGCCACTAACCCCGAGTGTGTCCGCAGTTTATGTTTGAAAATTCCCAATTCCGTTTAACGAGAACCCCGAAAGCGTTAGGCGAGCGGTCCCGAAAATCCCCGAAGTTGCGAACTATTTCTTGGTTTAATTATGCGGGCGTCGCGTGGCAATTCGCCGATCAAAGTTCCGCGCGGAACATCGGATCGGATGATGAGATGTGTACAAATTTCGCGTCGGGCTGTTTGCACATGCACAGACAAAGCTTCTGCCGTATCAGTTCCCTATTAATGGCGAACACCTTTG
Source organism: Halictus ligatus (assembly GCA_028454255.1). NCBI lineage: Eukaryota > Metazoa > Arthropoda > Insecta > Hymenoptera > Halictidae > Halictus > Halictus ligatus. Next base: position 3,474,526 of record CM052129.1, read on the forward strand.
GACGGGCGGTGCGGGCAAAGCAACCGCGTGGCACGTCATGTCAGAGCGTCCGTGAACCCAACAATAACCATTAAGAAGATTGATCAGCCTGCCCCGCTTGTCTGAGCCTCATAATATCAAACATAAAAAGCTCATCGCAGGTAGCTACCGTAGACAAGCCTGAAAAGCTGTAGGGGCATTAATTAAAGAGCCCCGTCACGCGCCTCTATTAATACTGCAACGATTATACGGGCTTTTTAGCCGCGATATATCCGCTTCGCGCCGCTGCGCATCTTGGGAAATCTTCGGCTACCCTGGCAACCCTATATGCCTGACGGAATTGTTTAAAAATGCACTTTTCCTGTGTTCCAGCAAATTTCACTAAGATACGAAAAATATTAGAAATACTTCCCAATTTTTATTTTTATTTAACACTGGGTTTACGGAGCACCAAAAGCGACTATTTTGCATTACTTCATGAAAACAACGAGAACGTGATACCCACATTTTTAGCAATATTTTTAAAATATATATACCCAAAGAAATAAATTTGCTAAATAATTTCTCATGTATGCATCCTTAGAGTCGTAATAATTTTAAATAAAAAATATTAGAACCCGTCATTTTGATGGGTCCCGTAAACCTAGTGTTAAAAACTGATCGTGACGAACAAACAAATAAATTTATTAAATGATTTCTTATGTATGCATCCTTACAATCTTAATAATATTAAATCAAAAATAATAGAACCCGCCTTTTTGACGGGTCCCGTAAATCTAGTGTTAAATAAGTCAGGCTCTGATTTTGTGAAAGGGATTAGTGATTTCAACCCCTAAATGGCAAACGGGGACCATTCTAAACATTCCATAAAAATTTAATTTCAAATATGTGAACATTTTATTTGTAGAAATCTGTGTGCTCGACTAAACGATCCCTTTCCGATTTTCTTTATTACCATCAATAGAACCACGAGCTTCTACAGGGAACTACAGTCTTTACTGGATATATGTCACAAATATCTAGCCGTTAAAAGTCCCAGAACTATCCCCACTGCCGCGGGATGTGCTCCGCGAGGGGGCGTGAAGCTCGAGTGGCCTTGGACGCGAGGAGTGTAAAGATAATAGGGGTCCGATAAAAATGAATACTAATCCAATAATAAAACTTTTTTTATTTTTTATTACTTTTTTATGGGCCTTTCACCATTCGAGCTTCGCTGCCCTTTTCTACGCTCGGCAGTGTAACAGTATCTCCTAGCCGATATGTGTCCCTGTAAACATTCGTGTAAATCCGTTCATGCGAACAACAAAAGTAATTCGGACAAAAATGAAACTGCATATTGATTTTGATACGTTAATTGATGTCAGTTGCAAGCAACGCCAGCCGCGCGGGAGATTAGGATTGAACGGGAAGTTTAATACGCAACGATAAGCGATATTTATCGGTTGACTGAAGTGCTTTCTGGTTTCGAGCCTGATTTGTCCTCTGCGATATTAGCTCGTTGCCGTTCTCATAATTCCGCGATCGTTTAGAGGATGAAACGGCCGGCATATATATGTAGCCATTATGCACGAGCGTTGCCGCCGGATCGCTGATTAGGCATTAAACGTTAATATATAATCTGCAGGCTCGTTTGTAGAATTATCCGGCAGTTATTTCGTACTGTTAATCACCGTGAACGACCCGATGAATCCGTTAGACCTTCTCGGCAAGATCCTCTTCAAAGTCTGAAGTGACGCTTCAGAGAACCGGGCCACGATCTCGGCCAAATTTCTGTCAGAATGACCTAGGCAAACTGGCAGCTCAATGAAAATCGGGGTTGAGCGATTGCTATAAACATGGACGGCGGGCAACTGCGAGCGGAAAGCGAATCAATCCTCGATAATTATGGTTATGCATTTTGCCGGGAACGTCACGTGACTTCCCTGATCTCTTCATTCCTCGCTAGCAATGCAATATATTTAGCTGTTACTTGTAGTCAAATATTCTTTCCTGAACGATTCATAAACTCTTGCCATTTTTCCATATTTCCAACTAACCTTTTTCAATTTAATTTCAGTAGTGTGACAATTACCATTTCTATGGAAGTCTCTGTGTGTCACATTTAACCCCATGGAAACCCCATGGAAACCATGGATGAAAGAGTGGATAGATGGCTTCCAATTTTCTGTGGGGGTCCCAATAAAAATTTCGAATTTTTATCCGTGTGATATAACGTTAGTAATTTAACCATTTTTTACAAAATGTTAAAGTGTTTATTCTACATTTCTTACTCTTAGTGTTTACACTATATATGTCGCCAAGGCCTGGACAATAAGCGTCGCGGACTTATCCCTACTGCCATGGGGTGAATGTGGGGCTATGAAGCTCGAGAGACCTCTGTCGCCGAGGAGTGTATCAGAAGGTCGCTTGGATCAACGAATATTATCTCCTTGACGATACACGTCCCTGTCCAGACCCGCGTGTTGGACATATATCGAGTAGACACCGTATATGGAGGTTTGCGGGCGTCACATTTAACGGAGACTAGTGCCAGACTGTGTGGTGTCCCACGGGAAGCAAGGGTGAAAAGAAAAGGAATGAAAATGCGGCGCAAGAAGTGGCGTGCGATTTCCTGCGAGGGTCCCGACAAAAGTTTCGAACTGTTATCGGCCGCAGAATCTATGAATGGCTGGATCTGAAGATCACATTAGCCGATAGCACGACACGAGACGCCCCGAGGTAGAACCAGGGATGAGGAAGAGTAAGAGGTGGGGTGGGGGAGGGGGTTGTATTAGCGAGTCGAGGTGTAACGAACGAGATTAAAGAGGATAAGGGTTCCCAGATGTTTTACGATGGCGGACACGGGACACACACCGTTGCGTCTTGGGTCATAAAATTTTGACACAGAAGCCGCGCGAAAGGGGAAACACCGTCGGACTTTTCCAAGGGAAGGGGGCGGGAGGTGGCGCGCGGTCAGCATTAAGCGCATTTTAAAAGATTTCCTCTCGCCGCCGCGGGTTTTCAGTTCTCGTAATAAAGAAAAAAAAAAAAGAAAAAAGAAAAGTAAACTAACACCACCGCCCGGTAATTTTACGCCGCGTATAAATCCGGTTATTTATGATTCCGCGCCGTTTTAAGTAGCCCAAAGCCCGGCTAAGGATGCATCTGATTATGGCTCGGCATTGAGGAGAAGTAACTGCGCGCCTTTAGTGGTCGGAACGCTAATTTTATAGGCGTCGCGGCGAAATGTTTGCCGCCGTGCGCCGCGCCCGGTAGTACGGTGACAACAACACCCCCTGAATCATTATTTCATTAGCTGCCGCCGGGCTTATGGTCTCGTGGACGCTTCTTTAATTGGCCAATGCGTTTAACGCGGTTATCCGTTCCGTGCCCGGCTGCACGGGAGATAAATTATACACCCTCTTAAATATTAACGACTTTTTCCCCCGCTCTAAAAATCACTCAACCCTTCTCGCTAGGACATCTTCTTGGTTTCACAAGTTTACGAGTTTCTCTCGCTTGTCTCTCATTTCGCATTTATTAATTTCATTGAGCATAATTTACTGAAATGTTTACACCGAATAATTGCATGCAAAGAATTTGCTAGGGGAGCTACAACCTAATTAATTTAATTAGTCATGGAGTTCGATAGAGCTGGATAAAGGACCATGAAAACTACGTTTAAAAATTTGTGAAGTGCTCAAATGCATTTAAATATTGTCATTTTTACAATTATCAAATGGATCTAAACATTTTCTGAAGACCTCGTAAAAACGTCAAATAAAATTTTCTCGAATTTGATCAATTAAAATATGCTTGAAAAATTCTTACCCTGAATTTTTAATAAAATATAGCCCAGAAACAACACTTGTAAAACTTCATAGTCCTCCCATCACAATCTCAAAATTTCTCAGCGCCCTCCTTCATCGAGACTATTTGTATTTTCCAAACCAGTTGTCTCACAGTCGGGAAATTAATTAAGAAGCGTCAGCCAATTTCCTCGCAATTAGTTCATTTTCCGCGAGACGAATTGCATAACAACGGCACCGATGTCTTGTATAACACCGACTGGAGTGGAAACTACGAACAAGGGAACTGCATTTGATCTCCGATAACGCCTCCCCCCCCCCCCCCACCCCCCGATGCAAGAATGAGCACCGTTAATCAATTAAAATGAATTCGTTGTAAGAACAAAGCGAGCCCCGCGAAAGTTGTCGTAACTTGAATTTAACCGTGTTGCTCGGTGTATCCGCGTCCCGCTGCGATACCGGCAGTTAGGGAACCTGTTTAGCAACTAGGCCAACTTGAACTCAAAGGGTCGGTAATTAGGGTCTCATTGAACGCTGGATGCATTCGATAGTCATGATATAAACTACTCGGTAAACTCGATTAATTGATAGTTAATTCTGTACCGTGTTATTGCATTACGATTTATCGCGTTCATATAACTTCCGAAATTTGTTTAACCACATCCCCGGCGAAGCTGACTGGCCGGGTACGCAGCCCCGCAACAAAGAGCCCCAGAAATTGTTGCTGCGAGAGTAATTAGGTTCTTCGGTACTCGAAGAGTTCGTTACTGATCGAAGAAGAGCACTAAAGGGACTATTTTGCATTACTTTGTAGAAATAACAAGAACGAGAAACCCACATTGTTAATTTTTAAAATAATATATGACCGAAGAAATAAATTTGCTAAATAATTTCTCATGTGCGCATCCTTGGAATCTTAATAATTTTAAATATTAGACCCCGTAAACCTAGTGCTAAAATCAAAAAGACTACAGTTTTGATGAGATACAGAAATTATTAAAATTATTATTAGTAATGATATATGAATTAATTGATTTTACATAGCCTTCCACGTGTTTGGCGAAAATGGCACAGGACGACGAACAGTATTTCATGAAGTATCGATCGCAATAAGATTTACGCTAAACTTCCTATTGTGCGACGAAATGCAGCACTATCTATCAACTAAGAATAAACTGTTAATTAACGGGCCGCGCACCAAGCATAAACGTCACTGGACCAATTCCGCGAAATCGTTCTCGGTTTCGCGGCGGTGTACGAAAATGGCGCAGTTCCGCCATTCGACCATGGCAATTCCGCGTCCGTCACCGCGGTGCCATAGCAATCGCGGCGTGAAAACGGCCATGCGACGGATCTTCTTTACGAGATAGAGAGCCGAACAGGCCCGGGCCGAACGATCGTAAACATAATTAGCGTCCGGCGCGCGGGCCATGCATAACGCGCGGCCGTTTTCTCGTATTTACCGAAATTTAGGGCCCATAACGGCGCGCCTAATTCCTCTAATTAAAATTCTGAGTGACCGTCGTCGGAACGCTCGGCCCCGTGTCCGCGCGTCCCGCTCGGAAAAGTAAAACAAAACCGGCGGGCGGTCGCGAGCGTTTATTCGTGGCCACCTCCGGAGGAACACGTTCTTTCGAGCGAGTTTAGTATTATAATTCTGTGTCCGGGCCGCGACAAAAACGGCCGAAGACACGCGACGCTAACCGTCGCTACCGTCGGCCCTTTGGCATCTTCCCGACGATCTTCGTGGGTGGACGTTAAAATTCCCTCGGATTTTATTGATAGCGGGATCCGAAGTTTATGATCGCCGAGCCTCGTCGTAAAAGCTTCGGGAGGGTGCTAATTGGATGGCACACCTTCACGAATGTCTCTTTGATCCTTCCGTGCCTGACAGAACACCTCGAACGCACCGCACTCTCAGGCTTGAAGAAATCTTTTATAACAACGTGACAGTTGGGGAGAGTTGACTACTATGAAGTTGACAGTAAATGCATTTTTAGAATAAAATAAACGCTCTAGAAAAGACTTTTCGAACTCTCTTTTTCTGAAAATTGGATTTTCTTATTACATTATAATATTAACAGTAATTGCATACACGCAGAATCTTATTAAATGCGCATTTAAGTATACAAAGCAAGAAGAATATATACAATACTTGCGAAAGTTGTAGGTTAGGTTCTCATTGTCACTTGTAGGTTAGGTTTTCATTGTCAGTGTAGCAACAAGGTGTCAACGTGGCACATTTATTACATTTCCCGTAAGAACACAAAGAAAAGAAATCTATTCGTGACGTTGTTTCAGGTTATGTTCTACAATCAAAATGTTAAGTTCAACAATAATGTCCTACAATTAAGCTCTACAGCTGCGCCTCTAAAAACAGATATTAAAGCCTGCCGCAGCACCGTTCGCTACAGTTCTGAACAACAAAATCGAGGACAGGTGATATTTCAACGAATAATTGAATTATTTATTGCCGAAAAGCGGACTTCCGTTCTGGAAACGAACAGAAGTGGAAACCCCGTTTTTGGATCGCAGATCAATTTAAAGTTAGACGACGCCGGTGGCCGGATGGAGAAGATGAGGTACGAAAACGCGGCTTCCGGTTGTCAAGCGTGTGTGCAGGAGGTCTTCTCTGAAAAATGTCCGATGTCGTTGCACGCTATTTCGCTCGGCCCGTAACACTTCGGTTCCTAGAATCGCGTGAAACATTCAACGGTGGCTTCCGTCGTGGACGGACACCGCCGAAATGGAATTCCTGGACGGAGCGTATTCATGATATAATTTGTCCACCTGACTCGTTTCGATACGCCCACGTGGGGGAGGGGCACCGCCGTAAATCGTTATCGTCGAACAGACCCACCGGAAACCCGACTTGTCTCCAGTTAGATCGTTTTGTTCCCGAATCGAAACTGTTTCGTGACACGAAGCATCCGAAAGATCCAGATGTAGATCGTTCGAGAGATTTCGGCGATCTCGGTGGAGATCTTCTGGACGATTTATAATTGACCGGCCTTTGGGCTCGGGATGTTTCTTTGAACTATGTTCACGCTTGAGCAAGTTTTTGTCGCCTCGCGTTCTTCTTCTTTCATTGAATGAAGAAGAAGTGCTGCAAGTGTTGACATAAGGTTGATAAAATTGATTTAAAATATTTTTACTACTCTATTTGGACTATTTATTTCGGTGAACTTTTAGGGGTAGGAGCTAAGACTATTTGGAGAATTATTTCCAAAAATGTTAGTGATAAATAAACCTGGCCTGGGCAACTTCTTCCCTGCTGCCGCTTCGCTTCCCTCACTACCAGTGTTTAGGTTCCCCCACCACTGGTCACTTCATATTCCCCTACCCTGCTTTCATCTCTCCCGCAGACAACCTCCTATATAGGTTCCTTGCCCCCTTCTCCCCCACTCCATAGGACCACGGTGGGGGATCTCAGGAGTGGGGAGAAGCATGTGGCTTGCGAGCCACCAGTTGCCCAGGCCTGAAGTAAACTCTAGCAATTTCTCTCAGCATCCTCATTTGATTGTCCTTTTATTTGTGCTGCTTTGATATTGAAAAATCTCCTTAGAAAGATTAATGGAAACATGCATTTCTAAAATCTTCGTACGCGTCACAGCACAGATTATTATAGTTTAAGAGCAGTGGTTTAGTACACATGCTTGAACCTCGACAAGACAGGAATTCAATATTTGCCGTCATAAAGCATAGACTCTAATATCTTGGGAGTTATCTTCTAATATCTTCTTCTAACAAAAGATTATAGTGCATAAACTGCAGGAATTTCTGCCAAGCATTATCTGCTTATGGCTGCTGTCTATTTACCCGTCTCTACGAGATTAAAAAGCCACGAACCAAGATAAGACGAAGACTGGACGAATCCGATCTTCAACAAAGATAAGTTTAAACAAACAGGAGAGTTGTTACATTGTCTCTACGTCGCACCGCGAACTGACGCGAGATTGAAAATAACTTCGCGATCGTCAGCGACTGGTTTAATCTGATTTTTCGTGGCCGATTGTTATACCGACGATCTCTATATATGTATATATGTGTGCATGTATATATATATATATATATATATATATATATATATCTGCCTGTTGCAATCGAGAATTTATATTTCGATGAATGTTAAAACTCACTCGGAACATCGAACTTCAATTTCTGTACCGTCATTGTAAAAAATATGGTAGATCGAGCTGTCCAGTGTGAAACAATGCCGCGATATTCAATTCGATTACAAATCGTGCCCTGAGCTCGTTACATTTCTGTATTATTTCGAAACCGGGGGAAAAGCCACCGAAGATATTCCAGTTTCAGTTCGAGCACGTAAAATACTGTTTCGAACGCCATTTCATCGGTTACGAGTGCATTTCGCACCTCGGCCGTATACACGGTGTGTGAAAACGACCGGCAAACTGGTTGCCCTGGTACGAACAGAAAAACAAAATTTATAATTGAAAACGCGAAATAAAACGCCGTTCCGTACGAATAAATTTGATTTTACCGACTCGCGCGCGTAGCCCGCAAGTTTCAAATTTCGGGGGGAAAATATTTTCTTCTATGTTCCAAACGCAGTGAATCCGAAAAGCGTTCGAACACTAAATCTCCTGTACCCGAAAAATTGTGGCCGTTTAAGCAGCAATAATTTCGTAAAAAAAAAAATTGTATGACGATCAACTTGAACTCATTTTGAAGCTCGAAGCCTCTACTTTAACTATCAGTCGTCAATTTTTGTCCATGAAAATTTGTCATGATTCTGCGACTGGAAAACTGAAGACAACTTTGTGGTCGAAAATGTTACCCATTTAAACGCCTGTAAAGACATTAAACAATTTTTTCCGCGAATGAAACTATCATTGATTTGAAGATTGAAGCTTCCACTTTACAACGAGATCAGACAAAATGATGTGCGATTTTTGTTTCACTGTTTTATGTGACAAAAACGAGCACCAAGTTTGGTCGCGTAAAGCCTCTACGATGTACCTGACGTCATTGCAAATGTAACAGTACACCTCTCATTCAAAGTTCAATAGATCCACGAAAAAAGATCGTAGATCAAGTTTTGAGGTCTCGTTGTAAAGGTAAAGCTTCAATCTTCACATCCATGGTAGATTCATCCACGGCGAAAAATTTTTAATGTCTCTAAAGATGTTTGAATATGTAACATTTACAATCAAAAAAGTGTCCTCAGTTTTTCAGTTGCTGTATCATGCAAAATCTTTTTAGGGAAGAGTGAACAACGGATTGAGAAAATGTAGGATTCCAGCTTTAAAACGAGTCCAAATTTATTGTTGTACCGTTTTAACAATTTTACTGTTGTAACAATTTTTCGAGTATGGGAAATTTAGCGTTCAAATTGGACCTATTAGCGGAGAGCTCGCAGAACCTATTTCAAAAGCACGACAATCGCATAAGCGTCGAGCGAGGAGGCCAAAACAAGGGTGTCTGAAGAAAGAGTTTCTTGCTAAGCCTCGCGAGGAATTATTTTCGGCGCGGAGAGCGAGTGGGAGTCAGCCGGAGCGTGTTCCGGGAGCAACCATGAATCTTTTAGCGGCGTACCTTTTCACGGTAATTGCGTGGTGCCGTGGATAGTTAGCGTCTTCTGGCAACGATGTCCGTTCTCCATTTAATTGGCTAGTTAGCTGGACGGCCGGAAGCGGTTCCTCGGAAAAGGACTCGCTTTTCGATCCGTTCCGGCCATGAGGACTTCTGCTAGACTCCTGTGTACTTACGGGACGCCATGGGACCATGGAACCACGTCAATTTCCTTAGTGTGCACATGTGAAATATTTGAACCAACGACTTTTAAAAATAAAAACCGACCATTTGAAGCCTGTTTTAGCTTCACTTTAACTTTGGAACTCAATTGACAAACACATTTCTATTTAATTTTAATAGTGTGCAGATAACGAAGTATCTACCACGATGCTATGCAGAAGGTGCGAGAAAGCCTAACGCCTCTCAGTGAAACAAATTCGTTTGAGAATTCACACTTCCCAAATCTTCTCTGAACTCTCTTCAAGGTGACAGTGCATCCACGCTCCAAAAACTACAATCCTCTGCGCACGGTCCATCGTGGGAGTGGTGCGGAGCTTAGGCACTCGATCACCGAAATCGAATCTCACGTACACGCGTTTAGCACCTGCTCCGGAGGATCGTGGGCCACAATAGACGCGGCGTGCAGCCCATTACGAGCGTGTCCGATGCATTAACAATTACCATCGATTACCAGGCGGCGAAGGGGGGGAGGGGGATCGGTTGCTCGTCGCCCGATGGACACGCAAACACGACACCTAATCGTGAAAACAATTAGAACCGGAGCCGCGGGGGCCGCGCGTGGCCTCGTTAGGCAAACGAGAAGAAGCACGCCGGTCGTGTCATTAATCCTGCGCCGAGGCCTACGCTCTCGGAGCGGCCGTGTCGGTGAGCCAGGTGATTTACAACGATCCTGGAACGATGACAAAACTCGGGCCCCCTCGGTTCATAAACGTCTCATCTTGACGCGGCCTCCTCCGAAAATAAAAACATTCGTGCGCCGCGCGGCAGCGGGCCGGAATCGAGCTCGGAATTAATAGAAGCTCCGAAAAGTTTAAGAGACATGTCTAAATCTTCGTTGACCCTCGCTCCAGCTGTATTTTTCATTGACTTTGAACAAATAGTATACTCAGTCCCTCGCCTCATAATTTAATCCCGAGGCTTCGGACTAAAACGTGCCATATCGTTTCGTCTGTTGATTTTAGAGAAGTTCGAAAATATGCAAAAGGACATAGTTGAATAAGATTTCAGTGGAAAGCATCCCTTTTGCGAGGGTTGATGTTTTAAGAATGCGAGAAGCCTAAACACGACGTAAGAAGAATAGAATTTTGGAGCCATTTAGTATGAAGAGAGCTGTTTCATTAAGTAAGATTTTAGCATCTGAAGACCCAGGCCAAGCTTGACCTGCATGCTGGCATTAATGAAGATATTAAAATTTTTCGAATAAAATCAAGCCTGAGAACCACGTGGAAGCTGAAATAAAATTGTAGGATTCAAAAAGGACGTCGGAAGGCTCAGGCCAGGCATGAAAGAAAAGTATGAGAGGAACTGTGGCGCCCCGAAGAAAAAGCGAGGTTACATTAACCAAGATTCGAGCATATCAAGAATCAATCAGCCCCGGAGTGTCGTGCTCTTCAATTCCCTGCTCCCCGGACGATCAATCTACCCATCCAGCAGCATCATTTATATCTTCCGCGATTCTTGACAAGCCCCTCGTGTCGCGGCTATCAGAGCCACGGAAGCGGAGCCCTCCTCGCAATAGTATCGCGTGGGTCCGATTAACCTAACCCCGTGGACCGTGCCGTCCGCCGAAGACGCCGGGGAAAAAAGCGTTCCCGCTTCCTCTCGGCCGAGAGGGGAGCAGAAGAAACGGACACGGGATCCGGCGAACGAAATTTTCCTCGTGTCTTCTGCTCGATGGCCGTGAACGAGCCGAGAGGACGGGAGACGAGAGGAGTCCCCGGCCATCATCATTAGTCCCGGTCTGCCGGTAATCGCGATCGTTCTTACGGACGCACAAATTGCCTTTCAAATTGTTCCCTCCTGAGAAAACAGGCCCAGTGCCAAGGGTGGCCTCTTTTTAACGCGAGGCTGGAGAGCCAATACAAACGGACGGACCGAGAGAGAGAGAGAGAGGATGTCCAGAGACGAGAGATTTCGTCAAAGTACGTTTCGGCATCCCTTCGTGGAAACACGGTAATGGCCACGGCTCTGCTCGATCGTTTTTCTCGATCCGCTCGACGACGCGGACCACGCGATCCTTCCACGGATCCTTAGAATCCGAACCCGTACTCGCGATCCCAGTTCGTTACGACTGTCCTACACTCGCGCGATTCCGCCCGAGGGGTCGTTGGTCGTTAGCATCGGAATTAGGGTTATTCCTTTTTTACAGGAATCTCGTGGAAAGTCCGGGAAATGCGGCTGATACTTCGCCACTGCCGAGTGCAGCTTTTCATTCAATTGCGATTGTGATGTAGAAACACAATCGATACAGTTCACTGGTCGTCTATATTGTTTTGGTAGGAGATTTGTTACGTTGTATTAAAATTTGAATACACATTTATATTTCAATTCAGAATCTATTCGAAATGTTGGAATAAAATTGTTTCATTGTTTCAAGTAGATCCATACAATGAACTATTATTTTCTACAATTTTTACCAAGTGAAACAGGTCATGTCTTACGGTAGATCAGGTCTGGGCAACTTATTGAGCACGATCTGCTACCCCCACTAGTGCGCTCCGGCTCGCACGACTTCCCGACGCTCGAGCCTACCCCCACTGCCGTGTTCCAGCTGCCGACGATGCACGAACAGCTACCCCCACTGCCGCGCTCCAGCTCGCGGGAGCTACCGACGACGCACGAACTGCTACCCCCACTACTGCGCGGCGACCCCCACTACCGTGCTCCAACTTGCTTGAGCTACCGACGACGCACGAACTGCTACCCCCACTATCGCGCTGCGACTCGCACGAGTGGAGGTAGCAGACCCGTTCTATTACAACTGAAACAAATTTCTATTCCTCATACTACACAATGTCCACTAAATGTGCCAAATTATTACTACTAAAATTACGATTTCAACCGAAACAAGTTCTTGTTTCTCATGCCAGATAACGTCCAGTAAATTTGCAACGGCCGGCTTTTGAGAAGGCGTAAAAGCGTGAGACACTCGGTCGAATAGCGGTACGTAGATCGAAGATCCACGTCCAATTTCGTTCCCATTAATATTCCCGCGGAATGATCGATGAGCCGGGCCCGTACACGAAGGCAGCAAGTTCAACCGGCAAAGTGTTCATTTGTACCCAATTTAGCGGCGTCGTCGTTCGATCATTTTACCGGGCGAGCGCTCATTAGAGCCCGAGGAAGTAACCGGGGTGTCTCGCCGGTTAAAAATGATCGCCGCTCGATCACTCGATCCTCCGAGCAAATAACGCGGAGGGCCCCGTGGGCTGGTGCTTATTCGGCTAAACAACGGCCGTTCCACGTAATTCACTTTCGCCGGATCGCATTTCTCCAGACGTCACCGGAAACGCTCCGACCGGTTTCAATTATTTCGGAGTTAACAGTCGTCGTTCGGGATTGACTTACGAGCCTAACTGCAGCCGCCACGCTCTCTGGAGGACTGGTCGGATCGATCCGCGGGACCAGTCGACGGGGGGAACAGGTGCGCGTTGCGTGATCCAGATTTGAAATTCTCGAATCATCCGCAATTTATCGAGCCGTTCTCCGCCGGTTTTCTCGGCGAACGCGTTTCTCTTCTGTCGCCAGAAACGAATGTAACGCACGCTGATAGCGTTCTCATGTTTCTGCGCTGTTAATCAGGTTAGCTACTCTCGCTCGCCGCAGTGGCCAGTTCTTTCGCGGTGCACGATTGTCCGGGATTATGCTGTTACGACAGTGATAAGGGTCTGACGAGGATTTTCCGCGAAGACGTTTAAACGCAGCCTCGACGATGCTCCACTTTTTAACACTGCGTCGTGTCCACCCTCTTTAGGGGCTGCGGGACAATTACAGTGGAATTCGAATTTTTGCTTTCTGGTGAAATGACAAGAATGGGTCTGCCCAAATTCTTTGGCATTTTTTAAATAATATATACAAGAAGAAATAAATTCGTTGAATAATTCCTCGCAGTCTTTGCAATCTTAATAATCGTGAATTAAAATGATTAGTAAACCTAGCGTTGCATTTTTGGTTTAAAGAGTGCGAGTGACAGTTTTATTTTTATATAAAGTACGACGCCAATGAAAAGAAGTGTTTCCCTCGCTTCTTGATTTTCCCTTTTCGTTTTCGTCCCCTGCTTGTTTTCCTTGTCGCGCAAAAACAATGAAAGAACGTCGTGTAACGTGCGCAATTTTATGCAAAACTCGGTGCCAATAAAAAGTAGTGGTTTTCCCGCTTCTCGATTTTCCATTTTTATCATCCCCTTCTTGTTTTCCTTACATTTTAACTCGTTCGCGCGGTGTTCAACAAAAAATTAATCTGCTGTTAATGTCAGTGGCACGTGTGCAACCATATGCACAAGAAACGCGAAATCCTTTTCCACTTTTTCTTTTTGCACATAACAAAAGAGACATATTATAATTCGTTCAATGTGAAATTCTTCGCGTTGGTGTAACTGGTAATTGTCCATAACTATGCCCTCGCAATTTTTCACCCTTCTTGTTTTTTATGCAAAATGGGTTAACGGACCGTATAAAACCGCAACTCCCGCAGTTTCCCATACTTGCCAGCAATTTGATAAAAATACGTCGAGAGCGTTGCAGTGTTTCTCCCAGCCCTCGAATATTTCCCTTTTTGTTTCCCCGTCCGGCGTTCCTCGGACACAGTAATCAGTCTAATCGTCGTGCATTGTTCCTGCGTGTTCGGGCTCGTGTGCCGGCCGTGCATGCACGATGCAGGTAGCACGAAGAAATTGGGTGGTCAGGACAGATCGATGCGTAATGGAGGGTCTGACTGTCCCCCGCCGCAGAGCGACGGGAGAGTTTCACGATGAATGGCCGGTATTATTTTATCGGCGATCAGCTCGGATTGAAAATTGAAAAACGACGGGGCTACCGCGCCGATGAAACTGGGTCGTAGATTCCCCGCGATCGGCCATTTTTCCGTTCGGCCGCTGAAAGGAGTCCGCGACTCCTCCGATTTATCCGGGGAATTGCTCGGTCATCCACGTTCCAGCAATTATATATTAATTGGATTTCATTTTCAGAAGGTTCCTTCGCGTCGACTTCGTATCACTTTAAACCAGGCAAGGGTTTCAAAGTTCGATCCCTTAAAATTTAGTTTATCTCCTACAAACTGTGCTATAATTTAACACGATAATTCGCGGATTTCTAAATTTTATATTGACCATGTTAATACAATTTATGAACATCTCCACCTTAAATAATCGCTCGGAATAAATAGGAAGATTGCTGAACAATTCAGTAATGTTTGCCCCGGATCTAAGCAACACCAAAATGGAGAACGAGAATAATTCTTTATCGTCTCGGTCAAAGCAGAACGGAAATAGGAAAGAATTCATTTCAATTGTCATCCCGTGTCGTGGCCAACTAGTCAGAAGTGAAATAATGATGTATTTCCGGGTGACAATTCGCGTTTCAGCCCAGAATGATTTCGAAGTAGGACAGGCCCCCGGTGAAAATGGCGGAACGTTGTTGCTTTTCATCCCCTATTAAACACTTCCGGGTGTCCGCATGCTGAACAGGTTAGAAATAACTGATCCGGGCGGAAAATAATCCGGCGAAGTTGTCGCCAGCGGCCCCGATACATAATTCCGTTTCTTTTCGCGAGGCAACTTTGATATTTAATTTCCGTCCATGAAAAGTTCGCGGAACGAATACACGGGTGGGTAGCCATTTCGTCGTCGTGATGCGCGTGCGCGCGCGCGCGCGGACACGGGCCAGTGGCAGCTTTATTAATACCATGTTTCAGGCTTTAAGCTTAATTCGAAAGGAATGCAAATGGGGGGAAAAATTTATCGTTGTTCTTCGCCAGTATTTCTTCATTTTTCAAGAGGAACTACCCAACCCGGTTGGAGTAACTCATTCGAATAGGGATCGCGGGCAACGTGACCGTTACCGGAGGATATATGGGCTAATTCGAACCGGGAACGTGTTGTCCGCTGATGAAAATACAGAAAAGCACGGCATTACGTATGCGCGCCAGAGTCAGCGTGAGGTTAGGCGAATGTGTAAATCAATTTCGAAAGTATTTAAAAAGCCGGCGATCAAATTTGTCCGTGGCTTGTTAGCGGGGGCCGCAGAAGGCGGCCATTATATGATAATTCTCTGTCCCGTCTCTTTATTATTCATGCCCCTCCCCGTCCTTTAAATTTACGTTTACGACAAGCTGTAATTGTATATTATGCCGCAATAGCGGCACGCCGTTATCGGCCCGCGAGACTCTCCTCAGGGGGGATTCATTCAATGCGGGGGCATTCATTCACCGAATCTCCGAATTTTAAATGTTTCCTACGCTCCTGGAATCCCGGGGAACCCGGTTTCCGCCTCCGGGACAACGGTGTCCATCACTCCAAGTGAAACTACCTGGCTGCAGTCAGTCGCAGCGGTTCACGCACCTGTCAAACATCATTTGTTTAAAACGAGCCGGACCCAAAACGCTCCGCTCGGTGAACCGTACCGGCGACATTTCGGGAAACCGTGATTCAACTGGAAAAATAAATGGAACGATAAAATTGCGAATTTTCGGATAATTTTTGAAATGTTATAACCGGACTGCGGTTTTTTTTTTATATTAAATAAAGTGTTCCAAATCGATTCGAAGGAACGGGAGTTAAATGAAAAATGTGTTTCCTGTTTTTAAATATTTTACCAATTCGTTTTTTCTTTCCGCGAATAAAATTCATAAAATTCACCGTCACGCAAGCACATAGTTTAATTGTACACGTGAAAAATTGTCAACGTTGCTCTCTGCCAACTTCATGAACCGTCGGGCAGATTAACACGCCATAACTTGAAATTGCAAATTTTAGGAAAATTGTAGAATGCTGCGACTAGACTGCGGATTTTGTGCGAAATAAAATTTGTTTGCATTGATTGCAGGAGATACGGATTTATTTCTTTTCTGGATAATTTTAATCGGTTGAAAATAGGAGAATTTCAATTCTGTAGATGTCCGTTTCGCGTTCGTTCAAATAAAATTTGTCATAAATTGTAATGTAATTGGTGGACTGTGAGTTTTCGCGTTGGAGAACAATTTCCTAGTTACACCGAACTGTTAAGTAAAATTTTGCAATCATTTACGAATAATGCGAATGCTCGACAAACTGGGACTACAATTAACTGTTGTCTTAAGGGCAGGAATTTCTCTGTAGACAAAAATGAATGTTCAATTATTCATGAAACAACATTGAATCCCGAATGGAAACGAAGACAGTATTGTACAGCGTTCGACCATGACGCATTTCCCTAAATATCTCGGTAATTAAGCAACAGATTAGAAAACAAATATTACATTTCGGGTGAGTTATCCTAAATGGAGGTATTGAAGTTAGCAGGAATGAATCCTGACAATCTCGCTTCGGTAGCCATTGTGCCCCACTTTCCCGGGGCTCCTATTTACAAACTAATTATTTTCGGGGAACAATGTCGTCCCCTCGCGGGCACGGAAACATTTTAACGATCATCTCCATATCTCGGTCCACCTGTTTCCTCCTTCTGGTTGCGAGGTCCGTTAATTAACACGCCGTCGGCCCGATGTAATGATATTTTTTCAATTCACACGCGCGGAGTTCGGGGAAAGTGTCGTCCAGCGAATTCACTTTTCGTCTAATCAGAATGACGCGAAACGACGCGGCATAATGAGTCCGCCGAGTCAACTCGAGCAACTATTTTCCACCCCCGAGGGTGGCGAGGGACGGGGGCGCGGGGGGTGAGGAAAGCGCGACAATCGCTTCATCCGCGCGGGCGTTCGTTAATTATGAAAAAGCTAATTATTCTTCCTCGTGGCTCTTAATGAGCTTTACATTCCAATTACATTTTCGTCGCATCGCGCGCCCGTTGATCGCGGTCCATTCAACCGCCACGAATCATCCCTTTGATGACGCCGCGCGATGACGCCATCACCGCGTCGTTTTTGCAACATTTTTTCTTGTTTTTAAGTAAAATAACAAATCGTTTCGTAGCGACGTTTCGCGCCGTCCTGTTTTACGACTGATCGATTTCAATTAAATTAATTCTGCAGCACACGTCGCGCACAATTCGTTTTTCTTTCCACCGAAATTATTCATTAGGCGTCGCTTTTATATTAATTCCAAAACGTTGCAAATTCGTGTATTATGCATGATTTAACCTTTTGCGGTCGGCGCTATTCGTCAATGCAGAATTGAGAAATATTTTATTGCTCCTGAATATTTCAGAAAGAAAATGCGAAAAATGACTGAAATTGAGAATTCAGAATTAATCACAATCGTTGGTATTTTTCGTGCGTTTCATAAATTTGTACGATACAGTCGGACAGCAAAGTCTCGATCTAAGCCTAATCCTGGGGTCCGTGCGTTGACATAGATCGTGTAGGGCTACTGTTTTCTTCTGACCACTCGGGCCAGAGTGCACCATGTACATGCTGTCAATTAAGCCACTAAATAGGTTAAACAATTCTTTAAAAAAAAACGCCCGGGGGAGTTCGAACGTTAAGCAAACGTTGCAAAAATCGCCTAAAAGCCGCGGCTAAAGCGCAACGCGCCGTAATAAAACGATTGTCTCGCGTTTCTGCGAATCTGGCTATGAAAATTCGCGTGCGCACGGACACCGGTGGTCTCCGGCCGGCGACCGAACGCGGCGTAATACATAATTTTCATCCCGATGTTTATTTCATGAGCCATTTATTTGTGCACACGTTTCATTATTCAAAATTATACATTACCTCGCGTCGCGACAAGGGTCCGCATATATTTGCGAGTAATCGGCAACAAGTTTTTCATTAAACTCCTTTCGGCTTTACCTTTCTGCTCGGCCGCGTAATTTCTCGTCTCGCATCTCGTCGCGCGATTAGCGCTGCGAGTATGCGATCGGCGATGCAATTACGCGAAAATAGAAATTAGGGGAAAATGCGGGCAGGCACCGGGGAAAAAATGGGAGTTCGACGCGAACGGGAAACGGCGAAGTGGCGGCCGATCGTGCAACTTATGTTCGCCCGATTTGAAATTCACCGCCACGCTCACCGTTTACATCCGTAACACGTGCATTCGTGCCGCCGACGCGACGCACTGCATCGCGCCGCATAAATGCACTGTACGTGGACCGAAGCAGCGTTTTCCCCGATTTTCCCGGAAGAAGATTTTTCGAAGTCACCGGGGTAGACGCGTTCCGCGTTCCACCATGCAACGAAAATAGATCCGCGGCCAGCCGACTACCGACGCGCTTAGGATTCCAGATATTATACAGGACGATAAACATCTAGCAATGCCTGCCGCGAGACTGGCTCGTACAGAAATTTTATTTTGGAACTGGATAACGTGCCTGCAGACAGCCTGCCTTTTTGTTTCACTGCTGCACGAAATTTCGAATCCGAAGTGTCACTTGTATCTCCTTACGACAGACAATATTAATTTAGTGACGTATCAGTTTTATTTTTAATTATATTCTTATGAAACTTTCGCTGGCTTCTTTGCGGCGTTTTTCTGATTAAAACGAGCCCAAACACGATGCCATTTGGATAATATTTACTGCTGTAATACACGATTATGTAGATACTCTAGTATCCGAACTGTTCAGTGGTATTTTTCGGAGAATAGATTAGTTATTCAACTACTGTTCCGGAGTAAATCTTTACGGATTTGTTTACATGTAGAAAAAGGTGTTGGAATAATGGGAAATTCAGATATTGGTTCGGATAATGGAGGTTTCACTTTAACGTGAATTAAATGAGTAAATATGATTCAAATTGTATCGTGATTGGTATCGTTTCACTCAGAAAATCGTCACGAATATGTTGACAGTATTTTCATTTAAAAAACTGTAAAGAATAAGTTTTGTCAGTGGGTCAATGTTTCGATTAAACGCTATGTTTGCAGATGGAGTTATCTCACTTGATTTGGTGATATTGTTTCTATAGTAATGGATTCTCGAGCCAGTAACGAAATCGATAATTATACGAGGCTCCATTGGTACGGCTTGCCTACTTTGTTAGTGCTAATTATTCTTTGTCAACGGGCACGACGAGCACTTTACACTCCGATTACACGCAGTCGGTATAGTCTTCGATCACCGACCGTCCAATTATAATGAACGGCCCCTTTGATGATCGAGACTCTTGCAGGAAATTCTTCCCTTGAGAGGTCCTTTCACTCGTCAATGGAGTCAATACCGTACCCCTTTCTTCTAGTAGAGCATGAAATCATTCCACAAGGAATTCCCGACTCGCATTCGCCCCTGAATTTCTTCGTACAACCAGCTCATGCAATAAAATGCCGTTTTGCAACCGGACTGATCAAACCATCAACGCAATAATATTAAAAAATATTTAAAATACCATTAACCCTCCTCTGAAAAATTTCCGTACACTTCCGCTGTTATACTATTTTAAAACATTTGGATTATTTGATCTAAATTATGTATACTTAAAACTATCTGAGAAAATTTATTTATAGCACTGCGTAATCCGAGTAAACATTGCACCACATAAATCTTACTAAAGTACAAAGTTATTGAACGATATTTTATTATTATTGACGAACGATATTTTATCAAAATTGTCGACATTTCTTTTATGGTCAAGGGTTCCTCTGCAGCTGAAATGAAATTTTTGACTAATCACAGTCCTGTCAAAAAAATATTTTGCAGTCACTTGAAGCCATCTTAAACTAACGTCTGTCGAGGGCAATTAGGTCGAAAGAAAGGGGCCAATTAAAATTCAATTTACAGCGAGAGAGGGGAGTTCGCGAGCGGCGCGGCAGCCCCGCTGTCCAAGAATCGGCCAAAGTGAAAATTCCACGGGGGAAGGCAACGCGAACGTTCTCAATAACTGTGAAATTTATTTAACCGAGCCGGCTCGCTAGAATCCGCAGCAACGCGGCCGCATCGCCGCGACAGCGTACAATAAAAACCGGAAACATTTGTAAAGGAACAATGAAAATATTTTTATTGCGCCACCGGAGTCCTTTTATTCGCGGAACCTGGTCAGACTTCAAAGCGGTCTCTCGTAAACAGACTCGTCGATATTCCAGATTTTTCACTCTTTTCCCATCATGCCCCGGATTCGGGAAACCCGAGAAACAAAACGGGCAAGACAATAGACTTCGGTAACGCTTGCAACTGTGCGCTTTTCGGGGTTGCTGTTGCTTCGAGTGTGGTGGTAACGAACGATTAAACGAAATGCGTCACGACGCCCTATTGTTTCAAATTGTCTCGAACGAAAATATTCTGTTCTCATCACAATTTGTATACTTGATTTCATGAAAACCGCAACGCCAGAAAAATATCTTCCACTGTGAAAAATATGGATGCAGACAAAATGAAAATATTTTTCATTGCTCGATATATGTCCAAAACACGGGTCTAGCCAGTGACATGTATCGTCCAGGAGATATTCTTTAAGGAAAGCACAGCGAAGCTCTAGGGGTTCATGGCCCCTGGCGGGATACACCCCGCGGTAGTGGGGCTAATTCCGCGACCTTTATCATCCACGTCTTGGCGACATATATAGAGAAATTACTGTATGATGCAAATCCAAAACTGGAAGTCCCAATTGGAGACGGCGGTGGGGATCGTTCTGTGACTTATATCGCCCAGAGATTTGGGACATATATAAACATAGGCTGCACCGTA
Organism: Halictus ligatus; assembly: GCA_028454255.1. NCBI lineage: Eukaryota > Metazoa > Arthropoda > Insecta > Hymenoptera > Halictidae > Halictus > Halictus ligatus. Next base: position 3,495,617 of record CM052129.1, read on the forward strand.
ATCGCAGATGCTCGCTAGAACAACGATCGGAGCTTCTAGCATTCGACGGAGCGCGAAAGAATAAATGTTTCTTCCATCTAAAAAGGGAAACAAAACGTGGGAGAAGGAAAAGGAATCGCTGACGGCGGGAAAAGTGTTTCTGGAAGACGCTGAAAGTGCCGGAAGCGGACGAGAGAAATATTAACGCGTTCCCCGGCCGGTGTCGATGCTCGATTTTTCTTTTTCTTTTTCCGGTGGCTCGAAACCAATCCGAAAGCGAAGCGGAACGAAGATTTTCCCGCGCTCGTGCCCTCCCGAATTCCTCGGGGGTGGGGGGAGGAAACCGACGCGACGAAATTTTGCGACTCGCGATGGTAACTCGTCGGTCCTCAAAGCGCGAGAGATAATCGAGCGAACCGGTTCCCCCGGCCATGAATTTTCACCCCCCGTGCGCAAAAATGGCAACAGTCTTTGATATTCCTCCGTCGCGGGATTTCATACGGGAAAATATTTCATTTCCCCGCGGAGCCGCATAACTCCTTCCCATTTGCCTCTTTTGTGTCTTCCCACGCTGTTGTCGACTTCTCGCTGTTTGCTGCTTATTCGACGTCTGTGTGCGCATCGAACGAGCGAGATAATGTTTCAATATTCCGCCGCGACGCTCTGCCACGGTACTCTGCCCACCGTTCGTCGAAACGCACGGTTTCTAATAACATATCGCCGTTCGAATAATAGTCACATAAGCATCTCGACTGGGTTATCTTTTCTGCTGTGCGACGAAAGGAGGAGAGACTTTTTGAGAAATATTTTTGAACGCGTGGTTGTTACGCAAAAATAAAGTCTGGTGTCTTCGAAATTAATTTGAGAACAATACACAACGAGAAATAAAAATAGTAGAGCAACGAATGCTCTTTATTTCGAAATGAGAAAATCGAAATTCTTCTTCGTCCGAAATACGACGAAAGCCGGTCCCGAGCCATCGCCTTATATCGAATGGACACTGTAAATCGTCGGTGCGGGTCAGAAATGACTCCGGCACTGGTCTAGAACTCGCAGGAGGGTTAAATTCTTGGATCGTTTGTGTATAAATATTAACAGCAGATCCAGAATTGAGTTAATGAATATTTCGTAGCAGATGAAAAAAGTCCAGTTATCTCTGAACTAGGTTTTCCGGTAGGGAGAAAGTTAATTAAGAGAGGGGGAATGATCGGGGAGATTGGATTTGAATTTTTGAAAGTAGAATGTAATCTTCGCCGGCGATGTTTTAAACGTCGGAGAAACGGGATAATTCCCGACGGTAATTGCAGAAAGGAATTTATTTTATATTAAGCTGACGGGCTAGAACCGGCGCGAATCGAACGCTATAGATTTTTATTACATTCCACCGGCCGGGTAATTTCAAGACTTCTATAAAATGATTCTCTTCCATTGTAGCTTCGAATCCAGTTAAACGGCGAAGATACCGTGGCTCGGCCATATTTCTGTCCACGCACAAAAAGATTTTATCGAAAAACTGTCCGCGCTCCTCGATCCTTCCTCTCTGAAAAGACGATTTTCCACGTTTGCCCAACAAAGGGAATCGTACGCCATTGTTGGATCGCGGAGAGAGTGATCAAGGACTCGAATCTAAGATTGAACGCTCGACAAAAAAATTCTAATTTCGAGCGCCGTGTCTCATCAATCAGTCCGGCAGCGTTCTCGATTCGCCGATCGATTCCAGTTTCGATATCGAAGACGTTTCGTCCGACGATAATATGATGTTCCGGTCTGAAAAAAAAACATCAAAGCAGTTTCATCTTTGCGGAGGATTCCAGAACAATGGAATTACATGTATCAGCCACAATTTTCTGAAACAATTTCGATTTCAAAGTCTCTCGTCGTATCATCGATCGTTGTACATAATTTTTGGTATTTTTACACGGAATTTTATTACAAAATTACATCTTTACACACGCGTAACTTTTGGATCAATAATCACCGAGGATTGAAATTTAGATAACCGACAATTTCTCGCCGAAATCTACAGAATCACATTAAAAAAAAAATTTTTTTAATTTCTAGTTTCCTGAGACAAAAATCAGCAGAAAAATGAATTACGTCTTTGTAGTGTGTCTAGAAAAACCTTGAAGCCAAAGACAAAAATTGTAAAAGCTTCCAAAACACTGAAAGATCTTCGAAAGAAGCGTGCATAAATATTCCAGCATGTTCTTTCTTTGGCAAAAAACGGGGAAACGACGAGCAGGGACGAAGAAACAGCGGGCAACGTCAAACAGTGATATTCTTTATCAGGAAAGTGAATGGGACAGCTGCAGGGAACAAATTTCCGCGAGCACTGTGCAGAGAAGAGGCTGGTTGAAAGCGGGACGCAGCAGGAAATCGCAAACAGAAGAAATGGTATTCCAGAATACGAAATAATTGGTCGGTGGCTGTGGCGGACGTCGCGCTCGGGAATCGGCCATATTTTTCTCCGGTCACAAAAAGATTCCATTCGGGTTCGAATAGGTCAGCCCTGGCCTACATGCTCGACCCGCTGCCCAGGCCCGTAGATCTCCTCGTCTCGATCGTTTTATTTGGGAGTGGAGGTGGTCGTCGAACCATCGGCCAGAACAATGGTCCATTTCAACGGGTACAAGGCGCGCGTCGCCCTCGTTCCTCCACGGTGTTCCCTTGTCTCATGTTTGCGTTCTTGCGGCCGGGACAGGGCTTTCGCAAATTGCGTTTCGCGCAGGATCCTGAAACCGAACGTGCCGAGGCCGTGCCAGCCTCTCCTCCCGGCAGGAAGCCTGTTTCTGAACGCACGACCCACCCTTCTTCAAAACTAACACTTATTAAAATTAGTAATTTAGAAATTTGAAATGTTAACGCATTCTCTGCGTATCTCAATCAACCTACAAAACAGAGAAATATACTCCTATTTGGTTCCCGTATCGAGTAAGTGACGCAAACAATTTTTATTTTGCCTAGTGGGACTTGTAAGTAATCAATTATTTTGAGAACTGAAACAAACTTTGTAGTAAATTCAGGTTTTTATTTCTTAATATATTATATAATCTCCATCATTATCAAGGACTGTTCGCCATCTTGCCTGCAAATTTCCAATCCCCCAAGTCAGTCAGGGAGATCATAATCACCAGCAGAAAACCACCAGAACCAACGTTGACACTCGTTGACCTTCGATACATCTCCATAAACATCGCAAATGTTCTTTGTTGTTACGGTTGCATTAAATCCCGCATGAAAAAGCATGCAACGACGAATATGATCCTCGGAAGATACGAACGCCGCCGTTTTATTACAGGGTTGTTGAAAACGATTATACTTTTGAGAATATTTTGGACACCGGCTGCTCTACCGAAAACCGTAAAAGAATACGTGTTTCCTCTTCGACGATCAGAAGTAAAGGCGAAAGAAATTCTTTGCAAACAATTGATTACACACGGGCACCCCTAATAATTCGGCACAAGCGGGTTCCCACTGAAAAGTGTCCAAGGTCGTTCGTTCATCCCCAGCATCGTTGACGTGCAGGTGTACTTTTGTCGTTAAGAGACTATCGAATCCGAATCGTCACGGCTCGCAGTTACGATCGTTATTGGATTAAGAGGTCTCGCTCCTTGTTTTCTTCCTGACAATATCGTTAACACGGCCGAACGGGGTAAGAACGTCGGAGAAGTGGGCGGTCGATGTGGGTCAGGGCTTCAGAAAGCTCTAAATATGAATGCGAATGGATGAAGTGGGAAAGGATGTAAAGACGTAAAGATAGCAAAAGAGTTGAAGCTGAAAGCAGTTCGTTAGGGCGGACAGTGATAAGCGGGTCAACAGGATACGATGAGCTTCATAAATGTAGAAAGCGAGAAACGGCCAAAAGAGTCTCTTGCCTTTTTTTCTCTGTCTCTCTCTTTCTCTCTCTCTCCGCCCCTCAAAGATGTACAGTTCGCGGGAAAAATTCCGCGGAGCCGCCCCGTGTTTCTCGGGCAATTGAAATTTAAATGGGTCCGACCCCCTGCCGCTCGTCCCACCTTCCCCAACAAAATCCGTATGAATGTGTTTTTTGAAAACAACATTTCCGACTCATTTCATCGCTGCTTCGAGCAAAGATATACCGAAATGGGTTAAAAGTCCTGTCGCGTTCTCTGTGCCCCTTTGAACACGCTGACCGACAAATTAACGTATAAATAATCCACAGATACAGAATACTCCGTTGGAGAGTCTTCTCTCATGTTTTTAAATCCTACGGGATTCAATTGAAATGGATTGTAATTTCGCAACTCTACAATTGCACGTGGAACAACACAAAATACGGAGTTTAACACTAGATTTACGGTTCTAATATTTTTAATTTAATATTATTTAGATTCCACGGAAGCATATTTTCTTATTTCTTCGGGTATACATTATTTTTAAAACATTGCTAAAAATGTGGGTGGCACGTTCTTGTTATTTATATGAAGTAATGCAAAATAGTCGCTTCTAGTGCTCCGTGAACCTAGTGTTAAAATTGCTTGAATAAAAAACGAAGTGGAAAATAGCGTCCTCTGTTCTATTCGAATACGTTCTGCCATCTCGCAGTGTCTTAATTTAATATTATTTAGATTCCACGGAAGCATAAGTAAGAAATTATTTAGCAAATTTATTTCTTCGGGTATACATTATTTTTAAAATATTGCTACAAATTTGGGTAGCACGTTCTTGTTATTTATATGAAGTAATGCAAAATAGTCGCTTCTAGTGCTCTGTGAACCTAGTGTTAAAATTGCTTGAATAAAAAACGAAGTGGAAAATAGCGTCCTCTGTTCTATTCGAATACGTTCTGGCATCTCGCAGTGTCTTCGCTGCGATATTTATCCCAGCGAATAATGCTATGAACAGCGGGGAGACATTGCTGCCAACAACATTTTCTCGCGACGCTGACACGTGTCGGAAAGGTGGCCGCATACTAAACCACCATCGTGACGCAGCCAAGAAGAAAACTCGAGGTGGTCCGATCCTAGGCCGCCGATCCCGAGCTTCACCGAAGAGGCAATCGTGTTCTTCGTTACCGGCGTGACACTGCCCTTTGTTGTTCCAGTGAAATCGGCCCGACAGCATTCCTCGATATTCTAATGAAAAGCAACGGGCCTCCGTTGCCTCCGCGCTGCCATCAACAGGGTGCCCAAGAACTATTGCCCGACCGGTCAACAAAGCGGCGAGAGCATCCTCGACGAATTAAATTCCCCGACGACGGTCAAACACGGCAGCGACCGGCCAGGTCGTCCCGATGATTTTAGGGTGAACGCCTAGACGGTCCGTGCTCGTGGACCCCGTGTTGACAGAGTCCGTGCGCGTGGACCCCGGCGTTTGCCGAGTCCGTGCGTGCGAACCCCGCCGCGGTACATAAATTATTTGCCCCGCTGCAATATTGATCGACGGAGATCTCCTGGCGTCGATCTTCGGACAGAAACTGATCGCGACAGTGACAAATACGTGGATTCTCAGTCTATTAACCCCGAACGCTTTTTCGAAGATTGCCAGGGTGTCTCGGGTTCGCGTCATCAATACGAATTATCTATTCGAGTTCCAGAGTGTGCGGAGCGTTTTGCGAGGTGTGGCTGGGATAAACAAGGTGTTTATAAATTTCAGGGAAGGGACACGTGGTCTCTCAACTAGGATAATGACCAGATACTTTTTCGAGAATTGCCTAGCGTCTACAGGGCAATTTGCAAGGTCCAGATAAATGAAGTGTTTATCAGTTTCAAAGAAAGGACACGTGAAAGCAGTTGCAACAGACAAACCCGTCCACTCCAATCCGGGCTATGATCAACCGTGTGATCATCAATACGAGCTATCTACTCGACTTTTAGAGTCTGCGAAGCATTTTGATAGCTGCAGCTAGAAGGATGGAAGTGTTTATCAATTTCAGGGGAGGAACACGTGCTCCGTGGGCGAGGAGGGTGGGTGGCTAGCTGCAACAGACAAGTCCACTCTAATTCGGCCGAGCAAACGCAATCGGGCGCTTCTTCCCCGCCATTATTCCCGAAAAAAAAACCGGCGCTCTCGACCTGGCACGTGTTTACCGACCGTCCGAGAGCCCCGGAGCGGGTACGGGCCGGGTCCACGGGCAACACGCTCGTTCCAGCGCAATTATTAAAGCCCTCGATACACCGGGGTGCTTTCGAGGGCACCCCAATTCCGTGACGCGGCTCCGATCAGAATTTACGGCGCATTGGCGGCCGCTGAACCGTTCGTGCCCGTTGCCTTTTCAATCTCTCGTAATGAAGAGGCCCGACGATAATAAAAAAAAAAGAGAAGGAAGAAAATCAAGAGGAGGAGAGGGGGGAGGGACTTGCGGGGGCGGGTGGCACCGGAACCGATCCGGGGAGAGGCAGTTTTGCGTCGCGTTATGCCGACGTAACGACGTTATACCGAGTAATATCGTTACGGGGCAAAATCGTTATCCGACGTGTAATTGGTAAGGCGAAACGCTTTGCGCTGATCGGTCGACCTCCTCCTCCTCCTCCTCCTCCGCCTCCTCCTCCTCTTCACTCCTCCTCCGTCTCTCTACAATTTATTTTTAATTATTTCCTGCCAACTGCAGAGGATCGGCGAAGAGCTGTCGCCCCGGCTAACAGACTCGTCCGATGCACGCTCATTTTGTCGCTCAAATACCGTGCACAATGAGCGGCCTGTAATCGCCATTGTTACCGGGTTCACGGCGAACCAGCGCCGCCGATCGACGGATCCCCGGCCCCGGCAAGGTTAATCGATGATCGTGTTAACGCTGATTGACCGACCGCCTCTCTTGGGCTTGGCATTTCGGCCGCGAAGTCTCGGAAACTGTAATCGATCCGGCGAACGATGCCGTACACCTTGTTCCCTGCGAGATCATGCGCGTGCATCGTTGTCTCTCGCCTCTTTCTTCAACCCTTTCTTTCAAATTTATTCGCTACCGATTTTATTTTGACAGGGATGTGATACAAAAATGCGGACAAGTACCTTACATTTTCCATTTGAAGCTCTATAACCAACAAAAACAAAAAAGAAAAATCGAAAAATGAAGACGAGGCTTCATTGTTTGAACATGATGACAAGACAGGTGACGAGACGCTTCTGGTGAAGAAAGAGAAAATTTTCGATTCACCCTTTGCGGTCGTATGTCTGCCGTATTGATCTTATGCTATGTTAAGTTGACAAGAAAAATATATACTACAGTTTTTGCATAAAGTTGAAACATATTATTGTGTCACATATATCTGTAGGAATAGGTTACGTGAAAGCCAAGCGGTTAGGTGTTACAATGAAGTTTGCTTGACAACGTATTTATTAAACTCTATTAAACTCGTACAATTATGTACAATTATCTCTCTTTCATCTCATACAAACGGCTCTTCTCTCAACTCTCTCGTTAGACTCTATTCTCGCTCTCTGTGTTTCTTCTCGCGACCGCGACCTACCTCAAATCGCTCGGCAGATCGTCGTCGAAAACATAATCAGAATCGTCGTCGAAAACATAAACAGAATCGTCGTCAAAATACATAAACAAAATCGTCGTCAAACAAAATCTACATCGCTCGCGATCGTTGCATCTTTCTTATTGCCTCTCTCACACACTCATGCTCTCTCTTTCATACTCATTCACACACGCTCGCTCGGGCATGTCGTATCGACGACTCGGCAGTTTCGCATCCCTACATATCTAAAGTTTGAAAAAGAGTTCAATGTTGTTTCTCCTTCATAATCTTGCACATTACGTATTACTGTTCGTTCAACGAAAATGAATTCCGACCGACATGAAACCTGTGTATAAACTTAACACATTAAAGGCGGGGGATCTTGACGAAAGTATGCAAGGTAACGCGGCTATAGTCGAGATAAATCATAGTACTAGGACTTCCGCCTTTAATGTGTTAACACGACCGCGAAGGGTAAAGATAGCTTCGTATTTATGAATTTTCTTTGAGAATATCGAGAACGCGAGCGTAAAGTCGCGGGCGACTTGTGTGACGACCCGGTAAAAGTGTGGGTCCGGCGGTGAAAGGGTTCACAAATCAGCGGCGCGAAGGAGCGCGGCGTGTCCTTATTAATTAGAGGCCCACGATGGTTCCAGCCTGATAAGTCCGGAACGGAAGTGAAACGGGGCTGGATGGTCGTTAGATCGAGCGAGCCCCGGCGAGATTTTTATCGGCGATCCGAAGTAATAGAAAGACAATCAAATCGAGGGAACTGGATCACGACTTGAACCCCGCTTCACGGTTCTCCTCGTTTCGTTTTGCGAGCCCGGAGTTCCCTATTCGTGCCTGGTTACCCAGTCCATCCCGCGATCCTTTTTCTCGTTTTTTCTGCCGTATGGCCGGCCCGATAAAACAATGGCGTTTTCTCGGTGCCAGGGAGTCACTTAGCCCCGACGTGCATTGGCTCGAGAACCAATCTCGGATAATTAATAGCCCGGTCTCTATCGATCAGAACCGACGCCACGGGATCCCCGAGTCGGACCGGCACAATACCACGGTAATTGCTTTATACTTATAAGTTGCGAGAGCGGCCTTCTCCGTCCGGCATATTGTGCTCTGTAAACCGCGACGGATCGTTCGGACTCGTGCGCGTATACGAGGTGATCCGAAAGTAGCCTCCACGAGCCGGAGAAAAAATTCGTAATCCTGGGAACGCTGGTTCTATGCGAGTTTTATGTTTGGCCTTTGTTGCCGTGACGGTGACCGTTGTTACACAGTTGTACCGGATGAAAGAGGGCCGCTCGTAATCCGCAGATGACCACAAAAAATAAATTCCCCTCTCTGTTGCCAGAATTCTGCTTGTTAGCGAATTCTACTAGTTTTATTTTGAAATTGCCTGAAAAATTGTGGACCGTGCTGGATGTCATAAATGCACGCTCTGAGGAGGGTAATGTAGAAACTCTAGAGTTGAAAAAAATTGTGAAAATTTTTATATCGAAAGAGCTTGTATCAAATTGTAAATCAAATTCCCGTTTTATTGTGCATTCCGGACTGTGTTGTAAAGTGAATGAGAATTTATGAACTAACGTACGAATTGTAAATGGCAAATTGCAATGGGGGAGGACATTGTGAAAATCCGCGGGAAAAATGTTACGATTTTTGCGTTAGATTTTTCTTAGCGTGGCATCAGCTGCACTCACGCTTGTACTAGATTAAAAAGCGAAATTCCCCTTTTACGTGCCCATCTGGGATTCTTCTTTTTGTAATTTTTATTTTCGCTCCGTCTAAAAAATTGTGGACTGCGGTAGAACGTAGATAAAAGTGCAGGTAATGGCGAACGTGATGCGTAGACTCTAAATACAAATGGACCTACACGAAAATCCTTGGGAAATGTGTTACAGTTTTTAGTTTGGATTAGGATTACCCTTGTACTACGTTCAAGTACAAATTCCTGTAAGCTTTGCAAATTTTAATCTCTAGTTCGCCTAACGGTCCGCGGATTTTGATCGAGCATATATGAGAATGAATGTGACGATTCTGTAACGAGGGATTTTGTAATAAAAAATCCTATAGGCAGGCTATCGCGTTACAGACTGGAATATCCTCTTAAGGAGACCTCGATGCATAGAAAGTGCATGGAAGAAAGTGCAATGTGAAGCAGATAGGATGAATTTTGAATCGGAACTGCTTTGTTCTAGAAACTGCTCGTACAGTGGCTTTTTGGAAAGCTTTTCAAATATTGGATCATACGAACTTTTTTGAGAAGTTGGAGCAATTAGTTTAGTACAAAAAATTTTTTTCAAAAATCGCAGTTGGTCGGAATTGTAGAGAAAATACTAAAAGTTTTGTTTTACAACTTTTTGATGTGGTTCTATATTGGAAATTTTAAAAAACTAAATTTTTTTAAATATTGTGAGACTGTTTAAAAATGATTCTACCCTAAATGCTGGAATAAAAATGTACATAATTCACAAAATACTGTCTACAGCATAAATAATACAAAAAGGGTCTTACGGAAATGTTGATTTTAATCTGGTTAAAGGATTAACAATAAATATATTTCTCTGTCGCGCAGATTTAGGAAGCCCGGAGATGAATAAGAATGCACCGGCAGCAGTAATTTTCTATCATCCCCTGAATATTTTCGCGAACAATAAATGCACAAAGCTCCACAATCTACTCACGAACTATGTCACAACATAAAGAAGCTTCTCTCGACCTCCTGAACGCTGCGCCGACACTATCTCCGGTCGCTACACAAAGAAACGTTTTTTTATTAGATCGTAAACCGAGCTCTCTCGTTTATTACTTCAATCTATCGATTCGGAAAGTGCTGATTTCTTCCTTCAAAGAAATTACACAGCCCGGTAGATCAAAAAGTTAACTCGGGAACGATAAAAACCTTGAAAACCTCCTTGAAAACACTTCAACACCTTTTGTATTACAGCAAACATAAAAGCAGAAAGCACAAGCTATCAATCTTGGATTTATTGCGCTCGGTAACAAAACCCAGTGGGAAAGAATTCTGTAATTTACTTGAGGTATTCGATATTATATTTTCTGGCCGAAATGCTTGAAGAACAACGCGAGAATTTTATGTAAAATCGATTTAGTAAGAAAAATTAAATAACAATATTATACATTTTGTGAACACAAATTCCACATATTTTCACCGATCCAAGAATAAGTGATTATTCCGGTTCAAAGTGTGTACCACCGATTACAGTGAATTCTCTATATATGTCGCCGAAGCATGGCTGATAAATGACACGGAATTGTCCCCACCGCCGCGGGGTACACCCCATGGGGGGCCACGAAGCTCGAGAGACCTCGGTCGCCGAGGAGTGTAACATAATACCGGTCAGGTATATCGGTGTGAGACCACGACTAATCCAATAACAAAACTTCTTTATTTTTCATAATCTTTTTATGGGACTTTCACCAACATATTCGGGGCATTTTTCAAATGAAAATGATACCAAATATGATACAATTCCGTTGCGGCGAGCATCGCTGTCCTTTTCTACGTTCGGCGCGGATCAAAAAAGAACATCGTACAGTGATTTCTCTATATACGTCGCGAAGGCCTGGAGGATAAACGTCGCGGAACTATTCCCACTACCGGCGGGGTATGCCACGAAGCTCGAGAGGCCTCGGAGTGTAAACGTAACACGACTCGGGTACGTCTCCTGGACGATAACCGACATCAAGACCACTGACATGTCAGTATATATGTCAGTTGCTGACATACATCGAGATTTCGCGGTACTCGACTGTAATTCCTGTGAAAAATCGACAGGAGGGATAGAAGGATTTAGAACAGACTTTACAGTGGAAAACGAAGGTTCCTGACAATTACCAAATTTTGCTTGAATGCGGGGTACGATAAGGACACCGGGTATACATTTATAGGTCCGCCCATTCGAATGGCTCCCACGCGACCAGAGAAAAAGCTCGTTACCGTGACTTTCTAGGTCCTCCTTTCCGGCTCGGTGTCTTCCTCGTCCTCCGAGCCCCGTCCCCGTGCATCCTGCCCCTTCTGGTTCAATTGCACGGCTAAAGTAATGATTGATATGCGGCTTATCGAGCCCGTGCAACGGCCAAGATCCATTTCGCCTCTCTCTCTCTCTCTCTCTCTCTCTCTCTCTCTCTCTCTCTCCCTCTCTTCTTATTCTCTCCTTCCCTCTCGCACGGTTCCCGATGTCCGCGCACACGCGTGTACACGCTGAAATAATGACGAGCGTGTACACAGAGCGCTGTGTTGGCCGCGCGCACCAACGGATTTATGGGGTTGGCTCGGTGTTTTACCGCCCAAGGAACCCCGGCGTCTCGGGCTGGATTTATGTCTATATAACTGCAGTATAGTTTTCGGCACCATGTTGCGATCCGTGACGCTGTATTTCCGTTCGATCGGCTACGGGATATCGGCGCTTTGAAATCATGCGAGCCGCGATTTGTTCGGGGCCCCGTGATCCCTTGGTGTATGGGGGGTGGTGGGGGTGGGAGAGCAGGGGAGACGGCATCCGGGAATTTATTGCGCCGGAGAAACTGTTAAACAAACGAAACCTCTCCCTTCGAACCGGCAAATTTTTCTCGGGCAGGAAGAACAGTTCTTGCACGATGTTAAATTGTTTCCTGGCGATGAAAATTTCTAGCCGAAATAAAAATCACCGGTTTCGAACCTGACCGGCTTCATTTCGTATCTGTATGACGTAGAAAATGTAGATATAGAGAATCATAAGTGTACACAGATACGTGTACACGTTCGTGTTGTAACTAGTGGAATTGTTAATACGGTGTTTACTCGATACTTACTCTTCTTTCAAAACTCGTGAAGTTACAGAAATATTTTCTTTTTTAGTACACTTCTTCTGTTGGAATTTATTCCATAAACGTAGAACAAACTCAATCTATTATTTCTTTAAAAGGTAGGGTCGATTGAATTCGGCTATTGCTCTGTATATGCATACATTGTATCTACAGTTAATATACATTGTATGTTGTCTCCGGCATGGGACCATCGATCTTCAATTCTTAATATTGGACTGTTGCTCTTCTGTTTCGATCTCTTGCGTTTCATTCGTAACGTTTCTTTTGCTGGTTAAAGACGTGTCTCACAACGTGCTCCTAGAGTTACTATTCTGATATAAATCTTATTTCGTATTTTATAATCGTGCGATTTTCTTTCATACTCCCAATATCTTCATTCGAGTACATGTTACCCAATCCTGCTGTTATCATCATAAAGTGAAGTGAAGTTACAGAAATATTTTCTTTGTTAGTAAACTTCTTCAGTCGAGTACATGTTACCCAATCCTGTTGTTATCATCATAAAGTGAAGTGAAGTTACAGAAATATTTTCTTTGTTGGTACACCTCTTCGTTCGAGTACACGTTACCCAATCCTGTCGTTATCATCATAAAGTGAACTGAAGTTACAGAAATATTTTCTTTGCTGGTACACTTCTTCATTCGAGTACATGTTATCCAATCCTGTTGTTATCATCATAAAGTGAAGTGAAGTTACAGAAATATTTTCTTTGTTAGTACACTTCTTCAGTCGAGTACATGTTACCCAACCCTGTTGTTATCTTCATAAAGTGAAGTGAAGTTACAGAAGTATTTTCTTTGTTAGTACACTTCTTCGTTCGAGTACACGTTACCCAATCCTGTTGTTATCATCATAAAGTGAAGTGAAGTTACAGAAGTATTTTCATTGTTAGTACACTTCTTCAGTCGAGTACATGTTACCTAATCCTGTTCTTATCATCATAAAGTGAAGTGAAGTTACAGAAATATTTTCTTTGTTAGTACACTTCTTCGTTCGAGTACATGTTACCCAATCCTGTTGTTATCATCATAAAGTGATGTGAAGTTACAGAAATATTTTCTTTGTTAGTACACTTCTTCATTCGAGTACACGTTACCTAATCCTGTTGTTATCATCATAAAGTGAAGTGAAGTTACAGAAGTATTTTCTTTGTTAGTACACTTCTTCGTTCGAGTACATGTTACCCAATCCTGTCGTTATCATCATAAAGTGAAGTGAAGTTACAGAAATATTTTCTTTGTTAGTACACTTCTTCAGTCGAATACATGTTACCCAATCCTGTTGTTATCATCATAAAGTGAAGTGAAGTTACAGAAGTATTTTCTTCGTCAGTACACTTCTTCGTTCGAGTACACGTTATCCAATCCTGTCGTTATCATTATAAAGTGAATTGAAGTTACAGAAATATTTTCTTTGTTAGTACACTTCTTCAGTCGAATACATGTTACCCAATCCTGTTGTTATCATCATAAGGTGAAGTGAAGTTACAGAAATATTTTCTTTGTTAGTACACTTCATTTGAGTACATGTTTCCTAATCCTGTCGTTGTCATCATAAAGTGAAGTGAACTTACAGAAATATTTTCTTCGTTAGTACACTTCTTCGTTCGAGTACACGTTACCCAATCCTGTTGTTATCATAAGGGAGCATACATCGGTTCAGGGTATCACCGCGAAGACAGTATCAAACGCACCAGCTAGTCTGACTAAGCAGGATCTGGCGGATTTTTGCTCTGATTTTGTTATCGCGCAGTTGGCCAGGATTTTACCGGGGAAAAGGGTAAGCATCAAACCGTAATATCCCGCTGCCAGGTTAGATGCACTCGGTGCAACGGGTTGATTGTCGATACGCGAGTATCAGGCGACTCTCGCGTTGCGGCAAAAAAAAAAAAGAAAAAAGAAAGTGCCGGCCCGGTGAAACGGTGTCCGGCGTTATCGGTTCTTCGTGGCTCGTCCTTTTCCACGGTAACTGCGCCCTTCAGCTGGATGTTCCGGGGGGTGGGGGGAGGGGGATCGTTGCTGGAACACCCAGCAGCCCGGCTTATCTGACACCCGTTGCCCGGTCTGTTTAAACAAAATACTCGCGGCGGTCGTCGAGAGCCGGCGAGAAGCCGCTCGTAAAATCGACGGTCGTACGACGTACGACGACGACCCTGCGTCCCGACTCCCATAAACGCCGATTACTTATGTACCCTCCTCTGGATCCTCTTCCGGAGCGATCCTCGCTGCTGCGGGGAGGACACCGAGGACAGCAGCGTCTCCGTTGGCCACAATTTGGAACGTCCGAACACTGTTCGTTATCAACATTTTTAACCCCTTGTCCTACCAGCTAACTCCCGTTTCCTCAGGCCACAATAAACAAGGTCGGTCGGTCACGCGTCGAACTTGCGCAAATTGTATGCGTCGTGTGATACATATGTATATTTCGGCGCAACGAAAGTAAGAAAATATCGAGAAACATGGGTCCGACTCGTGTTGTTTACGTTTGGTCGGGACGAGGTACCACGAGCCAGGTTCGTGTTCATTGTTTTTCGCCCAAATTTCTTACCTCGAGTCTCACTCGTTGTTGTAGGACAAGGGGTTAACGAACGTATAGACAGTAATACAAAGCTAACTTCTGTCGACCGAAACCCCGATACAGTGAACTCTCGATCTATGTCAAGGACACGGGTCTTGCTCGCGGTAGTGGGGATAACTATGGAACATTTATCCTCGAGGCCTCAGCGACATGTATCGAGAAATCGCTGTAATCTGAAACCCGTGAAGATAATTCGAGCTGGGTCCAAGGGTGAACAAACCCTTGCAACCCTTTGGAAATTCCAAAGGAAGAGATTGCGGGAATTTCGTCAACGAACTCTGGTGGGGAGCAGAAGAAGCGTGCTCGGATGTTTATCGGCGGCTTCGTCGGCTCTGTTTGCGGCCCATCCCGACCCGATTCTTCGGGGCTGCGACAAAGGGGTCGAAAACGCGAACGGCCAAGGCCTGTGCAATTACTGCGGCCCGGCCGGCAGCGGACAGTCGCTATGCAAGCAGATTGCGTTACCGTAATTGATTAGGCGACGGCAATTGCTGGTAATTAGAGGATCGAGGCAGCGGCAACAGCAACGTCCGCACACCCCGTACGCCGCCATCTCTGTTCCGGAGCTCTCAATCCCGCGAGAGAGCACCCGGATCGGCAATTACACAATAACTTGGAACCAGCACACGACAGCGGACGGCTATGAGAACAAACGTTAGGCTGCCCGGGAACGTGGAATGATACTGCGGCGAGTCCGCAGCGACACTTTGTCCGCAGGTTAGCCCGCCGGCTACGTCGCGCGTCCACACCTGTAATGGTGAATGCTACTTCAGCAAGGGTGACTTATTACTTTCGGAGGGAGAGCAAGCCGTGACTTCATTATTCTCCGGCGGACTGTCTGCGGGTCTTGCTTATAGGATTCCGTTGCCATGGCGCAGGCTAGTTCGGGGAAACCACCTCGCTGCATGATTATTTATTTCTGACGCTTTTTGAGACGAGATTGCGTCGCCGGACGTGCTTTCCCAGGGCTTTTTTCCGGGACAGTTGTCAGACGTGTAAATCATTTCTCTGGAGAGGACTGAAGAGGAAACACGTATTCTTTTACAGTTTTCGGTACGTCAGCCTGTCTTCAAAATATTCTACAAAGTATAATTTTCTTTTGCAACCCTGTAATAAAATTGCGGCGTCCGCAGCTTCCGAGGATCATATTCGTCGTTGCATGCTTTTTCATTTTTATGCGGGTTTTAATGCAACGGTAACAACAAAGAAAATTTGCGATGTTTATGGAGATGTATTGAGGGTCAACGAGTGTCAATGTTGGTTCTGGAGGTTTGCTGCTGGTGATTATTATCTCTCTGGCTGACCTCGAAGTGGACGAGTTGAATTTGATAACGACACCCTAAGATCTGTAGTGGAAGCTGATCCAAAATTAAGAATACAAGAATTATCGAGAAGCCTTGGGTCCGCGTGGTCAACTATACAAAGGCACCTACACGAAATGGAAAAGGCACATAGGCAAGGAATATGGGTACTGCGTCAGTTATCCGAGACCAACAAGAATATTCGTCGATCAATTTGCACTTGATTGCTGTCCAGATTTCGTAGAGATCCATCTCTTAGCAGAATCGTGACCGGAGATGAAAAGTGGATTCTTTATGATAACATAAAGCGTTCCAAGCAATGGCTTTCTGCAAATCAAACCGCAATATCAACCCCTAAACCTAGCTTACCACTTAGAAAGGTGTTACAGTGCATTTGTGGGACTGTCGTGGCATAATTCACTTTGAGTTGTTGAAACCTGGAGAAACAGTTACTGCTGAGTTGTATTGTCAGCAATTACAACGGCTGTATTCAGAACTATTGAAAAAGAGGGCATCTTTAGTCCACAGAAAAGGTGTAATGCTGTAAATTGATAGTGCCGGCTCCATACAGCGAAATTCACTCAGGAAAAAATCAAAGAATTGCAATGGGAAGTTTTATCGCACCCCCTGTATTCACTGGAAATCGCTCTCTCTGACTGTCATCTTTTCAGTTCTCTGAAACATTATTTATGAAATAAAACATTCACTTCTGTAGAAGATGTAAGGAGGCACCTTGAGTCATATTTTGCTTCATGAACCCTGGATTGCTATAAGATTAGTACTGAATATTTACTGAGATTATATACTAAATTAAGAAATAAAAATCTGAATTTAAAACAAAGTTTGTTTCCCTTCTCGAAATAACTCATTACTTACGGAACCCCCTAATACAATCTCTAGGCGAAATAAAAATTACAGGTGTTGAAATAAAAGAGCAAGCACGTTTGCAGACGAACGTTAAAAACAAAGAAGCGAAAAATAACGTTGTTCCACGGTGGATGCGCCGTTTGTCGAGTTCGGGTCGTCACGGGCCGTTTCGCAAAGACTCTTACGGTGATTTGTACCGGCTTCATATCCAATAAGTTAAGAACCTTATCGAACAAGGTCCCCCGTTTCCCGATTCCAATTGCCTCGCACCTCCATCGTTCCTCCGGGCTCGGGTTTCGCCCTGTAAACGAGGGATCCCGCGTGCACACGTATGTAGCAAGCTTTCATACACTGCCCCAGCATCCGCGGGAATGTCTACTTTGTTCAGATTATTGGGTAAAGCGGATCTATGCGCGTTTACGTGGCGCAATGGGGCAGACTGCCGTTGAACAGGCTGTTATCGATAAGCGACGGGCCAGGGCTCGATACTATCGGGACACGGCTATCGCGTGCAACAACGCTACACGCTTCCTTTGATGTGCGAACCTTCGCACGTCCGGCTCTTTCCGGCTCGCCTTGGGACCGTTCTCGCTCGTCGATCGACCTCGAATCCCGCGAATCCCTCGTCCTCCAACTGTTGCAAAACCGTACGGAGTTTTCGCTCGACTACAAATTTTTACGCGGAAAGGAAAAATCGGTTGCATTCGTCCCTCGCCATCGCCATTTCGTTCCGGAACTTGCTGAAACTTCGTACAACTCAATTATGTTCCGCAGCTTCGCCGGCATAGATCGGCCGGGAGATGCTGCAATTGTTCTCGCATATTACGGAATTATGGCATTACCGACGTAATTCGAATCAGTAAAATTATTGACGTAGAAGTTAACGTCGAGTCTGGCTCGACGTAGGGCCGGGAAAGGGTTAAAATGACATTTCCGAGACGTCATGGATTTCGAATGCGAAATTTGTCTCTAACTTCGCTGAACAAATTAACATTTGTAACGGAACAATGCAGACTATCGCAGTTTCTGCCAGGAAAAATTAAATAGTGCATTTATTATTACATAGACAGACTCTACTCGACAAATGTCCAAAATATGTAGTCTGTAATTGTTCTTTTCCACGTTCAGCAGTGGATCAAAGAAGTAGTACTTCCTACCCGATAAATGTCTCTGGGCAGATCCATCTTTGGACAATTATCGAGTAGAAACTGTATATAGTACAACTGGTATGGAACATCTGGATTATGCATTCAATTCTGGGTATTTAGAAATGTTGTTTTTTATTTCACCGGTAACAACAGCATCTGTTATTTTTGTAGATACAGAGGAAGAATGTAATACAAATCCTCCATTCGACTAGTGGATCCATTGAAACACGAAATATTTATTGTCGAGGATGAGACATTTATTTATTGCATAGCATAGAATAATATTTCACACCCAGTGAGAAAATCCATGGATATTTCTCTTTGTTCTGTATCTAGTTGCTAGTTTTATTGTGCATATTTAGACATATTTTTCTCTTTTATGTTCCCTGGTAAAACATAGCTTTTATTTTTATCGTAGAAGCGTGAACGAACAAAAAATATTGCTCTAGAAAATATGAAATGCAGAAAGGAATACTCTTGCAAGTGAATCACGTGGAGTGTAATTGAAACGAATCGATATGCTAATTAATAAATATAGAATGTTTGGGGGGAAACTAAAAATACAAATTTTCCTGGGTAATGACTCGTTCGTGAGATCGCTTTAAAAAAATAAAAATGAGTAGACGGAATTTCAAACGAGGAAGAGAATTAAGGGGATTTGAAGAAACACACAATGGCTCACGTTCAACCCACCTAAATCGGGTAACAGAGAAATAAATCGACAGTTTATGAGAGTGTCGAGTTCGAATTGGTTTCTGCGTCTCATAAGAGGAGGAGTCTCGAAGTTGTCGGCTGCCAATAACTCGTGTAATTTAATGGAAATTGCGCGGACAAAACCCGTCGATACTTTGTCGCGGCCGTTATCTCGTATTTGCGCGTAAATATAATAAACCGCACCCGGCAAAATTACATTTGCAGCTATCAAAGGTGATTTCGGTTTAATCAACGTCGCAATTTCAACATCGGCCTCCGGTGTCCGTCGCGCCGGCAGTACGGGACAACGATTTAATAAAATGGCTGGTCAAGCTCCCGATTAAACTAATCGATCAACAAGCCGAGGACTTCCCCGCATACGTCACGAAAAATACCCACAATTCCGCTGAACCTCCGTTCCGTTAACCCTCCACTCTCTAAACCCTTTTTCCTTTTCGAATCTCTCGATTTCATATTTTTGAAGAATACATCATCTGATCAGCTGTTCCAATAAATCAAATTAAAAAATTGCAGCCTGCACTGGTCTCGTTCGAACACGTGCCGAGGCACGTGACCGATGCGTAAAGCTGCCCGTTGATCTCTATCATAATTCACGCATACGTGACATTTATAATTGCATTTTATGCACTTGCCAATGCACGAGGGCTCCGCTGAACAAACTCGCAAATGCACACTGTCCAGTCGCACCGTGCAGAACGAACATCGATGCCAAATTTACAATTTCAACAATTCTACGATGCAATTTAGGGGATACACGGACGAAAGTGCATAGTTTAATACGCCCATAACAATTTTCTGATAAAAATTAATTTTCTCCGAGGAAAAGATTCTCAAAGTTCCCCGGAAATTTACTGGATAGACCAAACTATACACCTTAAGGTATAAAATATTCTAGGAATATTAGAAGCATTAGTAGAATTAGGCAGACATAAATCATGTTTTCTCCCACGCGTAATCCTCCCTTCTAATTCCCTTTTTCCCCCTCTCTCTCTCTCTAAAATAAAAGCGTGCAATCGCGGCTCGCAAAGCCGGCTCCCGAAGGGCATTATTTTTTTCGTCGCTGCGGGATCGATCGTTGACGCGGATCGTTTGAAAGTTCATTAAACCAACGGGTCGGCTCGCTGCCATTTTCTATGTATGTTCTAGCAATTTGCAGCCGTGCCGGTCCGAACCAATTAACATTTCCGCTCTCCGTCGAGCCGCGTCGAGTCGAAATTCCATCCCAGCAAATATTAATTAGTCTGTAGCGTTAGCGCGAATTCTCGCTCGCACTCTCTCTCCGATGGCGGCGCTGCGCGGCGGGAGGGTCGAAAACAGAAGAAAAGAGTCGAAAAGCGGAATCCGTGCGTGGGCGTGCAATGAAACGGACACAGACGGACGCGCGTTCTCGAGGGGGTTGCATCGAAAATAGAAGGGAAACAAATAGAGAAGAGGATGGATTAGGCAGCGGCACACGTAAACTCCCGGCGAACGAACGACTAGAGAGACCAGGGTATACAGTCACGGACCCCGGGCGTGCACCTTTGTTTGCATTCGATTTTAAGTCCTGCCCTGCCCCCCACCCCCCTCCGCTCCTTGCACTCCTGCATCCTCCCTCCCCCTTCCTCTTCCGCCCCTCGAACGAGAACGGTCCCGCGAAACTCTGGTTCCCTCTAATTATTGTTGACTACGGTCCGCGCCGATAATAGGCTTACCCGTCCGATTATTTCCGTGTTCGCCACCGTCAACGTTGTCGTCCGCGAACGTGCTCTGACAGTTTCCGCAAAGTCGATCGTCGGCCATATTCCCTCTGTGCGCTTCGTGTTACGTCCATTGTTCTGTCCGCTCGACTCCTGCTCCATCATTTCCCGCAAAAAGACAGCGTGCCGGTGCTACCCGTGTTTCCACGGAACCATAACTTCGAGCTGTACGCTCTGCGCGAGCAACGGCCGCGATCGTGTGCACCGATATACTGATCGCTTTGCGTTCCAGAACAACGTTCTCGAACTTTCGGAATTTTTTCCCTCCGGGAAAATTTACCGCCGACCAAAAATTGTTGTCTCGACGTAAATACTTTCGTCCGCATATTCTGTAAATTTCATCTCATTTCATAATTTCATAATTTTCATTTCATTTTGTTTGGAAAATCTGCAGCGGTTTAAGGAATACTATGGAACGGGGGAGCTTTGAGAATGGTTTTGTGGAGAAGAATTAATTTTCATCAGAAAGTTAGTATATACGTCTTAAAGTGTATACTTTGGTCCGCATACTCTGTAAATTTCGTCGGCAAATTTTGAAATTTGGAAAATCTGCAGCGGTTTAAGGAACGCTATGCGCTCGAGAATCTTGTTTCGCGTACACAGATGGAACGGGGGAGCTTTGAGAATGGTTTTGTGGAGAAGAATTAATTTTCATCAGAAAGTTAGTATATACGTCTTAAAGTGTATACTTTGGTCCGCATACTCTGTAAATTTCGTCGGCAAATTTTGAAATTTGGAAAATCTGCAGCGGTTTAAGGAACGCTATGCGCTCAAGAATCTTGTTTCGCGTACACAAATGGTACGGCGGTGCTTTGAGAATTTTTTTCTAAGGGAAAATTAATTTTCATCAAATAATTATTGTATGCGTCTTAAAGTGCATAGTTTGATCTGTATATTTTGTAAATTTCGTTTAAAAATTTGGAAATTTGGAGAATCTACAGCAATGACTACCATGCGCTTTAGATTAAACTTTTTGAGAATTTGCTTGTTGGGGAAAATAAATTTTTAACAAAAAATTGTTATCGACAGATTAAGCTACGCACTTTTATCTCTTAAATTGCATTGAAAAAGTGTTAAAATTGAGAATCCTCAAGTGTAATTCGAGGATTGATTCCTCACGATTTACATCGGTGGAAAAGTGGGACTTTGACAATGTTTTAGAAAAATACATTTTCATTTAAAAATCGAGACTGTACAGTTTTGTCTACATATCCTGTAGCGTATACTATAGAGACTCCCATGCCACGATTCCGCAAGTCACGGCCGGATGAAAGGCGCCGGTCCCGTTCCACAGAGATGCATTCCTTACGACGAGCACTCGTCCCTGTTATCGGAGAAACTTGGACGATAACAAGATTGTGTCAGGTATATTGTCGTTAAACATCCGTTCTGAAATCGAACTCCTTCCGAACGCAGCGATTGTTTCGAACTCGTCTGGAGCCGTGTTTTGTCATTTAATCCGCAACTGCTTCCGCAGGCCGCGTATCGATTCGCGGCTGCGCCAGGTTTACGTGCGATTTCAAAGCAAACAATCGATGTTTGTACGTATCTACACCGGTACGTACGATTTAATACAGGCTCGGAACAACCGGGTTCGCTCTCCCGTTTCTTATTGTGCGCGCGACGGGGAATGTCTACGGATGAAACTGCTCCGTTGCTGCAGACATATCGTACAATAAACAACGGTCTCTGCTGGCCGTTTCCCTGATTCCACCGGAAACATTTTCTTAATTCCCCGACACCTCTACACTATCCACCCAATTGATTCTTATCGGTTTAACAATCTCCTTGGGAAATGCTGCAGGAAATTAAATTCGATTCGAAATTAAACTGCACGAAGGTATTTCCTTTCATATAATTTATTTTCTTATTGCACTTTCACTATATGTTGCGCAAAAGTTCACATTTTCTTGCTAACAAGCAGGAAATGATTTTCACTTTCTTGGATGACTATAAAGACATTTGTATTCGTATGCGGACACAATAATGAACTGTTGTTGTCAAATGTCCAAGAAAATTTTGAAACTATTTTTACTTTCGAAATTATTCGACAGGATTGACCATGTTAATTTCAATGCCATGTCAATTTGTATGCTGTATTATTATATATTATTGTGATACTGTGTTTGTTATACGTGGATTATGGAGGTTATACTCCACAATGAAACAGACTGTTCACTGGATTGCGGATCTTTATACAAAATAAAAATTTGTTGCCTGAATTGCAACGAACTGAAATGAAATAGACGTTTATTTTCTTTCTTACAATGTTTAGCAGATTGTACATAATATAATAGTATGTACACCTATTAATTTTTGTCATAAATGCATAAAGTCCGCAGTCTACTGTTCACTAATATTAACTACTACTGTTCATTAATAATAATAATTGGAATATTTTCTTTGTGTTTCAGGTAAGTGGAGTCAATCTATCGCGATTAGGACCTACCTGACCTATTTGAAGCTATCTTCAAATCTCATCAAGCGGTAACGGATGTAAAAATCAAAGCTACTCCAGGAAAGTGTGTGAAATCATCCTAACAATTTCAATATTTGTAAAATAAAAAATCTGTTCAGTCGGTGGTGGTATGGTTAGCGTTAAATATACCGACAGAAGTGTCATATTTCCAAGATCCACCGAGGAGCTAGCGCGCACGTAGCAGATCCGAAAAAGAAATCCCACGAGAGGGTGCAATCTCTCAGGACTTTTATTTCTCTTTCTCTCTCTCTCTCTCTCTCCCTCTCTCTCGGCGAGCATGGCGGCAAGAGGCGAAGGACCCGAGCCAAACAATGCCCAGGCATCTGTCTCCCGTTGGCCGGGGTCAATTTTACTTTCATCTCTGCGGGAAGATCAACGACGCCACCGCGAGACAGTCGTCAGACGAGGATCCAGCGCGAAAATATGAAAGCGCCGAAGAAAAGAGTCGCCGCGGCGGAATGTCGGCGTCGCGGCGCGGCTCGGCTCGGCTCGGCGGCTGCTTGCGGGTGGCTGGTCGGGAAAGTTAAGTGCGTTTCGCAAAACAGCCGAGATTCCTTTGAAGCCTCGCACCGCGAGGATAAGAAAGGGTTCACTGTCCGCGCGTTTCGTCCTGCTCTAGCCGCTCTCGCGCCTAGGCCCAACGGTCTCCCTCTAATCCTCTCCTGCGCGTTTTCAACCGGGGGTGACATCCAGATCCCGAGGCTCAGCCTTTAAACTCGAAGCTGCTTTCACCCCCTCCCCCGGCCCCGGCCCCGTCGCCAGAGGTCCCGTCGACTCGGATCAAGCTTTTCGCTCCTTGTCCGCTTCGCTTTTCTTCATCCCGCGGGTCTCGAGACCTCGGATTTCCTATCGGCGACGCTATAAATAATCGCTGGCCTTTCCACGCCCCGACAATCCCTGGTATTGCATCGAACTGCCGAATTGTTAACGCGTTACCGGCGGCGATTATTAATCCTACTAATCTAATCATTTCTTCTACGGATTTCTACGGACACGGATCTTTCAACAGCAACATTAAATTTTCCGGTAGCAAATTTTCTATCCAATAATTTGGGATTGATATAGATGTTCAAGCTTCCTTTCGATACAATACAATTATTAAAAATCCTATTAACAACCTTCCGGCAGGAAAGAAAGTTTCTATTTCGTTCCAACTTGCAGTTCAGGCGGAAAAGTTTAATTTCCCGTAACCTGTTCATCAAGGTAATCGCCATTTCGATCTTCCGCGGTTGTAAGTTTCTCGATCGCAGTAGAAATTCAATTTTCACGGTTGAATTCGACAAGTAAATTTTACGACAATTTCTATCGTGACAAGTGACACCAAGAGCCCCCAGTCGAATGGAAGGACTCGAACGAGGTGAACGACGCAGACACGAGCGGAAGAGCCAGGCGTCTAAACTGCCCTCCATGAAACAATCAGGCCCATTCGGAGGAGGTTTCCGAGCCTAATCATCGTCGGATAGGCTCGGCGGTGCTTTATCAATTCGTCGGACAGCCGAGAAAGCGTTAGGGGTAGCACAAAGTGCACTTCGAGGCAGCCAAGCGACGCCTAATAGGAAGAAGAGCTGTCCGCCCGGGGCGGTGTTTTTACGAGAACGATTTAATTGAGTGGACGGTGCACATGTGCCCCGAAGGCAGAGAGAGAGAGAGAGATACAGCCGTCTGGGATGATGATGATGAAGAAGAAGAAGTCCCGAGCCCGGATAGGTATTCAAGACTTGGGTACCCTCGGTGTGCTTGCAATGGATCGCCTCGAGTGACTTCTTCCGTTCTCACGGGCCGCGATTGTCCGCGGCGTTAACGGCGGCTCTTTACTATCGCGTTAAAGATAAGCGCTTATTACCGCCCGCTGCGAGCAGCTATTTACAGACAACTGTAGGCGGCGACGAGAAGAGTTCTTTCAGCGACGATTAGCCGGTATGCGAGTGCATTTTTCCCGAATGCCAACCTCGCGTTCTCTCCTGCCGGCGCAGGAATTAAGCGGAGTGGGGCGGGACGCAGGAACGCAGCCGTATGCATAGCTCGCGTGATTATGACGAGCCTCTCTCCGTTAAGCGTACACCGGTTTAGGGTTTACGGCTTATTTCGCATTTTCTTTTTCCTGTTTCCTCCTTTTTTGGAACGAATCGTTAACGCTCTTTCGGCTAGACGGACGTAGCACGTTGACTGCCATGTCGCACATATGTGGGTGACGGAATTATTTGTCTGGGTTTTAAAATGAATTTGTTGCGTTAATATACTCATCGTACCAAATTTGATTTGTAAAGTGCAAGAAAGTTGGAGGACTACTCAATATCATACATTTTTTTCAATTTTTATTTCAGTAAATAACTTTCTTCTATTTTATGGAAGTTTTGAGGTTTCTAGTTTGGCAGTCACAGTGACATGTCGGTAAATGGTTGTGAAAATTAGGTCAAGGGCTGAGTTGATAACTGTTAACATACTTTGTCGATATATGCTGAAGTTTAGGGATCAAGGTGTCACCTATGTCGTGTGCAAACTGTCGCCGCTGGCTTTCAGTATAGAAAGAAGCAGATTTAAAAATTTTAGAACGAGCAGATTTAATGTTGTAATTTTTCTGTCTTCAATTATATTTCTATGAGTCTTTGACCGACATATTCGTGACGCTTTTCCGATTAAAATGATACCCAACACGGCCCAATTTGCACCATGCTTGCCCCTGTAATGCACTATAGAGTAGAACCTCGATTATCCGAACTTGTCGCTGGAACGTTCAGATACCGGGACAGTTTTCCAGCTACAAATTAAAATGTGCAGTAGGTTAAAGAGAGTTCCTGTTACTGAATTTGGCATCGTGTAAACTGATTCGTAGCCGAACGTAAAATTAGACACCTAATTGAATAATTACAAAAAGTAGACTGGAAAATGTTGATTTTACTTTGAGAGCGCAAAATTCAATTCTCGTGCATTCGAATGGGCGCAAGAGAGCTTGAGGAAAGGGGGATCTTGCGAGTCTCGTGAAACTTTCATTTCATAAATAAATAAGCGAACAAAGTGGAGAAAGGTGATATTTATAGGCGATGCTCTGTTGAGATTTACGAGGTGCCAGTTGACGAAATTCCGAAGCAAACTGGCTTGCAAAGCGTCACCGGGGTCCCGTGGGAAATACTACGCAACTGCGCCGAGCCGAAGAGCGTCTTCTCGCGAGGAAATGTGCAGGAACCTTGGAAATGTACACCTTTCGGTGTTTCGCGGGAAGAAGGTGAAGGCTCTTGACGTTAAACGTCACGACCGAGCCATTTTTACATTCGGGTAAAAAATTTTCAAAAAGTGCCGAGGCAAAGGGCCCGGCGCAATTCAACACACTTTATCCTCGGTTCACTAGAACCGTTCTCAAAGAAAATGTCTTCAATGCAAGAATTATTTCTATTCCTGTCTCGTTAAGTAAGCTGTTCTTGCGCAACTTTTAGCAGCACCTTTAGCAGCACTTTCATGACAGTCGACACGTTAATAAATTATATTCCAGGACTGTCAGATTCGCGTTAACGGCTCCCGCATTTTAATGGACTTCGCCCTAACTGTCGGAAGAAACGAAAATTTATTCCCCGCGTTGACAAATGCGAATAAACGGGGGTCCCAAACAATCCGCCGGTTTCAAAACCGAGTTTCCGCAGATAGTTATTGCAGTCCCACGCAAGATCGTATCAGGACCAATAATGGCGTCGCGCGACCGTGATGGCGTCACGCGAGTTCCCACCATTCATCTCCGCGCGGAGAACCGCATCCGTCCACAACGAACCTATCAAAAAGACTGCGGAGAGACTATGTTTGCCTCATCCTTCAGAGCAAAATGGACCGCTAAACGCTCTTTTCATCCGCGCACCTGAAAGCCGCATTCAAATGGCTACTTGTTTCGCAAGCCAGTTTCCCTAACCCAGATCTTCGCGGAGGATCGAACATCCTGCGTCCAATTAATTCTCTCGGCTCGGAAACGTTCTATCAAACGAGAATCCTGGAATCTTGTTTTATTATTCCGCCCGGGAGCATGATAGCGTCTACGGGCAGGCCCGCGAGCGAATACATCAAAACTTTTCCGTCGCGGATTTACAGGTCGCCGGATTAACCCGATTATTGCGGTAGTTCGGTACAGAACGGCTTCCATGGGGGGGAAACTAGTTTACCATAAAGCAACCGCGCGACAGACCACGGAAAAAATTACCCTGCGTCCGCGAGACACGGCTCTTATGGCGGTTTTCGCATGCAGCCGCCGTCGTTCTGATTTTCGGGATAAAGAGCTATCGCCCCCGCGATCCAGGAACTTTATATCTTGCGTTCATGCCTGGTTATTTCCCAAGAAGAGGTTTGCTCGTATCGTCGCCTTCGAAAGCGCCATTTTAGATGGCTTGCATGATCCATGTTGTCACGTTCGTCCGAACAAGAAAACTCCGAGGTAATTTCAAGACGTGCGAGCGGATTTGCAAAATGGCTGACCTGGAAAGCGAGCGAGACGTCTTCGCGCGTTCATTTTTGAGGTTAGAAAGCCGCTGAACCACTTGTGATAAATTCGGCCCAAAAAATTAGGCTTTGTACCACCGACCGGCGAAAATTGTCAGATGTATTTATTGAATATGTGATCTAGGATAAAGACGAACACTGCTCTATGAGAAATAAATTGTAAAAATTGTAAATCAAGGTCATCTCTTTTCTAAAAGGCGGAGATAAGTAGATGTTAACAATTTCGCAAATGTTCTCCGCTGTTCGTTCTGCGGAGCGAACCGATTGTTCGAAACGCGTGGTTAAATTATTATTCCGAGCCGATATTCGACAATTCCCACCGCAAGGACCGCCATAACTGCAGCATAAAAATGCGCGAACCAGTGCGCACGGTCTGCTAATTCTCCGCAGTGAACCCGGTGTCAATTTCCGGGCGAGGGGCAGCGTGCGCATTGGACAAACAGCCATCGCATAATCACAGAGCCCGAACCCGATAGTTAACATTCGACTCGCGTTCGGTTAACAGCGTCGCGTCGTAGGGAACCACGGTATCAGCTCGATTACAGGGAAATCTCGATTGGCCTATATCGAGGGGGGTGGGTGGGGGTGGGGGGAGCTGCTTAACGGGACGAGCGAACCTCGGCGCTCTGCTCCCGAGATCCTGAAGCAAATGGCGTTAAATAACACTAACTCAAAGAGGTCCGTTGCGGATTGCGCGGCGCGCCGTGCCGTGCAGGGCCGGTGCAGTGCGTCGATGCACACGTGCGGCCCCGGATCTTAATGCGTCGCCGGGGACGCGCGTTTCAGCCAATTAACATTCGCACAACCGGCGGAAACCGAAGCTAATTACACGGAACCGTAACCGGCTCGAATCGCGCCGCTTTCGGCCCCAGAACACGCTGATTCATAACACGCTCGGCGACCGGTCAAAATGGAGTTCTCCCACAATTTCAATTCCCCTGATTCGACAGTGCAACGTCTTGGAAAGATTTCAACAGGAAGTTGACTTTCGACTGGAAGTTGCGCAGATCGAAAAGTTATGAAATGCGACCATCGCGGGTCGAACTAAATCAGCGTCGCAGAGCGAGGTCCTAGCTTCGCGGAAGAACTTGTTCCTGGTGGATTTGGAAAAAGAAAATTATTAAAACTGGAGGAGTGTTTGAACAATTACGGTAAGCCCCCGAGAGCCTCGAGGCCATTCCGATCCGCCGAGGAATACACGGTATCGTCCCCGGGGGCTGAAATTAATAGCGGAATTAGATTCGTTCTTGCTGTCGTCGTCCAATAGCAGTCTGGCGACCCGGAGGTCCTGAACGCAAAGGCTTCCCCCCTGTTTCGTTCTCTCCCGGAAGAGAAGAAAAAAGGTGAAGAGAAGGTCGAGGTAGGAAGAGGAGGCACAGAAGAGGAGTAAGGAGAAGAGCGAGAAGGTGGAGGACGAGGAGGAGAAGAAAAGAGAAGGAGAGAAGTAAAGGAGAGAAGTAAAAGAAGACAGGCGAGGAACACGAAATAACGGCCGTGGCCGGACCATTTGTCACTCCGCGAACGTCCCTCGCGAAGGGTCGCCAGGGATCAGAACGTATTCCGAGGAGACCACGACAGGCCGACCTCCAATTTGGCCGGGGACGAACACAGGTAACGGCCTGTACTCCCGATAGGATCTTCACCTAATGTATTCGAGCGTTCCCTCTAGCCTGCTCTCTCGGTGTGCAAGCCAAGATAGATCCCGCCCATCTACCCCTCTTCCTCCTCCCCCCGAACCGCCGACTACTTCTCTTTCCGCGCTTTTCTTTCCCTCACGGCAACCGCTTTTCCCTTTGAAAAACCTTCACGCTCGATAAAACCTGGCGCTGGCCAGGAATCACGATCTCCGGCCAAATTGGGAGCGACCGTTCCGGATGGATCCCCGGCTGCGGCCCCGATGTCTCTCCGGATGGCTTCCGGCTTTAAGAACGCCACGTTTCCACGGGACAGGCCGATCATCCTTTCAGACCCGTGAACGGTGAACGCTTCAACGGGATCCCCCTTTTTGCATGCGCCCGCTGAAATCCCTGGGAAATGGTTACTCGCGCCATGTCGCTGATGAGAGCCCGGGCTTAGCATCTTCGGGTGCGACCGAAGCTTAATCGAAAGGGTTGCCTCGTGATTCCAGAATTTTTTAGCTCTACGGATTGTCTCGTTGGGAGGGAGATGGCGAACGGACGGGGCTTGGAGGCTCTGGTTTTCAGTATGGTGTGTGTACTTGGTCATGATTTCATTATTTTTGTGAAGTTCTATGGATCGTTCGACTGCATGGATTGTGAGGCTTGGGGGCTGGAGGCCTTTAGAGCCTAGAGGCCTTGGAGGCTGGAGGCCCTAGGGGACTGGAGGCCCGGAGGCCTAGGGGGTCTGGAGGCGTGGGGCCTTGAGGGCTTAAAGGCGTGGAGACCCTGAGGCTTGGAGGCCTTCGGGGTCTGGAGGCCTTGGGGGTCTGGAGACCTTGGGGTCTGGAAGCCTTGGGGGTCTGGAGACGTTGGGGTCTGGAGGCCTTGGGGGTCTGGAGACCTTGGGGTCTGGAGGCCTTGGGGATCTGGAGATCTTGGGGTCTGGAGGCCTTGGGGGTCTGGAGACCTTGGGGTTTGGAGGCCCTGGGGATCTGGAGACCTTGGGGTCTGGAGGCCTTGGGGGTCTGGAGGCATGGAGCCTTGAGAGCTTGGAGGCGTGGGGCCTTGAGGGCTTGTAAGCGTAGAGACCCTGGGTCCTGGATGCCTTGGGGGTCTGGAGGCCTCGAGACCCTGGTTTGCGTTATAGACTGTGTATTAGGTAAAGGGTTGATGAGATGTCTTCACTATTTTTGTGAATTTTTATGGATCGTTCGACTGTGAGCATGATGTGAGGGAAGAATAGCCTTGGGTGAGCTTTGTATTAGCTCGTCGAGGGGGTTGGCTTTGATTCTGGAATCCTCAGGAATTTTGATAGTGATTGTGTACAAAACAGATCCACCTTCCCCGGTCTGACCACAGACTCGTTCCACTAGTACGGCGCAATTTCCCCTAAGAACCGATTACTCCGAACATCTCTGCTCGTTGCGTCCGCGAAACCGATCGCCGAAAACGAGGTGCACATTCACCGGACAGGTGCGAAATTCGTTTTCCGGGGGGTGGCGGGGGGAGGAGGGGTAGTTCGTATCTCGAACAATTTTTCCCGGGCGGCCGTTGATCCACTTTGACGCGAAGGAACACGTTCCGTCTAGACGCGTCGGATCTCCGGATCTCACGGTCTGCACAAGAGATCGAGGAACCCGCTTCCCTCTAATCCCATAAATTTTCATGACGCTCCGCGTGGAACAGGTTGCGAGCCGAATTTCCTGTTCGGTTGGCATTGAGGTTCGACGAGGGGGTAAGGGGACCACTTCTTCCCCGATCTCCGTCGAGGCCGGACCTCCTCGGAGTCCTCGGGGCTGGCACGTACGCGGGAACGGTCCGTTCTGTGTGATCTCGCGGATATGTTAAATTGATCGTGGACAATGAGTGGAAAGGTTTCTTGCAGTGTTCCAGACCGGATTCCTGAAAAAGGTCGTCGCCGTCGGAGTTAAAGGGCTGCCCTCGTCGGCTCCCCCGCCGCGACCGCTTCTACAGGGACATTAATTTTCGACTCGGCACATTCCCCTCTCCCTCTCTCTCTCTCTGGGCATGTTTATTCAATTCCTACCGAGTGTTTCTTCCTCCCATGGACCTCCTTGGAAGTCTGCTCCACGTCATAATGGATTCTTCTCCGTCCACGCCTTATTTTCCCCCGTTCCCCTCGGCTCCGTCTCGTGTTTTCCTGTTTCCCGGCCCCGTTTAAGAGCCCCCTCTCCCCCACCCACAGACATGGCGCTTGATTTGTTTTTCCCTTTAACGAAATCCACGGTACAACACGGGGAAGGACCGAATTTTATCTTGTCCCCCTCCTCCTACAGCCACCCCTAATCTGTGTCCCGCACCCCCTTCCCTGTTCGCCCGGTACGGGTTGCCCAGAGGAAAAACCGTGGAAGGAAAACATCCGGCGCGACCGGCGGCCCAGGAACGTGCAGTATTTTCTTCGCGGCTAGATAGACTTTACATTAACTTGTCTCTTTTTCCGGGTGTTTCTCCTGCGGAGATTAACCGTGTTTGCGGCAGCCGCGGCTTTCTTTTGCGGCCCTTCTTTGCGTCCCCGGCTCAAAGGAGATGCCGGGGAAGCGGGACAGCCATGTGGAGTTTAAGGACACCGCCGCCGAGATCGTCGTAACAACGTGAAATTCGATTTATCTTTTAAGCGGGACCTCTCGGAGGATGAGGATCACCCTGCGACAAAGTCCTCTGGCTTCGTACCACCGTTCAGATTAAATTCGCTGACTCTGTTTTGCCCTTAGGCTGATATTTTTGTTAAATTTACCGGGCGAAACGTCTGCGATTTTCAACTCAAATATTTTTGGAACTGCACACTTCTGTGACGGCCATTTTTCTCTCGGCCGGCGGACCTTTTTCACAACTAGAAAATTGTTGCTTAAAATCAGTCACAGCTTTATTTTTTATATATATATATATATTTCTTGCAGACCCTCTTTCTGTTGTTCCTGATGTGTGCTTTCAATTTACTAATCGGAAATTGGTTAAGGGTTTAATGTTCTGGGTCAAAAGAGCCCCCGACACCGCTGACATTAAGAGCTACGGCATAGTTTGATGTAAATATTATGTTTGTGGGCTTGGAAGCTTCGAGGACATTCAGAGGTCAATTCTATGTTTTTTTTTTTTCGTAATAGAGAATGCGTGACTCTGCTTGAGAAAACGCAGTAGAAATGTATCTTCGAAGGTGCAAAATCGAGTTTGGTTACACAGATTCTGTTTATTGCAAGTTGAGAGAAACTCTAATTAACGCGACAACCTGACGAAAGCAACCTTATTTCAACTTAATTGGAGTTCGCAATTAGACTTGCGGATTATAAGAAACTCGTGAACACCGAAGTTAAAGTAGGAAATATTAGTTTACGCGACAAGCTGCTTCGGCTTTTAACGCTGACCTAAAATAATCGCATAATGTAAATTTAAGCAGCGCGCGTATTTTCTTGCGCTTTGCAAATTTGCTGATGCCACAAATTCGCGAAGGGTCTAATTGTTTCTACTGTCTACTATCACGGGTAGTTAATTTGCGTTGATAAAGGAAAGAAATATTCTGAGATCTCCGAAAGATCTCCGAAAGATCCTGAGAGAAAAATTCCGAGATCTTTTCGAAGGGCGGGAAAGAGCCGATCCTATAAATCAACGAATCCGTTGCGGAGTACACAATGTATCAGAACAAGCCCATTCATTTCCGGGCGTATCAACAACCGACGGCACGGTGTATAATCAACGCGTCGCCGGATTACAGGCACATTACGTCGCCGTTAATGAAACCCATAATTGGAAATTTTTCACGCGCGACGGTGCGCCGGTGTTCCGCGACAGCGATCGCCATCGAGTTGAAATTACAATTTGTTCGAGCGGCCCGGAATTACACCTGGGGCCGGCGTTTGCCCGAAAATTTTCGAGTTTCACACCTAATTATTCCGCTGTCCGTCGACGCCTCGAATTTCCCGTGCAACGGAGGATCGCGCGAGCCCCATGTTTTTCCACTGGGAAAAACAGCCGGCGACGACGACGACGACGACAACGACGACGACGACGACGACGCAGGAATGAAATTTCATTTCGCGACGCGTCGCGCGCAATTCTCGAATTCCGTCGAGCAGATTCGATTCAACACGCGCGAAAAACGCCTCGCGAGCGGGATACGATTCGCGTGTTTCCTTTAAACCCGCGAGCGAGACTTTGTTCTCCTCGGGGCCGGGGGTGGAGAGAAAAGAAAAAAATCGAACGAAAAATTCCAGACGATCCGTGGTGCGTGCCAGCGACACGCGTTCTTCCGAGCTGTTTATCGGGAATTGGCGAACACCCCTCACGCCCCATTTCCGCCACCCCGACTACCCCCGTTTCCTCGCTTCAAGAACACACGCGGTGACAGTAACTTTCCGACGGCAACGCGGATGCAAATTCAACTAGAAGCTCATGCTCGAACGTGTACCGCGCACGTGATCGGCTTTAATAACTTCTGAATTGTGCATTGTGCTAAAAGACTACGCTCGAGCGCAAAAGTGGAGAAACCATTCCCGTATTTCGTTGCAAAACCGGCACAAGAGCTTATGGTCCGAAAATCCATCGCCAATTGAACGGAAATCTCGAACATGGCTCCACGTTATATAATATTTATAGAATTTAGAAACCACCAACTGGGTCAACCGCGTTCAAATTAAATTTTGCGATCTGGCAACCGAAGCTCAAGAAATGTCAAAGTGTCCTCCATTATTCAGAAAAGATGAAGAAATGAAAGGACAAAAACCTTTAAAGAGAAACTACATTTTCATTTAACTTCAGTTTCCTACGATAACCCAGGACAATCTTTATTCCGCATAAGGGTCCGGACATCGCCAATGCCATATGAACTTTCCCAAGCCGACGGTTACCATAAGCAATACACTGATTTTTCTATATATGTCGCCAAGGACTAGAGGATAAACGTCGCGGAACTATCCCCACTACCTGCGGGGTGTACCACGGAGCTCGAGAGGCCTCGGACAGTAAAGGCCTCGGAGTTTAAACGTAACACGGCTCGGTTATGTCTCCTGCACGATACACGTCCCCGGCAAGGCCCGTGTTGATGACATATATCGGGAATCCGCTGTAATCCTCGTCAGTGGACACGGCACCAAGCGTTTTCATCTTCGACTTTCTATCTCGGTGTGTTCCGCTTGCACCGTGCGTCGTCCCTTGGCCAAAATCAAATTCTGTTCTCGATTTCCGGTGCCGACGGTGGTCACAGGAGCGGATGGAGATGATAGGGACGGCGTTCCGTGGAAAAATAAATTGCGCGTCCACCGTCGGATCGGAAGTTCACGTCGGAATATTGATTCCGGGTGCTGGGCCGCCCCCGCTGACGGCGGGAGGCGACGTCGCAGAAAGAAAAGACGACTTTTAACCGATACACGTGCACGGGTCGCACGTGTACACACACCTGTGCGCCGCCGGCTGGCTTCCCAGCGTCTTGGATTCGCGTCGCGTTCGCGTTCCCGTCCCCGTCCCGTCTCTTCCGGGGGATGATACCGTTTCCACGGGACCGGAAGCCGACTCGATTCGATTCCATTCGATTCGGGGGGGGGGGGGAAGAAAAGGAGCAGCCTACTGCCAGGACTCTCGCACGACCGACCACCGAATCGTCGGATAAGCATCGATCCCCGAATGAGGGGATATTTGATTGGCCACGGATCTATTTTTAAGAGGCGGCACACGGCGCACCATTGTCGTCGACCGGCCAGCGTGAACCGATAAGAGCAGACCGAGAGGATTTTAATTTGAGACAGCGCGAGGATTTCAAAAGTCGAAGATCGGTGATACGTCACTTCCAACCTGCCCAAACTATTAAGGTCCAGCTTTGTGCCGCACACAACGCTAGATCGTACAAGGTTGCAAGGGTTCGGGGGGCGCGGATTTATGGCTCGATGATGCAAAGACGGGGTTTATCAGTGGTCGAAAGCGCTAGATAAAGGATATATCTAGCGCGCTCGCTACCAGGCAGGTCCTACTTTTGCGTTGTCGAGCAACGTTTTGCATTATTCGGGCGCATGATGCCTGTCAGAGAGGCGATCTGAGCGAGCGTGGCCGAAGCTACAGCAGCGCCGTTGTTTACGTTGTCGGCCACGCGTGCTCAGATCGCCTCTCTCACAAGCATCGTGCGAACGAATAATGCAAAATGTTGCTCGACAACGGAAAACTAGGACCTGCCTGGTAGCGACCGCACTAGATTTATCTTTTATCTAACGCTTTTCACCCTTCAAAAGCACCATCTTTGCATTATCGAACAATGATTTGACGCCTCCCGACCACTTGCAACCTTGTACGATCTAGCGTTGTGTGCTGCACACCATGGCACACGCACACGGCACGCACACTGGGGCGGATCAAGGCCACCTGGGAGAGCTGGACCTTAACTAGAGAAGGACCGGCATTTTTCTGTATTTGACCTTGTGTAACCTAGAATGTTATTATGTCTTATACGAAGGAATTCGTCTTGACACAGGCTTTCGTACGATATACAGAACTAGCATTTTATGTAACCGATTGAAGGTGACCTTCGTTTCTAGGAAAATATTGCGCACACAAAGACTGTTCGAGTAGTCTCGGTTCCACGAAGACTACCTCAAATTCGCACGACAATGCAAAAGCTGGCGCGACCGTCTGAAATGTCCGATGAAGGCCAGCTGACGGTGGATCGATCCTCTGGATCACCACGAATCTCGCTATTTGCTATTACAGCGTCACCTGGTGCGGCTCTAATCACGCGATCCCAGCAGAGCCTACGTCTGGCAAAGTTCTCGCAGGGTTTTAGCAGCGGTCATACTTAGCATACCGAGAGGTGGCCAGTCCATTTGATGTGGTCAGGACCTAAACCTTCTGTACTCCGACGGCCCGTGCCGTCGTCGGCGCTGGCCCTGCACTGCGGGGGGTGTCGGAGGGATGAAAGTGGGCTCGGGGTGGTGCGGCGCGTTCAATTCAGCCTTACCGGTATCTTACAGGCCTGCCCGGCAGGATATTGCAGGCTGTAGGATGTTTGACTTGCCAAGTAAACCACCGTCAACCGTTCCCGCGCCCCCGTACCGACCCACCACCCCCGAAGCAACCCCACCCCCTCCACGTCGTTTCTCGTGTTCCTCTCCGATATCCACGTTCCGCAGTTTCTGCCAGGCGTGTTCTAATAAGGGATATTATACCGCGGCTCTCTTGCTCGCCCCGAACAAGGGGCGTGGAGAGTGCAAGGGGGGAGGGGCGGGGGTGAACCGTGAGCGAAACGGGAGAGGGACAACTTTGTCTTGGCACTGGCTGGCGCTACGCTAAATTGCGGCTTACCTACCCTAATTAATTTCGGCAGATTTATATCTCCCGAGCTGACGCTCCCGCAGAGAGGGAGGGTAGGAACCCGTCACTCCGTTGTCGCGCAGATAGGCGCCCCCTTTTCCTGGCC